>VZTN01004927.1:28968-116503 GCA_013400515.1 Erpornis zantholeuca | reverse complement strand
GTACAAAAAAAAAAAAAAACCCAAAACCAAAACAGCAAAAAACCACCAAAATGACTGAAATAAAGGGGCCAATGCATAAGAGATCATATAGGTAAAAGATAGAAGTTTAAGCCAATAGACACAAATGTGAAGGCAAAATACAGATGTGCATAAAGATGCTGCTGAAAACCTAAAAGCAGAGTGCCAAATACACTCTGCTGCCTTAACATACAGAGGAACTCGAGTGAGAATAAGGCATCCCCACACACTTTCTCATGGAAAACGCAAAAAACTTTTTGAGCATAATATGGGAAAACCACTTTGACAGCTAAAAACAGAGGAGGAGAAGGGAATGATCACACACAATATCTATGACTTAAGTATTGTCTGATGGGCAGTAGGTAGTATGCACATTCATTAGGGATGTCCACGTGCGACTCATGCCTGGCTTGACTTTGTTCTGCCATTCATGAATTATGCAGTCATTTCTAACACAGGGAAATGCTAGTGAATTATGCTGCCCACTATCACATATTATCTCTCTGGATACACACACTTTAACACTCAGGTTTCAACACGTTTATGTTCTGCTGTGACCACCCTAAACACAAACGCGCTCTGGGATTTTCATTCTCGTGTATGCTGTGTGTACACACACCAATGAGCTCACATACATGCAAGTGAACAAACCACATAGACGGATGCTTGCAAATAAAAGACACAAAAATATAAAGGAATGAGGAATCTCCTCGACAATCTGTAAATCTGGAAAAACTGTCCAGTTTAAATGTTATCCATAAAAAGATAACAGCAGGTCCTTTAACGCAAAATTGTTCCTGACGGGCTTTGTGACCATTAAAACTTTATTTTTCTGCCACCAAAGATTAAAACCTTACAGATGTTTTTTCTCCCTCTTTTTACATTGTAACAACACCTGGTTTCTCCTAGCACAGCCACGGAGTACTTTATTATGCATGTTGTTATATCTGCTCTTACAAGTCTGACTCTATTATCACTTTGCAAGTGACTTTTTAATTACTGTTACATCTAAGATGAGATTTGGAATTTAAAAACATGCACACATGGGGTTAGGCTGGTCTTTGATTATTAAAACCTTAAGGTTCATAGACTACAAGGGTCAGATGGGACCACAGGGATCCTCTGAGGATTGCAGGGCTGGAATCTGCACTTGCTGCTCAGACAGAGATCCCATGAAGTCAGGGCACAATCCTCCTCGGGCAGTTGGGCAAGGCCCACAAATTCTGGGAAGGAACTTAAAAATGGAAATTTCTCAATCTGCATATCTTCTGATAGGTCTTGTCCATTAAAATGCAATTTTAGTATGCATTATGGATAATTACTTTTTATTTGCCATACAATAGGGATTCTGGGTGTTTAAATTATTCCCAGAATGTACAGAATTGTGCTTTTTGAAGTAATCCTTTGTAATAAAACAGAATGCATTTTGTGAGATAGCTGGGTTTTTATCTGTGCTGTAATAAAGGTGCTTAAAAATGTAGCCTCAGGCAACTGAAGCAGGATTTCAGTTCTTGAGGAAAACCAAAGTAAAATAAAAATTTTCCCACACTGCACAATCTAGTCATTAATTTTACTGGAGGCAGCCAGACATGCATGCCAATGTTTTCACTAAGTAAATGTGTGGTTTAACCATTATATTCTGTACAACTGAAGTTAACTCCTACCAAATATTTGATTTTTAATTTGGGGTTTTTATGTCAGACTGAAATAGACTATCATTTCATACCTCTTAAACTTATTATGATGAAGCTACTGTGTAATGATAAATATTTTCCCTAATTTTGACAGACATACAGTCAAATATATGTATATTGATTCACATTATGCTTTCTGCCATTTATGCATCTTAAGGAAACAGAAAATGCTTCTTACAGCAGTTTGTTAGATTTTTTCAGAAGAAAATATATTTGACATGCTAGAAAGTAAAACAGAAACCATGTTCAAAATCCTGTATTTTTCCTCTAAGGAGTAATTATCATAATATATGTGTGTATTTTGAATGACCAACTGAGGAATAATAAAGTACTTAGTAACAAAAGTGCAGCTTGTGCAAACATTTGCCAAAATGGGTACATAAACACATAGTTCTAACAGTCTCCTAACTTCTGTTACATATGGACATTCTGTTATGAAATAGAAATTTTTCAGCAGTCTTGTTTGGTGCATGTGGTTCTCTGACACATGAAGCCCCCCCAGCTGAAAAACCAGAAACAAGCAGAAATTCTAACTCTATGGAAATAACCAAAACTAGGAATCAATTTAACAAAGCATAAGGATAACTCTCTGGTATGCTATACATGAAAAATTTTCTCTCAACTGAGGTCAAGAAAATATCAAATTAAAAATTTTAAGCATATAGCAGAGGTGCAATGGGTTTATGCATACATATTTGATGCATACATATTTGATAGACATACATTATCTCCATATAAATATTTCCTAGGCACCAAATATTTCATATTAAGAACAATTCGAGATAAACACAACATCTCATTACTATCCAGCACTTTCACTTGCATCATAAATAAGGTGTGACCAGCAGAAGGCAGTGTTACAATAAATATATATGCGACTGCTCATTTACAAGCCGGTTTGATATTGAGATTTAGAGTTTTCTTAACTTTTCACAATACATCTACTGTTTTCCCTAGGCACTTCATACCAAAACCATCTTCTCAATGTAAATAGCTTCAGAGACATATTTAAAATACCTTTGGAAACCATTGCTTTTGCACTACATTGCTTTTACTTTACAAGTTAGCCTCCTTAACTTTTATTACATTGCATCTTTAGCTTTATAAGTTCATCAGAGAATTGTGTTCACACTTACCATTTCAACACAGCATTATGCTGAGCTGTCCCCTCATGAAACAGGACTCACACACTGTTGAAAAGATGGGCATTGCCTCCTCAGCAGTTTAGCTTACATAATTCAGTCCAAAAAAAAGCTTCTAACATCATTTCTTATTAACCTTTAGTGGTTTGCTCAACATCTGGTAAAACAGTATCTGGTATACTCTTAGTGGAACTACTGTAGGTATAATAGAACATACCTTTAATTAAATCTACATCAAACATTTAAGTAATAATGTCGTTTAGCACATGTTAGTATACAAAATCTGTTGGATACCTCCCCAAGTTTACAAAATCCGTGTTAAAGGAACCAGCATTGCAAAAAAAATGTTACAGCATATGTTTGGATTTTTGTATTTCAAAGTCCTGACTACTTTATCTGAATTACAGATTTAGAGCTTTGTTATGTGTGATAGTTATGATAATATGATGACTAAAGGCACGGAGACAGGGAGACTCAAATCCCTTTGAAAATCCCTTTCTCCATTTCCTACAGCTGCTGCTGGAGTTTAATATCTGATAGAATGATGAAAAAGAACAGGCCAAACTCCAGTTTTAATAAAAATTTTAACAGGTCTACATATAGTTATGAAAAATGTTATTTGCAATGCCAATCTTTAATAAAATTTTCTTAAACCAAAGAAAATTCCCTATGGGGAATCTGTTATGAATGTGTTTTTCATATGTACTATTTAAGGCTGTTTAAAGGTTATGAAAGAGACTGGTAAAATAAGATCTATCACAGCACAACAAAATCCTATGTGCTGTCTCGTTTTTGCATTTAATCAAATAGGTAAGCAAGTCCTTCAATTTTTCCATGTTTGCTCTAAAATAAGTATTTTCAGTTTGCATTAAAACTTTTCTCTGAGTGAACACTAATAATTCCTAGCTTGTACATTAGCTGCAAAGAGAGGTCAGCTTGGCTCAAATTTACCTCACTGCTGAGAACGTATTGATTTTGAATCCTCCTTTCAGCCAGAATCCTTGCAATTCACACACCCTCTAACACAATATTCTCTGTCCTACTGAGTTCGCTGCATGCTTTAAAAATATTTGAACAACTACACTGAAATAAAGCTAAAATTAAGATACTTGCAGAATACAAATTCCTAATTTTGTGTGCTGAACGATTCAATGTGTGTCTTAAATTAGTGCAGATTGCAATGTTCTAACTGTGCTATATCCTTGTTTCTCGAAGTAATACTACTGAACAGAAATTTCTACTTGTAATTTATGCCTCTAATTAAATGGGAATTCTTCTGCATGAGAGTTTATATGCACTGCAAATCAAGTTATTAGTCCATAAAGCATCTATACAATATCAAAAATTACACATTCCCTCTATCAAATATATTGATTACTAGCAACAAATTATATTGCAAACCTTTTAAACATGAGTCCTATCATCACTAATGGGCATATTTAAGGCAACTGCAAAAATACCTATTGTACTACACCAACTTTCTGTTCCTAAGTCTTTACTCTTCGTTCCTAAAATCTCACTTGCATCTCTGCGGTCATATCAGAGCATGATGCTCATACAATATTGACTTCCTTAAAGAAATGGCAATTTGTGCAAAACTTCATTTTGCAAAAAAAATTGTCAGTCACCATGTATCTAGGCAAGACAGAATATGCATGCTGCATAAACAGATTAATTTTTCTGTCTAACTCTAGGCTGACTGAAGGAAGGAGGGAAGGGAAAATCATAGAAAGAGGTTCATGCAGTTCAGTCTCCCCCACCTTAAAATTCCAGCCACAGGACTCCATTCACAGAAGTTGGTCTGTGCCCATCTGTCTATGAGAACACATGTTTTTGTATAGATTGATGTGAAATGACTGGAGCCAACTTTGAACTTTCTGGAATATTTTAAAGCTTTATCTAATCAATGAAAACAAAATTTCCATGCAATAGAGATATAGTCAAAAATTCCACTACTATAAATATGACCAGCAAATTAAAAGAATAAATGGTAATTAACATAATTAAATTATGTTATTTTAAATAATCTATAATTTTTTTTAATGCATTATCAACCTCCTTATTTTAAGTTTTTGTGGGGTTCATATTTCCTGTGACCTTAAGCAGGGGATTTGGAAAATTTTGGAGGAATCAAGGTAACAAGAATATTTAAAAGAATAATTTATTGCTGTGACCATTTTGTCCTCTGATTTCTGTTTTGGGATTATAGTGGATTATCTCTGTTTAAAACCTATTTTTCATATCCCTGTGGAAATCAATTGACAAGTTCACAGGCAGGAAAGCAAAATGAAGAGATCTAATCAATATCTAAATTCATATTTTTATGCTACGATTCCTTTGAACATTAATTTTATAAAACATTAGGTGCCTCCTCAAACACAAAGCCTTCAGGTGAAATTGAAATTAGTTTGAAACAAAAATATATTATTAAAATTACATAATCTAATAAAATTTTCGTGCCTATGCAGGCTACTTTTGTCGGTGCTTTATTTCCAATGTCACTTTTTAAAAATTCCAATTATGATTCTTAAGAAAGTCATTTTTTTCAAAGAGGTAAACAGCCATGCTATAAAATTTTTCAGAGTAATTAGACTTTTCATGCCAAAATTAAATCACTTTATAAATTACAGGAATAAATCAAACTTTTACCAAATTGGATAAACACCAAAACATCAATTTTAGTAATAAAAAAATTGTGTTGCGAGACAATTTTTCAAATTAAAATAAAAACCATACTTTCAAGTCTTGTTTACTAATATTTTATCCCTAGAAATTAACAACAAAAACATTGGTGCATAAGAATCAATAAAACACTCTAAAAAAACCTAAAAAACCTATTTTTAACTGGAAAATGCAAGAAAACATCACTTTTAAAATAATTTTACAAACTAAAATCATTATTGCTCTTTAGTGGGTTTGGTTTACCTTTTAATATTAAAAAAAATATTAGCCCAAGTGTTTTTGTTCTCAAAACTGTTTCAGCATTTTTCAATCATTCTAGCTATGTTACTGCATTGAAATCAACAAATAAAAGACCCCTGTCATCAGGCTCCTAAACGAGTATAAAATCTTCATCATATTAATACATATTTTCTATTATAACAAGATTACATTAAGTGAATAGAGAAGTTAACTTAAATACTTCAAAAGCCTATGTGTTTCATGTAATAATTAATTATTTTTAGTCATAATTATCTCACGTGTTTATTAAAATAATTTAGAAGTCATTTTGGGTTTCTAGAAAACCCAGTTTTTGATCAGCTATTCATTTTTATGAGAATGTATTAAAATCCTGGGGTTTGAATTCATTAGTTTCCACATGATGAAAAAAAAAATTATCATCATTACTTCCTGTTTCTTTGTAGAAGTTTATTAGTATAATTTTTTTCTCCTGTTTCTGCAGATTAATAACCTTAAGATCTTGTGGAAAGCTTCGGTAACAATCTGATAATCCACAGTTGTCCCTTTATATTACTAGGAACCTGGATTTAGGAATGCAAAAATTACTTCCAATTTCTTGTTCCCAAAATGCATGTATTAAAAAGTTTCCATAGCAACTACAAAGCATAATAGCAGTCCCCTAGTAACTCTGCAGTAATAGCTCAAAAAAACATCCCTTATATTTAAATGCTTAATATGTTAGCACAACTTTCTTAAACAGTAGAATGAATTACTCTATTCTCAGACATGAGATATTTTAAGTTCAGGTGGCTCTGTGAAGGAAAAGTTTGCATCTGAACACAGACACCGTATATCCATTCTGGGTACTCTAACAAATGGGACAAACTCACAAGGATATTTTTTAAAACATGATGGAAATATTTAAGCTGCTTTTATGGAATTGTCTCTCTTACTTCTGTTAGAGAACAACCATGGTCGTTAGCTTGGCACAGTTATAAACATGGCTTTCCATGACTTCGGACTGTCTGTGACCAAACACTACCTCACAGTTCTGTTTTAAGGAATTATTTTGTTTTCCATTCCTAATAACAAAAAGACCTCTTTCTTTTATTGCCTTCTATATTATCTGCCATATATACTAAAGAACACAGAGATGCTGCCTTTTCCTGATTTTTTCTTACCTTTAAGAGCTCAGAAACATTACATAGTATTTCCTAATGAAAAGATAACACAGAATACTACCATTTATAAGTAAAGTTCTGAGGGATTTCACTCAAATGCAACAAAAGACAGGGAACAAAAAGAAGCAGGAACTAATCATGTCATTGTTCCATTTTTGGTCCAGTAACATAAATTAATATTTACATATTTTATATACATTCATTTTTTTTAAATCCAAAACCAAAATTAAAACTAGTTTTTCTAGTAATTTTTGATTCAGCTTCATTACAATTATCAGATACCTCTTCAGCAGAGATTTTTGGTTGATTCTGTGTCACCCTGCACACTCACTAGCTGATTTTTCTCATGGCATTTGAATCCAGAGCACTGCATTTGTGCTTCCACACACAGAATAAAAACACAGCTTTTAACAGTAAAGTGTGCAGGACAGACCTGCAAATACATAAATGTATGTCCAGCTTTGCTCTTGTAAGCAATCCCATATGATTTCTTACGTTAGCTTGGGTTGACTTGCGTGAGTAATCTACTCGTTCATTTAAACATTCACAGAACTGAGTACAAGGAACGTATAGTTTACTTCACATAGCTAAATATATATGTGGCAATTTCACAGGTCATTGCAGTATATATATGTCTGCAATGGTCCATGGAGTTTACAGACCCTTTGAAAACTAATGCCAGGATCTTGTGAACACTTACTGGTGTCCGTAATCACACTCATGTGGGTACTGCTAGACTGTTCTCAAGAGTAAAGTTACTGAAACACGTAAGTGTTTGCAGGTTCAGGACCTAAAATTGTTAATGCCACACAAGTCCTGTACAAATGCTGTGTTAAGGCGCCATCCTGAAAACACTTACTCCTGAGTATGCAGCAGCTGTGCTTATTTCTGGGGCTAACCCCTTTGAAATGAAGAGCAGTAAGCAGTAAAGTCACTACTAAATATTTAAATGACAGTACTCTGAAATGTGTTCCCTCATCCTTTCAGACAGGGAGACAAGGGGAAGGTTAGAGTTCGAAGAACTTAGTTGCTCATGTTTCCTCAGATGATGGAAGAAAGTCTGACGCCGCAGATTATCCTGAACAAATGTTCTAGCAGTGTCCAAACCTAGCTCTATCAAACAAAAAGTTGGAATCTATTAAAAAAGCAACATCTCTCAAACCCTCATCCTTTTGAGAAAATAACCCTCTGACAGACCTAAGCCTCAAACTACTCATAAAATGCTGACAATGACCAGTTTCTTAGGGATTATTAATTAAGAAAAACATTTTTACAGAAGCGTCACATAAAACACCAAGACTCAGATGCGTAAAGGCACATTAAGTTGCACTTGGGAAAGGGTAATGAAAATCCATTAGTTTTATGTTCGTCCTTGCCTAGCACGGTAACCTAAACCAGACTGCAAGCAGAGCCACGCTCGCAGCACAGTAGTGACTGCAGTGCCCTGGGCAGCCGTGCCTCTCCTGAGCACCCGCGCCTCTCTCAACTTCCCCTGGAGCTCAGCAGCCTTGTCTCCCCCGCTACCACAGTTTGTCACCCGTCTGAGGATGCTGTCTCAGAACCATGGCCGTGAGAACAGCAGAGCCTGGTGACACATACTGTTGGACCTATCGGAATACTTCTGTTTTACACCCTTTACCAAAGCAGACATTTCTGTTTATTTGCCCTGTTTGGTTCTCATTGTGAGCTTTATCTTGGCTCAGAGATCAAATGCAAGCCTGCAGAGCTAGTGAGTGCAGACCAGAATTAAAACAAGATGCCCGCACAGCATTTGCCCGTGACACCGTTCACCTTACTAAATATTTTATCAAGATATGTATTAAGAAACTGAAAACATGAGTGCTTCTTTCTGTGTTGTTTTATAGCATCCAGTTTTGTGACTTCTTGTTTTATTATGTGTATGAGCTTTAAAAAAGCTTAAACACATCCATAGCAGCTGCACCAGGGCTACAAGTATAGGCTCCTACAATACTAAAATTCCAAAATTATGTGCTAGCCAGTAGCAGGCTTTGTGTTGCACAGGACCGGATAGAAAGACACTGCATTTTTACCTGTGAAGCAAGTGAGAAATTCTGTGTAGAAACAACATTACTATTCAAAGTACTTAAACTCAGAATTATGCTGTCTTTCAGTTTTGAAAACTGAATTTTAAAAAAATATGAGATCTGTAGAATTTAAAGTTGTTTTTTATATAAACACACATTTCTAACACATGCTGAATATTTTGGAATTGAGAAAACAGTATCCTATCTTGTTCTTAAAGTTATTCTAAAGAAAGAAACTGTAGCAATTAATGTAGCATTAGTAAGAAAATTAACACTGCTCCACTTCCAGGAACATTTTTCTTTATCAGAAGCAGCAGAGTCAAGTTCACCAAGAGTGTAAATCTGAATCCTTACGACATCTTTGTGACTCATGTAGATTTATTTCATGCTCTCCATAGAGTTATTGTTTGGGGGATTTTTATGTCTGTGCTTTGTTAAACAATACAGCTTTGGTTCTCATTTTAAAGTAGTTTAGAGATCCTTTACATTTTGCTAGCATCCAAATGAAAATTACGCTACTAAAGCAGCACCTACAAACACCTCTGAATTTTCAGTAAAGGCACAGAAACATGCAGTATATAAGGAAGGCTCTGTATGCATATGCAATTTCATGACTGTGCCATTATGGCTATAATTTATTTGCATACAGATATCTTTTTCCCAAAAAACCTATCTTTAGCTGTATTGGTTATTGTTGTACTTTGGGATGTTACTTTGTACTTCATTGAATTTTTTCCTTTCCTTCATTTGGCACAGAGTCAAACAGAAATATTTCCACAACTGTGGGATATCTTTGAAGAATGAATTCTTAAAAAATGGTGGTTTTCCAAATTGATAGAAGATGGCACCAAATATTAAAAGACTGTCCCTGGCTCATTTCAGCTAAAATTAAAGGGTTTAATTAATATGGTCTATTATTTCTTGAAAGGCAAATTTTCAAGACAAGCCCTTTTTACAGTTTTACACATTTAACACAGACAATTTTGCTTATCCACTTGAGCTTCCTAATACACAGGCACAGATAATTTTAGAACCAGGATTTTTCGAAGCACCGAGTACCACTCTTCATTTTCCTCTGGAAGTAACTACACTATTATTTCAGATCATAGCAACAATATGGGATCATAGAAATTTCTACATGGGAGTTCTGAAGCTTTCTACAAAACCGAAGTAGAGGGCCATGGCAATGCAAGCCTACAGGTATCACTGTTAAGGAAGGCATTTGATCATATCATATGTGAACACAGTTCCCTTTACAGATAGGGGTCAGATCAGTTTTGTTCTGATTTGGTTTGCTCAGTACTTAAATGCAGTGGAAAAAGGGCTCCAGTTGACAGCTGAGCTTTTTATCTTTCCATATGAATGCAAGTGGCACCAGATAATGTAAGGTTTCTCCCAGTTTTCATTTCCAAGTGCATGGGCCTATAACTAATAGGACATCAGAAATACTGGCTGCTCTGCTCCACAGAGGCGATCAGAAAGCAGGAGTGAGAGGGTGCCCAGACTGACACAGTGTTGCAGTCTGCTGTACTAGAGGCACATTATTAGGTTAACACAGCAATGTTTAAGGATAACATTGCACTGTGCAGCATGGCACAGCCAGTGTCACAAAGTACAGGCACCAAAGGGTCCATCTCAGCAAGTCTCCTGGCTCTGGCTTCCACAACCCTCCTGCTGACTGACAGACCCTTCCACGGACCCCTCCAGGAAGCCTTTCTTTCTGTTTCCTCCCACCAGGGAAATCTGAAGCCATACAGGGATCCTCTTTGGACTTTTAAATCTTTCATAACATAAACTGTATTATTTGCACTGTTGCGAAGGGAAATAGCCACTCCTTTTTTTTTCTTTTTTTCTTTTTTTTTCTTTTTGAAATCAATAAAAAGTAAAGAGAGAGGTGAACAACTCCATTTGCTTCCATCCAGTCTGAACTGTGGAAAAATACACTTGGTTCTGTGCAACACCCCAGGGACCAGTGCTACACTGCACTGCGTGGGTTCCCCTTGGCTGCCACGCCTGCACCCCTGGAAGCAGATGTCCTCTTAAGTTGCTTGGACTTTCATACACAGCAGCTTGGCAAGCAGCCGAGCGTGATATACTGATATTATTGACTAAATGCTATGCTTTAAAGAATAAACGGGCATAAAGTAACAAGGTTTAAAGCACTAGTAAAAAGTGACTTAAAGTAGGATTTGCACATTCAGCAGCAGACCCTTTTTTACAATTATATCGATCCAAAACCTGCATGTTCCTTCTCTATAAACCTTGTTTATAGTCCAGGATCATCAGAGTAACAATGCTACTACTGGTAAACAGTAGCACTTCTAATTAAAACTACTTTATTTTCACAAGTGCTGTAGCCTTAAAGCAAAATATCTATGTATGACACAAGTTAAACTATAGTAATTTTAATGTCTGCTTAAAAAATATTTATTGAGAACAGAAAATAGCATTTTTTTCTATAGCATGTATGCTTGAAGAGACTGAACACGAACAATGTCCCAAGGAAGAACTTCATTAAGATACATCTAATAGTAACTCTTTTAATATTACTGTTTTTAAATCTGGAGGGGTGAATAAGAAGGGGATCAAACCACGAAAAGAGGAATTTCAATTTCTTGCCTAAAGATTTGGGGGGAGGGGGGAACTCACTTTATATTCATATCTTACTCTTATGCTTTTTCATCCTGTTCCCTGCTTCTTTCTACTTCTGAAGTAAGCCACTTTTTGCTGACAAGTCAAAACATTTCTGTTCAAAGCTCAGTTGTGGGTCTTAGAGAAGATTTTGCATCTGAACAGCAGTTCATTCCACTCCATTTTATAAAGGGAGTATCCCACACTTCAGAGACTATGAGTCATTGTGCCATTGCAGCTGTGACTCTGAGACTAGATTATTATTTTTTTACTGTATATGCAAAAACATTGTTTCTTAGGACCATGTGCTAGTCTTTATTTATTGGTATGATCTAAGTATTTCCAGAAAATCCCATCTGCTGCTCAGGACTTTGGAGAGAGGGCCCTTTCTCATACATGTTCCCCCTTCAGTCTTAGCACACACTCTCCTAAACCTCCTGACTATTAGGAATGACATAGGGAGAAATTTCTTCTAGATAAAATGAATCTTGAAGATACTTTTCATGCCAGAAGAAATTTCCTTCTTCTGGGACCAGCATCCCTGCTCAACATTTTAGGTCCATTTCTAAATTTTTAACCCTTTCTTAGCCCTGAGCCCAGAATGAAACTAGAAATAGGATGTGTTGTTTCAATTACAAATGAAAATATTTTAAACAAGAGACGACAAGGACCTGAGCATCTGCGTAGTACAGACTAAGCCTTTCTGCTTATGCTTTCCCATGTGATTTTCAGAGCCTCATCTCATACATACCAGAAGTTAATTCACCTCTCAAAGAAAGGATGGAATATTTCACATAACACATGAAGAGAAAAAGAAGAAAAAACCTCAAAAACTAAAGAGACACGTGCATCCAAATGCTTGAAATCAGTGGCACACCTTGGCCAGTCCCAAAATAAGTGCCTTATATTGGTTATCAATTTTCCTGGAGGGGTGGGATATGGGGGGCTTTTTCAGTTTGTTTGGGGTTTTTTTGGTGTGCATTTTTGTTTGTTGTTTTTTTTTTTAAGACACAAGTAGATTATTCTATGTCTTGGGCAGCTGAAAGGGTCATTTATTGCTACAGTTATGGCAAACACAGCTTAGGACTTAGTTGGTCCTTTCCTTTGCAAAAAGGAATTCTAGAAGTCATTTTTACTTAATTGCCACAAAATTTCCAAAATAATTTTCAAATGTTAAGTTCTGGCTTTAACCTAAAGTTAGTCTTTGAAATAAAAAATTGACAGTTAAGTCACAAAAGGATTTACAAGCCCTCAAAGAAACAGAGAAAATAAAAATGCTAACATGTAGTAACATAAAATGTAATTAGCTCTGCATGGGTACATCATCTCTGATAAATGAAAAACACCAAAGCTACAAAAAACAACAGAGTTAAAAACCAACATCTTCCTTATTCTTATTATGTTGAATAAGATTATTGGACTTTTTTCGGGGTAACAAGCAATAAAATTCAATTCAAAACATCAGCAATCAGAAAAATTGTACTATAATTTACCATCTATTGTAATATAAATTACTGTCTATTGTAATGGGCAACTGAATTACAATGTAAAGTACTAAAGGTTATGGATCAATTTAGATTAAATATATAAATGAGAATAAAAATATTTAGGATACAGTCAACTACTGTAACAATTTCTTCTGGAGCAATTTTAATACCAGAGTTTTTAGATTATTAAAGTCATATAATAATTCTGGTTTCACTATTCCATTTATTTAGATTAATTGTGGTGGGTTTTGTTTTGTTTGGAGTTTTTCTTTATTTGTTTGGATTTTCTAAATGATAAATGAATGATTGAATGAATGAATGAATGAGAAGAGGAAATTATCCTCAGCTACAGACTATCATATATCAAATGGTACTGTAACATTAATTTTGAAATTCACATTTCATAAGACTCATAGGCTGAGCTAAGAGAGAGGCAAGAGTTACAGAAATATTCGTCTCCATACGACAGAGCCTCCTATCTTGCACTAACAGTAAAAATCAGCCTCTGCCCAAGGTTTATGTACCGATGTAAATGGCACAGTTCAAGATGTGCAGGACCTTTTCTAAACCTCTGCCAGTTGCACGGATATCCTGCAGATCTGCTAGGCCTGCACACGATTATCAGGGTCATTTCAATCCTGTATTACGGCAGCTGGAGCTGAAGGGCATGGGCAAAGCTGCCATGTAGGGCCACTCACCAGGAGCACAGGCAGGGGTCTGGGTGCAGCATCACTGCTGATGGTACAGCAGGAAAAGCGAGACAGAGACATGTGTACAGTGTACAGGTGCAATGCTGTATTATTGTGTACCCTTGTGTACTCCAGATCATTTAATACAGCAGCACTGTATAAAGCCAAGTCATGTCAACAAGAATCTAGCTAGTTCAACTGTCCTTCTTTCACATGGGTTCTGATCCAAAGTTATTTTTAACCTTGAGAAACCCCCCAATACAAGTAAATTGTGTATTTAATTTTTTAAAATATCCTTTCCACAAAGTGAAACACTTTCTTTATATTTGATGCAATAATTCAAACATCTTTGCTGTGTAATACCAAATGCTCTCATATTAATATATTGAAATTAAAGTAATTTAACTGCTGCAATTTTGGAATATAACAAAATGTTGGCTGATGTTGTGGGAGCACAACTTAGATTTTTACTACTCAAATATGAAAAGAATCAGCATCTTAAGCATATCAGTCAGAAGTTCCTTAATCACATCCACTTGACCACTTGTTCTACCAGTTTAGTCCCACCAGTGGCCCACTCATGCTATAAAAGTGAAGAATTTAGAAATTAAGAAGCCCATCAAAAGATATATTTCCAAATGAAAAGGCTTAAGATGAGCCTTCTAAATCAATATTTAACTATCTAAAATAAAAGCGCCTACAGTTCCAATATGTTATTTGCAGAAGTGCTGAACACTACTGAGCCCCTTCTCTGAGACACAGTTCAGCACCTTTGAAAGAAACAGGATGAACTTAATTAGGTCTGAGAGGTGAATTTAAAATCCTAAGATTTAAAATTATGAAAACATGTAATTTCCATGCCATACACATAGAAATGTGTGAGGGGGAAGGAGTGGCGCAGAGAGAATGACAAAGGAAAGGAAAAAGTACCCCAAGTCCCAGCTGAATAATTTGGATAAATTAAATGCATGATATACTACAACACACTATTTGGAATATCTCTTTTTGTTAGAGATAAATGATTTCATTTACCAATTTCCTGTTCCTCTACTGAACATTCATCTGAGGTTATTACAATGCATTTTATAAATAGGTGAAAAGAAAAAATTATGAACTGCTGACTCTATTTACAAAAAAAAAGCCTCAAAATCATGTTCCCATTTCCCAATCTTTGTTTTCTTAAGTCTTGTAATGTGTCTTTGCAGACCTAAGTGAGGTATAAAACTAGAGATTAATGTTGTTACACTTGGAAATACTGTCGTAATAAAATGAAGACATAGATTCTTCCCTCCGAGTAAATTTGAATAGTTTTCACTCTCTTTAGTGGAGCATGTTGCTTCTAATTGCACAGATAAAATGCCTGGCTTGTAGTCTATATCCAGGAGAACAACTTCACTTGACCTTCAAAAGATAACATCAGAATTAATTTCTAATAATGTTGGGTATTCTTCTCCGAGGCAGAGTGATGTAAAAATATTTCATTTTTGAGTTATAATTTTATTCATTTTCAGATTTTTCCTCATGAAAAGAAAACTGATAAGATACGCTGTTTTCTTTTATTTTATTCCTTAATCTCTCCACCCACATCTCATTTTTCCTTTGTTCTCTATCTTCCTCATATTCACCCCTCCGAAGACTAGGAAAAGGCTGTCTCTAGTCAAATACCATGTATGTACTACTGTACAAAATTTTTATAAACTCTTCCTTTCCTAAGTGAATGTATGGAAAAATACTTTCCTAGCTTCTAAGAAAAATTAGAAAACTGTCCTCATTGACAGAATTAACACTCAGGTTCTGAAACAACAGACTAATCATCCCTTAAAAGGGCAGCTTTTTTTTGCCTTTGTTCTTTTCTTCCCTCCTCCCTCCCAACATATGTACTGTAAAAGCAGATCATTTCTCAAACGTCTGACCTTAATAAAAACCCTCCCTTGTCTGTCATATTTTTCTTAGTAGAATCTTCCACTTACACAATATGCAAAAGTGAATTTGACTTTAAAAAATAATTGAAACTTCTTTTTTGTGAATAATTCAGTCAACTTTTGTCTGGATAAGGAAATTTTTGGACCAAGACATGTAGAATCCTGCACACACACACAGAGCTGATTTGTGAAGCTCTCCTTTTTTCCTGGCAGAAATTAATTAATGCACATCCCACACATAAAAATGACAATAACAAATGGCTGTAATACCACTTTCAAAAGTCACATCCTCAAAGAATCAAAGAATGGTGGATATGTATAAGTATGTAGCATTTTTAAATCAACAAAAAGCAAACGTTAATTGTAACTGCCTCTATCACCAAAATCAGTCTCACTTACCTGTCTATTCACTACAAAAACCCAAGAAGTATCAGCAGGAAAATAAATAGTCCAACACAGGAAGAAAGAGCCACTTCTAATTTATAACTAGTCTAAAGCATATTAAAAAGTTCCACAGAGTGGAACACAGAGGTGCCACGCAACTAGTAGTTGCAGTCATTGTGAAGGCTACTTTCAAAGTCAAAATACAATCTTGGAGAAGCAATAAGAGAAGACAACAGCTTGCATTCACAATAAAACTCACTAAGTTTCTCATTTAGTAAGAATTTCTAGGAGACAGACACGAAAATAGCTCAAGAACTGAACAAAGTAAATACCACATGATTTAAATAAGAAACATATCTCAAAGCATATCTTTAATAAACATTTATTATGTGCTTAGAAAGAGTGTTTACATATAAACTTTGATGTATACTCTCTATATCTCTGCATCAGTACAATAAAATTAACTGTTGACTTTGTGCAGAATAAGGTAATTCATATCAATAAAATTCTTCTGTTCTCAATGTGAAAGCATAGACTGAAACTAGCTTTCATAACAAAATTGGTTTTTTGAAACTTGAAAAAAGTATACTTTTCCATGTAATTATAGTTGAACACTGTTAAAAGAACCCTATGTTTATAAGCTCACTGTTTTTGTGCTGTTGCATTTCTTCTATTAAATTCGCTAGATTTCCAGTATTTTATATTGTTTACAGCTAGTGCCTTAGAAGCTTTATAACTATTTTGACCACTGGAACCCCAAATATATACAATATTTTATTTACTAAATGATTACTTTTTATGCTACAATAGAAAAAATTTTACAACCATTTTATAAAAAATTATAAGTGTAAATCAAGTTTACATATTTCACAGCTAGTGTAGGACTCCAAAGTATTTTTCAGCATTCCATTTCTACTGAATAAACATTTTAGCAGTGTTTCAAATTTCTATTCAATATTCTTGCTGAGAATTTTGAAGGGTTTCATTTTATTTGCTTTATTTAATGTAAATATCATCAAAAGTGATGAAAAGAGAAACAAGCTTCCATTGCTGGACCCCAATGGCTTTTGTACCTCTGAAGTGATACATAATAGAGTCAGATTCTGATCATTTAACTGCTACAAAGCTTGCCACTCTCTGAGCTTCACAAGTTTTTTGTATCCCTACTCTCCTTGACTGACTATTAATATTTTATGTTATAGCTTCTTCCTTGTTGTTTTTTATTCTGCTTCTGGGCTTGAAAAATTATTCCCTCTTCTATGTTTTTCACCTACCTGTAGGTGGTACTCCAAAATGTTTCTTCTGACATATTGATGGAGCAGACAATATTTAATGAGGTACATAATTTTAGGGAAAATTTATATATCTGGTCTGCCAAAGAGGTGATCTTGGTATTACTCCTTTGAGATTAGGGGAACCCGTGAAAAAGGAAAAAAATCAAAAAACAAACAAACCCCATAAACCAACAAACTAAAACCAAAAACCTAATCAACCAAACCAACTAGCCTGCTCCATATTATTCCACCCCACCCTGAACATTTGGACATCCTTGAACACATTTTGATTTTCAGAAAAGTTTTCTCATTTACTTTGCTGTTTTGTGTGATCAGCTTGTGACCTGCACTTCTCACTTTAGGAACAGGATACACAAAGACGTGACTTTGTTCCCTTCAGGTGAAAAATCATCCATCATAATAATTTTGAAGTATACAGTTAAAATAGGCACTCATTTCAAGAAGTATTTTGCATTCATTTTGACAGAATTCCCAAAACCTCCACAGCATTTTTGCTTTGTTTGGTGTATATACAGGAAATATGCCACTGTGTCGTGGCACAGTGACATACATAACAAGAAGCCCACAGATATTACAGTACATAAACAATTTGAATTCCTTTTGGATCTAGACTGGAAAGACAGTGAAACAATGTAGAGCAAAATTATCTGCGTGGCACTGTATTCCAAAACACACAAATTATTTGAAAGGTCCCATCAACCTGCAGCCAATTATACCCATGGGCTATAAAGTCATATATACTCACATTTAAGACCAATATAAAATCATATATACTCACATTTAAGGGCAAAATCATTAAATCCAGAGCTGTTGGTGTTCCCATCGAAGAGACTCAAAACACCAGGTGGTCAGCTTTTCAGAGACTTCACACCCTGGCTCCAGCACGTGGTTCTACATGATATGAGATAGGATTGGTCATTTTTACATTTTTGTTAAGTCACAGCAGGGTTAGATATAGAACTCGCTATGTGGAGATTAGCATTACGGTTTTTTTCTTTTTTTCTTTTTTCCTTTCTAACAAGGCACCTAAAACTTTGTACCTGGATAAAGGCATTTTTTATAACTTATAATTGTTCAAATAATAATTCAAATAAATTGTAGAAAATATTATTTCAATTAGTGTTTACTTATGTAAACCCCATTTCTTTTTGTACAAATAAAAGTCCAAAACAGTTTATGAAATTTCATGCAAACAATTCCATTATTCAATCCATTATTTAATTCAAACCCATTTTACTTCACCATGAAATCTGGTGGCAAGTCTGTTTACCATGAAGGAATGTCCAAAGGTGTTAAAAAACATATTTTATTATCCCAATACAGAGAAATACAGCCTTTGAGTAAGAAGACATCTAACTTCCAGCTTTCTCCCTTAGACAGAGACTGAAACATGCACACACACAGGCATGCATTACTAGCCAGACCAGGTAGGCAGAAAGAATGGAAGGGGTAGGGAAGAAATGCAATGTGGTAGCTTTGTAAAAAGCTGAGTTCACAGAAAGGGTTGTTGTCCCTTGTTTTCCTTGTCTTTCTGTCTTTGCTTCTAATCCTCTCATTCTACCCTTTTGCAATGAATGTGGCAGTGACCCCAGGAATTAATTCAGCTCAACTGCCAAGAAAAAACCTTTATGATTTTGTCAGATGTTTTTTTCTATCAGGTTGGTGATTTCTAGTGGCTTGAATGAGTATCAAATTTGAGGCAGAACATAAACAAACAAAAACCACAAACAAACAAAAAAGAAAGGAAAAAAACCCGAGTGTGTGACAACAGGAAGAGATGGGAAGAAGCGAGAGAGAGAACCAGGACTTTGAAAAGCAAACCAGCATTTCAACAGGCTCACCATGTGATATGAATCTGAGTCTTGGGCTGCCTGATACCAAAACAAAAGAAGGTACATTGAAAAGAGGAGTCACAGCAGGCTATGGCTGGAGATTCTAGATGCCAAACATCTCCAAAAATTGCTATACTTATTTGTGCTGAAGAACGAGGTCAAATGCCATTTTTGATGTTTACAAGGTTTGGAACAATAGAGGTTCCTCGCCAACAGTGTCCAAACACAAAGTCTTTCCCACGGTGATTCTCCACCCTGGGACTTGGCAAGACTATCACCAATCAAATGAGTGTGCAGAGACACTCCTAGGTCTGTTTTGGCAACTGGAATGACATGACTGCTGGAGGACCTAAAGATTGCAAGACAAAGCAGATACAAAGTGCCAGCTCAAGTGCCCATGACTCCCAGGAACATGCTGATGCCCTTGGGAGAACAAAGGGACTAAAGCATTCTAGATCACATATTTGAGTTATCCACATTACCACTGATCACCCTCGCTCCTGAGCAACAATATTGTAAGGCTGGATGCTCCTCTGAATCCAAACCCTCTGTTGGGAGATATTCTGTTACATGAGAGTTGGGACCTTTTGGCTCATTACCATGATAAAGTCCCTGCTCAGGCTGTCTGCAGCACTTGCCAGTTGCTGCAGCTCAGGGAAAAAAAGATACAGTACAGTTTAAAACTCTTTCCAAAATATCTCTATTAAATTTCCCAGAGTCCACACTACTAAACAAATACAGAGCTTGCATACATTTACATTAATAAAATGAGTAGTTTTTTTCCTTATTATAATTACCTCTATTATTACAAATGGGAGAAAAACCAGACTTCTACATCTGTTTTCCATTATAGAAGTAGTACATAAATTAATTATCATCTTCCCAAATGTGTCAGTTCCACCTGAGAATTTATGAGATTGAAGTAGAGAGATCTTCTTTAAAGGCAAGCATAATTAGATCCAAAACTAATTAATACTTTTATATCAAAAGGTGTCATCGAAATTATTCCAGTTTCTGTAGAAATTATGTTCATGGAAACCACTAGATTTTTATTCATCTTTAAAAGTATATTTAATAATAACTAGAGTTATTATTGCTAGTGTACTTGTTTATGCTGCACAAGGGCAAACAAGATTAAATTACAGCAAACCCATTTCTGAAAGTTATTGTCTCCCTCTCCCATCACTATAAGTGAAAGATAATTAAACACAACTAATCAATGATGAACTCTAACTATTCTCATGAAACACTGAAAAACTTCATAAAGGAAACAAGACAGAGGGAAACACATCCTCAGAAACAGTTGTGGTGATACATCAGCCCATGCTATGCTTTCTAAGCTGCACAAGTGATGAAAACATGCACTTTGGCAAGAAGGAGGGAATTGCTTACTGTGTGCATTCTGCCATCTATTTTTGCCCAGCGAGGGCAGGATGCCCAGCCCTACAGGACTCCGGTCATGTCATCTCCTGAATGCCTCTTGGGGCAAGACGTGTCATAATAGAGGATATTATTCTTATTAAAAATAACTTTCAACACTAGAGTACCAAGAGAAATTCAAAGACTTGTTTCCACATTTCTACTCTCCTAAAACTCCTGCCCTGTTATATCGTACCTGGCATCTGCAGTCCTAAAGCCCATATCCCCCAAGCCTTGCAAATCCACAACAGGTGGCAACAAGGTTTCCAACACAATTCCTCTTCCCAATGCTACCTCCCTAAATACTACAGAGCATCAATAAAACCTACTTACAAACAAAATTCCTTGACTCATACAAGTACTGGAACAGAATAATGCAGGGAAGAGATGCACACTCCATCGCTTTACCTCAAGACCCAACAGCAGTTGCTGAGGTCTTAGCAAGCTCTGAGCAACTGACATTGTTCTACATGCCCTATCCAAAGAGATTACCTGATTTACACTGGGCTGATAACAGAAAACCTGCTTTACATTGGACAGTTCCAAAGTCAATGCCTAAACTGTGCAAAGAGAACACTCTCCCTCCCTTATAAAGGAGGAAAAGAGTGGGAAGGCAAGGCAGCAATGGATGAAAGAGGAACCAAGTTCACAGCCTCCTCCTGCCCCCAGATAACCTGAGAACCTGCAGTATCTCTGGGAGAAATGATAGCTCCTGGAAATCAAGTACAACTCCAAGCAAGTATGTCTTGCATACCTGGGTACAAGGAACGCTGTCTTCAAGAAACTGCTAAGAATTTACATGTTATTGTAGTGTTAAGGCTATTACCCATCTTAAAATGCAGAATTGTTCATGATTTAAATGGATTTCAGAAAATATCCAACCCACAGGTGATTGGATATTTTCTGAATGACCCACATAAACAGCCATTTAGATATCCCCATTAAAAAAAAAGTAACATAACTTAAAATATTTTTCATTAGCAAGAACAGCTCATTGCCTAGTTAAGGAAAAGCATGTGAGCCACTATGATCACAGGCACTGACAGTGAAACGTGATAGCTACAGCAATTACCACGGCACTGGATTTCCTTTTCTGAATTCAAACTAAAGCAATTAAATCATTGCAATCATAAAGGTAAAAAATATTTTGTTCAAAATCCTTATCTGCATATATCAGGCATACTTTGTTAAAATATTTACTGGAAGTTGGAAATTTAAGCTATTTTACTTCAAATCTCTAAGCTTCTGTTCAAACCTTTATCTAGTACTTAACTGAAAGAAATGCAAAGGTTCATTGAGGCAGAGGATAAGAGCTAAGCACAAAGTAATGAGCAACCATGTCCCTTAACATTAAAACACAGGCTGCACCTTTCAATAACAAGCACCCAGAACTTGCATCCTTGTCATGCACATATCCTCAGTCACCAGCTGGGCAGTACTGCACTGGAGGAGGGACTGTGTATGTGCAAATTTTGCAGCAGGGAGAATGTACTAGGCATAAGAACTGACCACAGCTACATTGGTGCTACTCCTACCATACCACTGTCTGATACCACCACTTCCTTAGCTGAAAGATGAATCACTAATGTAATTGTTTTAACCTTGCTAGCCCTTTTTTGTACCTCATGGATAGATTGGTTGTGATTTACAACTACAATATAATTGTTTGTCAAAACAAAACCCACACGAAAACCAGGACAGAGTTATGTCCAGGACGAAAAAGTAGCAGCAAATTCTAAAAGAGAGAATAGCTCTTTATTCAAGTTTCTCATTACGCTATCCAGCTCCTCTTTTTTCTTGAGCACTTCCCAGAATAGACATCCTGACATTCTAGTCTCACCCAAAATAAAATTAATATTATCTGTCATGAGGATATAAGTCTCAAAGCCATATTACTCAGTCAGTTGCCAAATTGTGTCAGTTTCAGTATGGATCCATCTTTCCTGGAAAGTTCTTTTATTCAAAGTCCAAGCTACCACTTCTACTGATATCTTGACATCAAAACTCTAATCAAGTTCATTGAGTGTAATATGTTTGACAGTAGCATAAAGAAAATTTTCTTCCAAAGCACTTGTTAAATTATGTTTCATTGAACAGGCAGAAGAAACATTTCTGGTGAGCAGTTTATTCAATAAAGATTGTCACTTCAACATTATTTTCCTCAGTATGATACCACACAAAAAGTTATCTGTAACCAGCTGTAATTATCACATATTTATTCTCCATTTTCACTGTCATTTTAGCTGCCTGTTCAAAAACATTTGCTGTTTACTTGCTATTTCTGCTTCCTATCTGGATGACCATGTCTGTGGTTGTGAAAGCTGCTTCTAGGCATAAAAAACCTTGAATCTATGAATATCCAGAGGTATCAACTCGTCACAGGAAAAGTAAACATTTTACAAAAAAAACCACATTATGCAACCAGTTCTATGCATGAATATTGGCTTGATCATCTACCATTTTTATGATATTTGCTTTCTGTAAACACCTTCAGAAACAAAATCTCATTCAGAAACATTTTTAAAGTGGTGTGCTTTTTAGAATACATAAACAGGGAAGGGAGATTGAAAAAAAATCAAATTTTATTAATTTTGGTTCACTTAATAACTTATAATATGATGCTGATGCTGCATTAATTCTTCTCTTGGTACAACTTTGTATTTTATTGCTTCCTTCCTAAGGGCTTTTTTTAAACACGTATCTGTCACTTTGGTTGCAATTGCAATTTAACTAAAAGGCATTAAAAAAACTACAGCCTATAAGCCAATAAAAAATTTATAGCAAAAATAAAACTTCTTAAATGAATAATTTAGCCTAATTAATATAATTTAATAAAAATATTTGTTTAGAAATTAAGCAAAGAAAACAACAGAAAAAAAATAGGATCATCAAATATTTGCTGTGAGCATCCAGTCAAGTAATGTAAAAACTGTGGATATTGTCAAAAAGTATTTAGGTTTGACAGAAAAAGGGGCACATGGGGTGGGTTTGGTTTGTTTTGGGTTTTTTCCCCATCTTTTTACATCTGCCAAGAGAGATTTCTTAACACTTGAAATTGTCTGCAATTAAACATAACATAAAACTGGATTTTATTACTAGTCCATGGAAAGAAGCCGAAATTCCCAGAGAGGCTGTAAGTTTTCAACAGCCTCATCTGAGAGCAGAGAAATAGTCATAACCATTTCTCCAACAGATTGGGCGAGAGCTGCCAAAACCCCGAAGGAAAAGCACTTTGTTTATATCAGCCCGCACTCCACACATAGAAAATACAGCTGCAGAGCTGGTCCTCCTGGTCCTCCAGTTTTACACCCTTGTGGACAAAAGCAGCCAATTTAAATCCGTGGAGTCACCACCGTGACACACAGCAGCTTAAAGGAGCAGTTACAACAGAGCTGTGACTTGCAGGGGAAAAAGGCTGGGCTGCTAGTGAGGGGAAATAGGATACTCAGGGGCTGGCAAGTCGTCCAAAAGCCTCCTTCCTTCATTTCATAAAAATACCATCCAAAATCTAGCTTTTCAGGATGACCCCAAAAATCATGGAAAACTTAATATATATGTGCATTTGATTAATTAGGCTAGTCTTGGATAAAAGCTCAAACCTCTCACTCCTGTGGCTGGCTCCCCAACACCCTCTGCTGTGGCAATTCTATTTTCCATGGAAGCAATTTCCTATCACCTGTTGGAGTATGGCAGGTTGATCTGTGGCAATGGTGGCTGTGGTAGAGAGGAGCTGCCAGAGGAGAAGGCCTTGGTGGCCTAACTGGGCCACCACCTCTTTGGCTTCAGGCATCAAGCCCCAACAAGGAGAACATTCAACTCATGGCTCCCTCCATGGGCAGCCACCAGGCTGAGGCATGGGCCAGCACTGGAGGACAAGGGCATGGCATCTGCTGGTCCCTGAGAAAAACCAAGACACCCTGAAGTCATTCCCCTTGCTCTCTCTGAACAGCCAAACTTTCCAACATGGCAGTAGAAAGGGAAGCAGGGAGAGTACTGCAATACACAACACTTATTAAAGCCACAGTATCACACCAGACAACTATTTCAAAAAAAAAGAAAAAGTAGCTCTTAGGGGTTCAGAACTGTTCCATACATGAAGCTACAGTCACTCAGTTTTAAGCAATCCTCCAAACCACAGGCCACCACTTACAGCATTTTTGGTTTGTTTTTTTCTTTTTAAACTTGTTCAATCTGCTCAGAGCATTTGTTCCATGTCTTCAGTTTTTCACTGTCATTGACATGCCCTAGAGCAAGGCAACCCTGAAGGAAACAGCCATGATACTGTAATTTCTATGAGCAGTTTATTTGTGCCTACCTTACCACTGGTCTGATGGAACTTGCAATGCTGGCAGAGAAAAATTCTAATTCTCACTCCACCTCATCACTCTTCTCTGCTTCCCCTAACAGCAAGGGGGAATGAGGACAGGAAAGAATCCAATGACATGACATTATAGAAAACCTTTCCTTAACTACACAAATTGCCATTCTTCCTCACTCACAATACAAGCACAATTATTTCTGTTAGAAGGGTCATCCTCTCTTCCCCTCACCCTCACTTCAATAGCCCTGACAGGGCGCGTCACCTCTTTAGCATCAGGGAGCTTGTAAAGGGAACAACAGTGGAGCCAATAAACAGCAGTGCAAGTAGCATGCCCTGGGCTTATCCTGAGCCTCTGATTACCTACTGGTTACTGGGGTCTTTCACATGAGCTGCTGCTGCTGCTTTTTTGGCAGGTGAAATATGCCACTGCTACTCGAAATGCAAGGCTCCTCTGCACAGCGCAAAGGGCAGGCAGATTGCAGAGCAACCACAATCATTGCTGATGGAATTTCTTATACTCCACCTTGAATAACATAGGCTTAATTTAAAAAAATTAATGTCAAAGTCACAGAAATTACTGTTACCCTCCTATTTGTAAAGAGAAACAACTAAAAGATAAACCTGAAACTCTGGCATATGCAGTCAACAGCCACTAGCACTTGGGATAGAGCACGTCATATGAAACAACTTGCTTCCAGCATGTGCCTCTGCCTAGCAGTTGCCACAGGAATCCACACACATCTGAGACCGATTAGAAAAAAAATGCAGTCTGAGTTTATAAACCCTAATAATCTCTGAACTGATTTAATATCTTTAGTAGCAGGCTTTCCTGTATTGCTTTTACCTTTCGGAGGTCAGGTTTTAGCTCTTAGGAGGTCAGAACTGTTCCACACATGAAGCTACAGTCACTCGAAATTTCACTGTTTTATTTCAATTCTAGATTTACACCTCTGGCTTTTACTGGCAGACATATGAGGCTATGAGTGTGATGTGCCACAGCTTCTATCCTACTATCCTGGCACCTACACTTCAGCATGTCATCACTCTTGGTGCTTCTACATATGCCTATTTGTAAGTCTCATAGGTGGCAATAGGATCTTTCTGCTGAAGGTTTCATCCCACATAGAATATTCATTTCTCTGCCCATGTTCAGAGAGTGATTTGGTAACTGCTTTCTTTACCAATAATATTTGGCACTGAGTACAGAGAATTTTTTTTTTCTTTTAACTAAGCTGGATAATATTTATTCAAGTGTAGGTGTTTGGGGATCTCTAACAAGTCAATTCTTCAGATCTATCCAAATGTAAAATGTTTTCTCGATGGCTATTAGTGCACATATCAAACTTTTAGAGCACTGACCCTTTAGCAATGACACTGTCTCTTTTTATCTGGCATAGACTCATCAATTTTTAACTTACTCTCCAAGACAGATGCTTGACAGACTGAATAATTATTCTCTGTTTTGAAGCCTATGATATCTGGAACCATCCCAGGCTTTTAGAAAAAAAACTTTGCTTTCTCTCAGAAGTTTCAGAAGCAAAGCTAGAGTGCCTTGAGTACTTTGAATATGGTGTCGTTTAATTTATGAAGCTACTATAAAAATCAGTTGCTCCAGATTTAATGACTTCTTGATGCTATTACCTGAAATCTTCAGCTGTGTAAAATTTTCTTTGGCATTCTGGATGGTATTTTCCATCTCCAAGGCATTATTTTGTTTGTGACAACACTGTATCGTGCCAAGTGAGCTGTTTTTCTGCTGGTTTGGTTTGGTTTTTTCTCTTATATAAAGCTCACAAAGCCTTGTTTGGGGATTCCCAGCTACCAAATTTGCTTTTTGATTGCAAATTATTGTGTTGCTATTATACTCCAAGTGAAAAATAACAAGTTATTTTTATTGTTACCTATTGTCTACCTATTCTCCTGTCTCACTGAAGAGCTCAATTTCTTGTATCTCATTTCATTTGTCCCCCACTAGTTTCATTATAATCTTCTTAGGAGTCATTTGAAAAAATTCCCACAGAGGCTGCTCTGGTTCCATTCTTCATTTACTTGAGTAAGTTCATTAACTTTGCACATCTTAGCAACACTTGGTAAAGTTAACATACACTTTTTTTACCCTTCTCCTTTGAGATCTTGCATATTTCACCATTTTTCCCCCTAAAGTACCACAGATTAATTCCTCATTTAAGGATAATCACACAGGTTTGCCACAGCCCACAACAGAACAGTCTTCTGAACTGTTTTTTGATTACACGTGAATAAGGTATGTCATTCCATGGCCAGCATCCTTAATCACTGATTTTGTATATCCTCAAAAGTTGACTCTTTTTGACCTCACATTCAGGGGAAGAAATCAACCAAACAGGGTAAAAAAACCCCGTTCAATACCTCCTTGCCTAAGCAAGTGCTCTTCATGAAGAGAATTCCCCACAGTACCAGCTCCTAGCCCTTTTTTCCACCTCACCCCCGAGGCTTACAGAAAACTCGCAGGCAAAGAGCTATCAGTCTCCTCTCAAGAGCAGCACAGGAAGCGGGGGGCAGAGGAAAGATTGATCCACAGAGAAAATAAATCCTGAGAACACTCTTCCCCTTGTAAAATCATTCATAATTTCATTTTTTACTTTGAAATTAGTTGCAAGTTTGCTCAGATTTCATCCTTCTTGTCCCAGTTGACATCTGATCCCTGGCCACCACCAGCACCAACAACATGTCTTTACTTTTTTACTTATTGCCTTCACAATTCACAGATCTTGGAAGACCTCTGAAAGAGTACAATACTAATCTGACATTCAAAAATAATCTATATCTTAATGTACAGAAGCATGAGGGACAGCTCATTATGGCCAAGTGGGTGTCTTTTGTCTTTCAGGTAGTTGGACTAGGCTCTTATTTTATGTCTCTTCCAGGTGAAATATTCTATTCTATATTTATTATTTAGATAAGGGCTACTCACAGCTGTCTATTAGCAACAGACCCTGAATATGTGTCAAACAGAAAACACCTACTGTTCGTCACTTTTCAAGAGAGCAAGAGCTGTGTGTTGCCTGAAAAGGATGGAGGGAGATTTATAAACTCTGCATTTCTGCATATGCTCCTGTGATATTGCTCTCTGATCTTTTGGACAAACTCGAGGTGTGGAAAACCTGAATGGCCAAAACAATTATGTATAATTTTTGTGATCTCTCAAGATATACCTTCATCTTTCACAACAAAAACAGGGAAAATGGCACAGAAAGCCTGTGCAGTAGGTGGTACACATAGCACAGGTATAACAGAATGGTGCCTCAAAAAAGGAAGAGTTCTTTCAAGTCCTAGAGCTTTACTACGCACTATTGATTTTGAGGCAAGGTGAATATCTATAAAATATGCTATTACTTCTGGGTTTAGGAATACAATGCCACTTGGTTTCTTCTAGGCTTTTTACTTGCTTTTGAGGCATAACACAGCTTAGCTTGAGGAGGAAGGTCATTAAGGACTAAGAGAGGGTGATTAGATAAAGGAAACTCATCAGTTTACAATCACCTATTCCTCCTGCATGTTCTCCTTCAGGCCACGACATTCCTTGGCAGCATTCCTTCCCTCACCTTCACCTTGTCCCCAGACAACTAATTTTTCTTGGGCTTTAAAACAGTCAGCTCCCATGTCTGTCTTCCCCCAAACCCAACTCTTCTAGAAGTATCATGAGTATGTCTGCTTTCTCTGGGAGAATTTTCCACAGAATAATTTTTCTAATCTTACCTCAGCATCAGAAGGCAACTGGAACACACAACTTAGGAACAAAGAAAAAAATCAAGTGGTGTGACTGCCTTCCAGCTCTCTTACACCACTAACACAAAGTAAGTGAAAAAAACCAACCCATACTTCCCTAACCATGGATCTCCAAAAGGAACTGATTTCCTAAGCAAACAAAGGAAAAATTCTCTACATTCCAAATTAACCAAAAATTCAGGAAATTTTGCCTGTTTTCTCGATTGATTTGTTTCACATGACTTTGATCACTCAAAATTGATATGAGGGCTGAGTCTGAATTCCAGCTGAGGAAAGTCTTGGAGACTAAGCTCTGCACTCTCAAGGAAGTGTAAATAGTCCTTGTCTGCTTGCACAATATGTGGTGTTTTTGCCTTAGTTGAAAATGCTTTTGCAAGATTCCCTTTCAACAGAAGCTGTAAAGTTATGGTTTTTTATAAACTATAAAGAAGTGGCTCTCTAAACTATAGTAATTTACTAGAATTGGCAATGCAAGTAGGAAAGCGTCTTGAACCACTAGGAGGCTAAGCATTATAAATATTTTCTGATCGTTTCCGCTTCATGCGTTAGCTTTTTGCTAAAAGCTCTTCACTCAACACAAAAGCATGTGCACCGTCAGCAAGTTCAGTACCTCAGAGAAAACAATGCATTAAAATACAATTTGGAATAACTGATTTTATATCCTCCTATAATTTATTTTCAAAATGTGAAAGATCTTAAAGTCGATCTTTAGGTCACATTACCTTCCACATAAACTTCAGCAATCAATTATTACCTGACTCATTTCTGTGAAGAAGCCCTTGCCACAAGGGAGGGCACAGCAGTCTTGTTTTGCCTCTTGGTTTGCTAGCAACCGTGTGGAGACAAGATTTAACACCACTTTCCCTCACCATCAGAATAGCACTCACAAGGTTCTCAAAACTTAAAATGGAGTCACTCCAAGGTTTGCCTCACTCCCCATCCAAAATGCTCTTATGTTCACGTCTTGGCCAGCTTGCTTGTTCCTCAACACAAGGAAGACCTTCTTGACATGCTCCAAAACAGTCTCCAAATTCCTCTCAGGAGAGGGTCTTCCCAAGCCCCTTCCTGCCTCCAGCAAACCAAGTCTCAAGAAGAGCTGCTATAGAGTCCTGTGTGCATCCTGGATCTCAACAAGATTCTCTACCTATCTGCATCATCTCTCCACCCCATGCATCACAAACTGCACCCAACCTTCTCTCCCTCACCTATTCATTTCTGAGGAGGCCACCTCTAGGCATACATTGTGCTTTTTTTGGACTCACTGCCTGTTAGAAATCACTCATAGTGATAATGAAATGGGCCATGAGGACTCAGTATTTTACACATAGCAAGCTTTTTAGTCTTAGCAAAGCAGAGAAAAAAAGTGGAATTTTAAAATATTAAACTAAAGGGAGAACTATTTCTCTCTACACTTCGAGTAAAATCAACAATGTGTCATACATGACTGCCCCATTGGACTGCTTTAAGCTGTTTCTGAAGCCTGGCAAACTTTATACAGACATAGCAGACTGCAAAACCACTGCAGAATCGGGCCAAGTTCTGCCTGCAAGTTTCCTTCAAAACAGGGCTGCAACTCTAAAACTAAACCTTCTGGATCAAAGCTGAAAAGATATTCAAAAACAAAGCTGTTTTTTTTTTTAAAGCCACCAATATATAAATGCTGTCATTTATTAACACTAAAATAATCTCCAATATGGTCGGGTAAGTATATTGACAATATTTGCAAATTAGACTTCAACTTTATCTGGAGGTGGAAACAGAGGGTTTGAATGCAAGACAGAATTTTGGTAAACCTTACATGGTCATAAGTATCTCAGCAAACTCATTGTCACTGTTTTTTATCAGATGCAGCATTAACAGAGCCACAGTCGCTGTCACAACTGATGCACGTAGGAAGATGAAAGGCATTTAAGAGTATATTAAGCCAAGGCATTTTACTGCAATAAGACCAAGCAGTGTCATGACATGCAATTCCCAAAGGCTTGCCTTCTTCGAGTTGAGAACTGACTTCAAGAACTTAAGGCTCAAAAAAGTTTTGTGCTTGCCTTTGACCCTCCATGGAAAGAGAGAATGCAGTCTCCTTGGAAAAGCCTTTTGGATGCATTTTCCCTATGCCTAGCCCTTGTCCACTGCCACACTTGTGCACTGCAATCCTTGTCCACTGGCCTAGCCCTGCCACACTTGTGCACTGCAATCTCTATTCACAACAGGTAGAAGACCCTGTAGTGCCAGCAAATAGCTTGGGCGAAGGCATCCAACCAGCAAAAACATTCAGGAAAACCTGAAGACTGCTGTGTTTAGCAATGGCTCACATCTGTGCCTTTCTTTCAGGCATTATTATGCCTTCTACTTGGAAAATAGAAAAACCTTGCAAATATTCTGATGGGAAAAAAACTTAAGGAAAACTATTCACCTGTGGCCTGCAGGGGAAATGGGGCTGAACCTCTTACTCTGGCTTCAACTGGAGACCATTTCTTTGTCCAATTCACAGAATTTATTCTCAGGCTCGGGTCTAACACACACCGAAGAAAAAAATCTCAAAATTCAGTGTTTGCACACTGAATCTGTGTCCCTGGAAGGAATCTCAACAGAGAAGCACATCTTTGCAGCCCCATGCAGATGTTGCACTCCATTCCCCATTGAAGGCTTCAGGGCAAGGTTCAAGTCTTCCTATAGGGTATTCATATTTGAGGCAAAATATTTTCCTGACCCATTTCAGTTTTCGTGAGCAGTTTTCTGAAGGAAAGAGAAGGCTCTTATAAAGCCCTTGTCATCTGTGAAGCTTGAGCTGTGCTGCGTATGCATACACACACACACAGGGGAACATATGTAGTAGCTGCAGGATCTTAAAAGTGATTTTCTCATGCTTTTACATGCTGTCCTCTTAAATCTGAGCACTGGTCTTCGATTCACTCCAAACACTGGTACATATGTCCCTTATGTGCCAATTTTTAAAAAAATAAATTATGAGTAAGAGAGTAAAGGCTTTTCAGTGAGTAATAAAAAGAACATATTTTTTTCATTTATGCAGGTGCAACTTGTTTAACAGGATAATGCTTAAGTCTAAGCAAAAGCATGAAATGTCACTTCAGCAGTCTTCAACACTTTTCAGTCATGACTTAAAATTACTACTGAAAGGTAAACCTTGTTTTACCACTGTGTTACAAAAAAAAAAAATAAAAAGGAATAGGAGCTTTTAAAAACCTTCATTTACTCAAAAGAAAGAAAAAAAAATTAGTTTTTTAAAGCTTCACTTAAAAATTTAATCAGATGCCATTTTCAATAATATAATCATATGCAGAACTGCCAGGCCTGGCAATTATTTAGACAGCTGTCAATCAAAATGTCTCACAGCTACCCTACCGTGTCAGCCGTCAGCTAACCCACACTTTCCCAGGGACGTCTTAGCATGGCATCTTTGTTCTGTTTTCAGATAAACAGATCCAATTTCTCAACAAACAGACTGCTACAGTCCTTTTGATAACAATGTAATAATTCAAAACAAATGATTCTAGGCTTTGATGATAGCACTTTTATGGGTCATGAAGAAATCCTCCCACCAACATCTGTTTGATTTTATCTACTTGAACTTTATCCTCCAGTTGAAGATTTATAAGCTGAAATCATCCCAGCCTATTAAAGTCAGGCTAATGTTAAAGCACTAACATAGAGAATGAAAGTGCATTTTGCAGTCATCCACCTTTTGAAATCCTGCCATGAGGAAAAGATATCAAAAGTTTGAGAAATGTATGTTTAAATATGCTAGAAGTCTGCATTCTGCACAGAGCCCTGGATGACTGAGAGATTAAGGAATCTAGCTGTTGCCCTACTGTGGGGGCAAGTTATTTACAGAACTATTATTTAGAAAGACAACATAAAAAATACAGATGTTGTTTACATTGAAAGGCTGTTTTCTTAGCAAAAACCATTATGGGTGATGGAAATTCACTCCAGATTTGTCTCCCCTCCCCTTAGTTTCTGCATACACTGTAAATAAAAAGCATGACAGCAGACTTATTAGAGCCACTTGTTACTTATTAACTAGATGGCACAACTTAGTCAGGATGCTTTTTAAATTAAAATAAGAAAAAAAAATAAAAGAAAGTCTTTCTATGAAGAGTCTGATAAAACACGCCAAGAAAAAGAGTATTGCACATTTCTACCTGAAAAGAGCTTTCTGCAAAAGCCAGCAAAAAGAAATTATTATCAGTGTTGTCTCAGTTGCAGAATTTTCCAAGAAAATAATTACTCTTCCTGTGAGTGCTGACACTTCTACAAACAGGGGTAATTTAGAAGTTGTTTTCTGGAACATTCTTTTGGGATAGATTTGTTCAGTGTATTCCAGATGACACTTTTTCTACGTAAAAATACAGCACTAATTATAGTATGTAGCAGAGTACATAGAGCATAAATACATACTAAAATTTTAAACTGATAACAATTAGTTAAATGTTGCAAGAGGAAAAAATTGTACTGCTATACCTCACGTAACATCACTTGGAAAAGAAATATGAACAAGTTAGTGTTTGGTGGTGTGTTCCTTAAGAAGCCTAACCTTGTGTCTTTAAATATATTTATATATTTGCACACCCCTACATGACTGTCGGGCTCTCTTTGTATGAAGAGACTCGAACTTACTTTACACACTCTAAAACTATTTTACTACAGTAGGAAGAGATGACCCTGTAGATTAAAGGATGCCCTTATCAATGCTAATGCATACAGTACCACTGGAAATTGCACTGACTCACTTCTAAAGAAACCACTTGGTCACTTTTCCACCAGTCTGAAGCGGCAAGATACACAGACACTGAACTGCATTCTGTGCAAAAGAAAAGAAAATGTGCTTAAATACTAAGTTCTTAGAAGCTCCAACACAAAGTTTACTGAGCCATAGTGGAAAGAGTAAGGCAGAAGCTGGAACAGCACTGTAAAGAAGGCATCCCTGGGAGGAGCCAAGCATACCTCAGAAGAGGTTGCTTCACCTGCCATGGCCAGCATGCCCAAGGCAGAGACTATGACTGTGCTCTCAGGGCAGGGGTACAGCCAAGCTTGCTGTAAGAGCCTTTGATTTCTCAGACATGTCCCATCTCAGCTCCTTTCTCATCCCCAGGTATTGAGAGGCAGCAAAACTACCACTGCCAGAGGGGAGATGCATACTACATCCTTCCCACCTGAGGGGAGGCTCCCTTCTCCAGGGGGAGTAAACAGTGGAGGGATGATGCTCTGTCCATTCCAGGGATTTCTCCAGGCAGTTTTTTTTAACTGGGAGACACTCCCCTTCTGAACGGGCAACAGTCTGAGTTTTGCACCATTTTTGGGGGGATTTGCAGGGGGAGGGAAGGGGGCGAGGGAGAGGCCAAGGAGGAGGAACAGCTCGGACAAGCATGCTTAAAGCTCAAGTGGCAACATAAAGGAGCATAAGAAGAGGGAGACTGAAAATCCTGCATACCTTCCCTTTGACTGTCTGTTGTATGACATTTACCAGATGAGTATATGTAAAGTACCCTGTAATTAAGTTCATCTGATCACAATAACTTTTAGGAAACTTCAAAAACTATGTCAAAACTCAGAAGCCAGAATAATTTGTATTTGTTCTAAGTAGATGAGCATGTTGCTTGAGCATAAATTACACTTTTATTTAGCATAAATCAAGCCAAATGATTTGGTAGGGTTGTGGAGCTGCATTTCAGATATGACCTGCCCTTTGCTTTACTAACTGTTTGGAGACCCTTCCCATTTCCAATGCACAGCACGTGCCCATCTCCCTGACCTGCCCCTGCCTGCGCCTGCTCCTGCAGCACCAACCAGACTCACAGCCGGACAGAGGAAGAAATTCAAAGTTGGAAGCAGGACAAAATGACAGGTGAAAATACCAAACTCCTTTTGAACTTGGGGTCTCCTTAGGCATTTCTTAGCTCCTGGCTCGTGCAGGAACCAAAGTCTGCAAACACATCATGGCCACATCTTTGCCATATCATTTGTGTACTCTATGACTGCTGCAGCGTTAATGAGACACCTGCCCCTGCCCTGTAGTCGGGGTGAAAGAAAAAGAAGTTTATTGGGGGTAATATATTTAGACACCAGTGTCTCCCCTCAGAAGTATGTCCAAAAATAGAAAACTCTAAAAGCTGTACACTAATCTCACCAGAGAGGAATAAAGTTAAAAAAACAAAAGTATTTGAAAATGCATGAGCAGGGTCAAAATTCCTCCTTTTGAAATCCCTAAATTAAATCATGCATTTCCTTCTTTCTTTCTTTTAAACCTGCATAATTGCTAACTTATTGCTAAGTACCAAAATATTTTAAAAGTCCCGGAGAATAAGTGCTGCAATGGAAGAACAACTACATCCTGCACACCACACACAAAGCTGAATTCATCCTGTTTAGCCAACTAGTCTGACTTAAACACTCATGGAAAGAACAGATTTATTCATCTCCATTTTCTCCCTCCATGAAACAGATTTTCTGAATAAATACCATGTATTTCCTAAAAAACAACATAATTGTATTTAATGCTGGAATAAGTTTGTAGCAATTCAACTGCCTAACACTATAATTTTAGCAAATGGGGGAGTTAAAGACATGAGGGTACAGGTGTTGCCCTCAAAGCAGCATGTGCAGGTGTAGGATAGAGCAGCAGCACCAGCAGCTGTACCCCAAGAGAGTGGATCACTTCTTTCTGAGGATGCTGTCTCCCCTCAGCTGACTTGATGTGCAAATTCCTGTGTCTCTCACTTTCCTGTATCTGTGAAACAGATAGTGAAGCTTTTCCATCTCAACAGGCCACCCCAAAATCTGCAGATCAATCATTCCTTATTGAAGGGCAGATGCTGCTAATATGCAGTGTGAAAGATGCCTAAATGCTATAATTATTTTTTATATTTTGCATTTGAAATACAGTGTGCCTTGGGAAGCAGTTTGCCAAAAAGCATAAAAATACCATTAATATGTTCAGATTGTCATATCCAAAATCTGAAACTGAATCTATCATCAGCTGTGCTAGCAATGCATTTTCTGCCAAGTTGCCACGGGTTACAGAAATGCATGATGACAGCAATAAATTACTTTAATGACTGCTGATAATATCATGAAAAGGGCTCTGTGATACACTGACATCATTTAGAGGTTTACTAGACATTATTAAGTGTTGTATCATGCCTCAGCTTGTCAGCTAATCATAGCAAATCACTTGTGTATATGCATGCTTTTATCCATCTGCATGTATATGTAAAAATAAATATTATAGACTATACACTACATAGTTTATTCAACTTATTTTCACTTGAACTAACCTAAAATAGAAGTATGCCAGTTACACAATTGGCATGTATCTGACATGTAACTGGATGTATTTTGGATTCTGTACAAACAAAATATCTTTTCAAACAAAACTGATTACTATCCTCACAACCTTTCAAGCAATGGCTTGATCTAGGTCTATACATTGGAGTCTATTTGTCACATGTATTTTCCATTTTTTAATGCTTTTTGTATCTGGCCTTCCTGGAAGTCTCTTGGTGTCACCATCACAGAGAATAAGCCTTTCTAGGAACACCAGGAATAGAGTGACAAGATATTTTCACAAACACCTGCAGTAAGAAGACTTTCATAATGAAATTGCCTTCAAATTAAATAAATCAGAGTTTAGATGACCTCAATGTTACTGCTTAAGTTAGAAAATATTGTATACTTTACATTATATCTTGATGTGTTTTCCTCTCACCATTCCAGGACTACTGCTACCACGAAAAAAGAAAGAACTTTAAGCCACTATTGCTAATACCATTTAGTCCTAAAATACAAACATTATCAAAACAAGTTTTAACATTACATGTTCTTTTCATATGTTTTCATTTCCTTAAGGAATAAAATACTTCTGTTGGTTTTGCATCTGTTATTTTAAAACATCCCTTAAAGGAGGGAAAGGTCACTATCTGCAGATGTAATATTCTCATATTTGCAATCCACATTAAATATATCTTAAATGGCAAAAAATAAGATTTTAAACCCATGTTTTAAATCATGTACACCTGTCAGAAACACAAATATGACAAGATCCCTTTAAGAAGTGACATTTAGCAATACCTATTGACATGGAAGGACTTTGGGAAGATGACATAAAAGCTTGCAGATGCACAACAGATCAGGCACTTACATCTGCTTCTTCCACTCACATGTCACCCTTTTCCATCCACCACATGATTTGCACATCGACATGATTACACCAAGCTGGGTGATACATCATCGAATGCCTTTGCCTGTCAAAAAGGTACCAATACTATTCTTTCTCCTCCTTAAGCAATCATTCCATGTGGGTTACATATCCCACAGCATTTAGGTACAAGAAAAGGGTTTATTTTCTAGCAATTTCCAGTTCTGAACTGACACTATGATCAAGATTTATATGTTACAGGCATACTTAAGGTATGATTATTAACTGTATTTAGTTTAAGAGACAAGATTTGTCACCTGTGGAAACTTAGGAAGAAAATATAATGTAATTAATAACCATTCAGGATCCTAACCTGAACACAGGGGCTCAGAATGCTGCACTCACTTTTATTTTTTTTTTAACCCTTTAAATGGCCTGAAGAAACATGGCTTAGAAACTTTAATAAAGTTGTAGAAATAGATATTTTTTTTCATTGTACTGTCTGTAAGTTGCTGCACTCATATAGTAAAAACTCAAATGCCCCAAAGAGGCCTAGCTTAGTTCGCAAAAAATCCCAAAGATCACACGGTTTATTATAGGATGGTCAGTGGTCCTAAGAAAAGCTAAAGAAAGAAAAAAGAAAAGAGAAAGATCATTATGGCTGATTATGTTGTCTCAATAACAAGTATCTATTAAAAGAACCTGAACTTCCACGCTGTTTCTGATAAAGCTTCCAGTACATGACGAAAGGATTTACAGCTACCAAGATTATGAGGTGGCAGGAGTCAGATCCATTTCTGCACCTCTTCTCAAGGGTCACTTAATGTGGAGGAAGGAAAGCTTGTGGGGCCTCGTTTGGCACTTCTCAGGCTAAGAAGCTCCAACTGAATTAAATCAAAACCAAGCTCATTAATAAGTAGCATCCCTGCTAGGAAGTCTAAATGAGCCTTTCTTAGCAGTGAGACTTTCCCTCAGGTTAAAGTGCTCAGGGAGTCATAAAATGCCTCCAATTCTCAAACAAGACCATAACCTCCTAAATGTCATCTCTGCCATCTTTCCTTCAAAGGGCTCTGAATTCGTGTGAGCAGCAGCACTCAGAAATTGGTTAGTGTTGGCAAACAGTGTGACAACTGCAACACAAACCCAAGCGAGGAAAATAAACAACCATTCAGTCATCCCAGTCATTGGAGCCATGTGGGCATTTAACATGCTGTGGGTTCCTTGGGTCTTGCAGAACATAAATTAGTGCAATAAGCGATACAATTAATGAATTTCAGCAGTCAGATATAAGCACAAGTAATGTTTCCAGGAATAAAACAGACAGTTGTTATACAACAAAGCCCTGTTGCTTTGGGCTATCCTGAATTCCCAGGCTCTCCTTGGATCCACTCATGAAACAAAATCACTTTCCAGACAAAAAAAAACCCCAACCCTGTAAACATATAGGGATGAAATTTCCTCTCAGACTCCTTTTATTCAATGCACCTGTTTCCCAGACCTACCTTGCACCTCCCCCCTCAAATGTCTCCTATTTCTAGGACCAGAGAGAGTAAATTTCTCCCTGTCTGGCTTCACGCAATGTCTCCCAGCCCTAGCTTCTGTTCAAGAAGGAAAGAATTTGTCTATCTAAACACCTGACCCTGAGTGTCTGCATTTTTAGGCATCATGTCTCCCTTCCAAAGGCTGAATGAGGCCTCTTCCAAAATCTATTTTAGTAATTTGGGATGAGCGAATTAAGTCATCTGTGCCATACAAATCATGCCAGGTGATTCCATCAGGAAGTGCAAAAAGTTCCAAATATTATAACACACAAAGAAATAAAATGCCCATAAACAATCTGTAAATCATATAATCTTGATAACTTCTATCTACAGCTTCATTTCCTAAAGCAATGCATTTTAAGAGCAGTTCTTTCCAATGTGTATATCTGCCCTGCAGATAAATAGTTGCTCAGTTTAGTAGTTGAGTGCTTGGCCCAGCTTGTAAAGGGTGAAAAAAAAATATCAAACCAACAAAATCAGATTACTGCTCTTTTAAAATCATTATGAGTGTGAACAGGCAAATGTAGGGCAGAAACCCCTTTTGAAAAATGAATGAATTTGAGACGCTGCTTTGGAAATGGATTACTCTCCTGCCAATTTTATGTCAAAATGTTAACATTTTGGGTAAGAGCCCAAAACATTAAGAGAGCGACTTTTCAAATCTTGAACTTTAACAGCCTGGTTTCCTTTGTTTGAAAACTTAGAGCTTTGGTAAAAACAGAATGGTGAATTATCAGCACGCATTTTACACCATTTTAAGACAAGTGGATACAGTTAAAGGAATCCAAGTCCATTCATGCTCAGCATTTAGGGAATTTCCCTAAAATGACACTTTTTTCTTTCCTGTCAGGTGTGCTAGACAGCCAGAAAACAAGGTAAAGCAAAGCGTAAATATGTGACATAAGGAAGATGCTGCAGTGAAAAAAACATACATGTATTTAAAACACTTAAATCAGCCCAGACTTTCCAGAATCTTTTACAGAATTTTACAGAAAATCCTACACCCTAGCCCTTCTGGAAACTCAATCGATAAGAAGACTAGAGAGTAGTACATTTATAAATCATGAAAGCACTAAAATCTGCCACAAACTGTCCCAAATAATGTCGTCTGAAGTTTTGCATCCAGTTAAATCAAAATCCCTGAGACGCCCTTATCTCCCCTTTGGATTCAAAGGCAGAGAATTACAGCTCTTCCCTGTTTCCTTCTACCCCCTTACACCCATGGGAAGGTGTCAGCCAGTGGCTGCCCTGCCTGAGGCTGTGCTACAGGGCAATGGTGGGGCATGGAGGGTCCGTGGGACACTCTCTGCACTCAGAGCCATAAGGGACAAGGTGTGTTGGGTTCACACACAGGCAGTTTTGGAGGCACATTTTGAGAGCCTCCCTCTGGGGCATGCAGCATGTAAAGAGGTGAAAATAATCCATATGCTTTGTGAGAGAGCTGCTCACTGCCGGACCCTGAAAAGCAGTCAGGAGGCTTTCTCAGGGCAAAGGCCAGAGGGGTTACCTGAGGATGGTGTGTACATGGGTTTTCTACAACACTGGTACAGATTCCAGACCTAAATATAGGCCCGGGCCATTGCCAGCTTAGTTCAGTAACCTGAACCCCGAGGGGCAGCTCCTGTGGCCAGCACCCTTCCTGCTGCTCACTGGCATGTGTTAAACAGCTAGTCATAGAGGCTCTGCTGCTGGGAGCCCCAGTCCAGCACCCTCCTGACTGCTGGTGCCGCTCTCACAACGCCTTCCTGCAGCCACTGTGTAGGTGGTGAGCTGCAGCACAAGTCACCTCTCACTGTGCCTTGTTCCCTCAGGGACATGACTTACTCGGCTAGAACACTGCAGAGCAGTCTTCAGGCTGCTTGAACCTCAACCAGACAGAATCACAACTCCCTGATCCACATCACCCTGGACACAGCAGTCCCTACTCCACACCTCTAAAATCGCTCTGAAATTTGCTATGGAAAATCCAAATTTTACACAAATCTCGTGAAAACTGGATTCTCGCTGTTAGGTGGAAGACAGAAACCCGGAGAAGAATTAGAGCTGTCAAGAACAAAATAGCACACACAAAAATTTCTCCCTCAGGTTCAAGGAGAGATTCCCAAATCATGAGCATGCTTCATTTATTTTGATAATGCTTTACTAGGTGGGTGTAAGAAGTTGTCACTACATCTTCCCCAACCTCAGCACAGATCCATCTCCTTGGTTGTTTTAGCATAAGCTCGTAATCTGTGATGTGGATAAAATAGTCAAGATAGGAAATGAACCTGGAAAAAAATATCAGATGACTGAGGAAAATAAGTACACAAGCAAATAAAGATGATGGAGGAAGTTAAAGTACAGTGAAAAAAAATCAGTTTCAGACTTTGATGAAGCAGAGGCTCTCAGCAAGAACTGAAGACAACCCTGATGTTTACTAAGTAGAAGGCTCCAGAACAGCCCAGTCTTTGAAATGTATAATATATGTACAAGAGTCTAATGAAGAGCAAGTTGAGTACTTCCACATCCTTTGTATGCAAATCTGCACTCTTCCCTTTTTTGACTCTTGACATTTTGGGTGATGGCAGTCTGGAATATTAACTGGTCCTCATCCAGGAGTTCTCCCAGTTTTGTTGCAAAACATCCTCTCGACATGTGGTTTCCTCAGATGCTCCTAGCCATAAAACTGCTCCCCAGATACTCCCCAGCTATCCAACACCCCTCTCCAAAAACAAAGTAACACAAGAAAACCACCATTCTACAAATTACTGCCAAAGCTCTCTTGACCTGATTTTTAGAACATCACTAAAATGATACACAAAATTGAGGTAAGGATGATAAAATTCAAATATTTCAGTACCACAGACTTGTTTATCCACATTGAGTAAATGTATATTGCATATAAAATGCATCCAAATGAATAATTTCGTAACAATCAGTAATACAGATAAAGAGATGTGAGAAAGGTAAGAAAAGCAATGTGGTGAATTGGATTTATGTATGAATTTTATCTTTAAAAAGAAAAGAGGGCTTTATACCATAGGTCTTGATATCTTTGAAGAATTACTCCCAGTACTGCCTTGGGAAGGATACCAGGGGACCATATTATTCTGCATAGATGAATTGCTTCTCTGCATATTTTCCTTAAGATTCTGGAGCTCTTGGATTATGTTTTGTAAATCAGTTAGCTTCCTAGCCAGAGATTAAGGTAAATTCTGCTAAGGACTAAAAGTTGACTTAGAGCATTAAGAAGGATTAATGTTTAGCTGTGGTGAAGCTGAAGTAGTAGGTTAGCATGTTTACGCAGTGCTGTAGATCACAATTAATCCAAAATTAGTATAAAAGATCAACAGCAACTGCTCTTGCATGCCAGCTTGGCTTAGTCCTAAAATCAAGACTTATTTTGGGGGCAATCTGTGTGCAAAGTTGCCGTGCATCTGCCCTAATAGGTTTAAAGCTTTCAGAGGAATCCATTCATTTTAAATGTTTAGCTTCTTTGCCCTCTGCTTTGAGAAAATAAATGTAGAAGTCACTACTTGAGATGCTTCTGCTTTCTGTCTGTGTCAGGGATCCGTCAGAATACATTGGTGCCAGCAATGAACAAAAGCAAATACAATTTCCTGCCTTACAAAGAAGAGGTGTTTAAAATATGTGCTTTCATTCATCATCAAAGATTAATAAAAATAACAGGGATTTTCTGGCAGAAAATGTTCATGCTGTATAACAAACATAGATAGAAGTACACATGGATGTTCAGATACATTAATCTATATAGACATGGGCACATATAGTTTTGAAAAATATATCTATCACTTCTGTAGCCATAGAAAGTGTATAGTAATATATTTAAAGATGCAACTGGAAGATGATCTTAAGTGACATGTAACAACATAATTTAAGAGAGAGAGGCAGGGTGTGGGACCTTCTCTACTTCAAAGTCAGTTTAAGTGATATCTCCAAAACCAACAATACCTCTGTGGTCTTCAGAACAGCAGTGGTGTTACAGCATGCAATGTGTCACCCAGCTCGGACTCCTGGGGCACCCTGCTGGTTTGAGCTCAGCATGGTGGGCCCAGCCCGGTGCCCTTACAGACCTGCCCTCCTCAGCCTCAGGAGAGGAGGGCTGGGGAGGCCAGGAAGGAGTTGGGAAGGGAGACCATGGCTCTAGTACATGGGCTACCACACCTTGGAGATCACTCAGAAGAGAGCAGCATGTGCTGTCAGGGGCTTAAAGGCAGTATGCATAAGGAGGCTGCACTGGAGGCAACCATCATCGGTGGTCCTACTCTTATGGAGCCAGAATGTCCAGCTGCAGGGGATTAATTGCCCTTAAAGCAGAAAGCAGGTGCCAAACAGAGAGATTTGACTGACCCTGAACATGTGAAATTAAACAGGTGAAAGTTAAAACAAGACCATTGTGTAGAACAGAAACCCCACTCTATGAGTCAGACTATAAGTGCCTTGAGTCTTTTGGGGAAGGATCCACTGTAGGTGTTTAGGGTCTTTTTGTGGCTTATTTATTTACTCTTTTGGGACAGAGCCTTTCACTCTTGTCCAGAAATACATGTTTTTGCTTACAGTGTGGTATTACTTTAGTGCATTAGTACAATCAGTACTAATTCCAAAGCTTGTGGCTGAAGTTGATTACTAATTAACGATCTTTTAATCTTTTATTTCTCTACTAATGAAAAACCAGAAATAAACATTCTCAGCATCTCTTTCATAACAGTGAAATACATTGAAACCAAAGGAACAGTGCAGTGTTATATCAGGAAAGGCATACCGTACACATCCCAACAGCACAGAAGATGCTGATGCCAAACCAAATGAGTTGAGAAATTTCAATCAAGTTGCTCTGTGCGTTTCACAGCTGCAACAAACATTCTTGGTGGGGTGTGCCCAGCAGTGAGGGCTATTTTCAGAGCTGTTTGCTAAGCAATTTTTTCAGTTACTGGGTACTAACCTTACAAGAAAATTCATTGCTTTCAGTGGCAACAGAATATTGAGAGATGGTAACATCTGTGCCTATATCTAGCTAACCACATTCAAGCTGTGATGGTGATGACATTTGTGAAACTTGATTAAACTTTTCTTTAATCCCATTCTTTATTTTAGAAACACACACATGGACTATTTCATATCCAAGTCTTAAAGGAAACTCTAAGCTGATGCAATATGGCCTCATGCAAGAAACTTGAAAATTCCCTTTCTGAGATCTGTCTCCAAGAGACACACAGGGCTTCCTGTTTATGGGACTGTTCATGCCCACAAGCTATGTATTAAAAAATAAAGGAAAAAAAAAAAGAGGAGCATAAACTTAACCCAGGCAAATTTACTAAAAATTCAGATCAGCTCACTATGGGCTTGTGCTGGATTTTTCCTCTTTAATCCTTGCAGGGTTTTCTTTGCTAAAACACCCATCTACCCTGAGGAGACTGACCCACCACACAAAATCAGGCCTTCTTCAAATTTTCCCTTGTGAACTTGTGGAGAGTGTCTGGTAGGTGATTTTCATATGATGACCCCATTCTTCTGCACTACATTCAGCCTCAAATGAACAGGAGAATCTGCCAAAATACACTTGCACACCGAACATAGGTTAAGAAAAACAACTTAAGGATTTTTTCTTTTGACCAGGAAAGCTCAACTCAGGTACATTACCTAGTTTTCAAAGAGTTCCTCTTTACCCAATTTTACAACTGGGCAAATGAGACAAGCAGGAGTCAGGATATGAGCCTAAGGTCATAGAGGTATGAGAGTTTGGAGTACTTGGCATTTCCCTGGATCACAAACCTTTATGCTGTGAACAATACTATCTGCTTACAGTGTCCTCAGTTTCACTAGCTACAGGTTTCCTGAGCAAAGGTAGGTTACATCAACTGGCTTGCAAAACCTTGTAAAGCTCTTACAGAGGCCGCAAGCAAAGTAAATCTGCGTACAAGTTGTTTTTCAGGAAGCAATGCCATCTTTGCCGAAGGTGCTTCCTTGGACAAAAGGAGGCAGATATGCACACATTTATCAACTCTGCTCTGTATGGTCCCAATGCCTCCAAGGAATGAGCTCAGATTTTCTGATTTTGCTGATTAAGTGAAAAAAACACGCCTGAGATGAAGTGGACCCACCTAGATATTAACTAGCTTGCATATTTGAAGAGCACATTTTTGTTCAATATAAAAGACAGCCCTCATCTGAAAATATTAGGTCTTCATTTCAAATGTTTTTTCACTTGTTTTGTTTCACTTGTAGCAGAGCTACACATCCTGATTAAAAAAGAACTACTGTTTTGTGGTTCAAAAAATAAACATGCTTTTTTACAGATCAAAGCCATAGTGGCAAAACACACAGTGGAGCATGCCAGCTCAGAAAGAAAGGGTTACTAACCTCTACTTTCAAGTATGAATGATTGATATGCAAATATGGTTTATGGTAATGCTCGTGAATATCTGCTTTTCTGGCAGCCCAGAGTTCCCGCATGCATTACTCTCACAGATCAGGGCTGTGTGAGGAGGCTTTGGGGGCACATGTGCAAATTCAGAGACCCAGTTTGCTGTGGAAGCCTTCCAGAAAGCCAATAGCTGCTTTGCACCATAAAACTGAACATATATTTTGAGCTTCTCAGAATCAACAGAAGCAAATAGTATATTTAATGCCTCTGGTCCTATGCAGCAAGGGTACTGCCAAACCCCAAGTATTCCAGATAAATCATGAGTAGGAACCTCAGATCATGAAAGAGACCTTTAAAGAAATCACAAGGTAAGAGCATAACGTGGTCTCTTTCACAGTAACTTTGGAAGGCCCAGTTTTGAAAAGATTAATTAACTCACATTTTAACTGGGTTTTTTCCTGAAATATTAAGCTCTGGCACATGCCTTTTTACACAATGAAAGCTGTAACTCAACCCTTGCCCCTTGCCTCCAAGAGCTGGGCTTTTTCTAAAAAAAAAAACAAACAAAAAAACGCCAAAAGCAAAACAACAAAAACTTTTGACACAGCTTAGTTTTTTGCTAAAACAGTGAACTAGCAGCAGAGAAGCAACCCATGGAACTGAAGAATATAAAACTCTTCTGAAGCCTGCCATAAAACTTCTCCATCTAGCCAAGACGCGTTAAGAAACTCCCGTTCTCCCAACAAGAAAACACACAAACGCTATCTTTAATTTCTGAAGAATTTACCTCCTCCAGTAAGTGCTCTGCAACGCAGCAGAGCAAACCCAACTGTTTCCCATTAGGCAACTGTGCCACAGCTTTTCTGCACACACACTCACAGCCGTAACTCATCGCTAGCGTTTCTGTGCACATAAATTCAGACGCAATAGAAGGGTGGGGGGAAAATAAAGCAAATCAAAAGCCATGAAACCTTAAAAATACTTACAGTACCTGCAAGCTCCAAGGCAGCACTCACAGTGGAGGCTTCCCCGAGGCAGAGAGCCCAGCATCCTGCTCTCTATGGCTCATCTGTGGACTTGGCCTCAATATCCATATTTAAAGAGACAAAGGAATGAAAGTAAAACCCATCGGCTTTTATCCAGGTTGTAGTGCAAGAAACCACTTTCTTTTTTTTTCTTTAATGAACTGTCTCTAAAGAGAATCCACCAAGTAATGCATCACACTGGTGCACCTTGGTCTCTCCTTAACCAACTGTAAAACAAAAAAGTAGCAAATCATACATATATATATATCACAAGTCCTAATGACCCGAACATGTGTTTGGAACAAATGTAAATATTCCACTCTCTCAATGAGCAAAGCTCTTAAGTGTAGGCTTAATTTTATCTCTCCTCAATAAATCATTTTTAAGCAAGTACCCTAATGCCCACATTGTACTCCCATAAATACTAATAGGACTTAAACATGTGCTTAAAATTAAACATGTACTTATGTGCTTTGGTGAATCTGGCCAGGAGACACTACGATTGTGTGAGTGGTAAAATCTCTCCGATTGCTTATGGGACCCTGTACATGCTGTGCACCAGTCACAGAATGAGGCAAGAAACACCCGAGTATCTGAGCATTGGGGGTGGATAGACCCTTGGCAGTAGGAGATTATACCCTCTGCTTTGTCTACTGTGACAAAGTCACATACAGACAGATGCCATACAGCGAGGCGACAGAAATGCAGCAGATTTGCCAAGAGGTATTTCTGCAGCCATCCTTAGCTGCGGCTAATGCCCGTGCAGGGTAGCAGCACTGGGAGTCTCATGGATGGTGCTCGGCCTCAGCTGATAAGTTGCCTGCTGTTCCTCTAACTCAGGCCATGGAGAGTCTGACGTGGAAGCTGAAGCTTGCCCACCGATTCCCTTTTTTATCTCTGCCATTGCTTGACCCCTGCCCTCACCAGGAGAGAGCCCACCAGGGACCAGGAAATGAGGCTGCCCAGCAGCTCCAGTGGTCTCTGTGAGAGGAGGCCAGAGACTACCCTGAGCTGGTTCCAGTACAGAGGGGAAGTGTCTTTGTATCTCACTGTCCAGCTCTATTTTGACCGGCAATAAATTAAATTTTCCCCCATCAAGCCTGTTTTGCTCATGATGGTAATTGTTAAGTGACCTTCCTGTCTTATCTTAACCCATGAGCTTTTCCACCTTTTTTTCTACATGGTCCCTTTGAGAAAGGAGACAGAGAGCAGCTGGGTGGGCATCTGGCAGCCAACAAAGGCAGCTCTGCCACTGAGCCTGAGATCCCAAAATGTCAAGCTGGTTTTCTTTGGTCAGAATTGTCTTTTTTACCTTCAAGTGAGGTGAAGGGGGTGATTCATACATACCTAAATATACATAGAGACGTAACCTATATAATGAACATATTGCATTAATGTCAAAGAGCACAATAAAATGCCGTCAATTCTATTAATTGTTAATTATCACAGGACTATATGATGATTTTTTATGAAAAAAAAATTCTTTATTTACAAAATACAGATTTATCAAAGACTGACAAAGACAAAATTAGGAACTAAAACCACATGAATTTCAAAAAAAGCACAGCAAAACTACTAGTGATACATTGACCTCAGATGCCTTCCCCCAAAAGAATATTTTTAAGTTAATTTTAGAAGCTGCTCATTTCACAAAGAGGCAGAGATATGACCAACATTGTGCTATGCCATACTCAAAGGTGTAAGAGCCACTGTGATACACAGGCACATCCAGCCTAGAGCTCCTGGAATGTATCTGTGTTAACACACAGATGTATGGGATTATGAGATTACTGAGATGAGGTGCTTTTGCAGAAGACCAATTCGGTAACCCTAATTGCTGGAATAAGGATACTAAATCAAAGGATCTATTATTTTGAGTGAGTCACACTACCATGGACTCACTCATACAAGCTGTTCCATGACTGTGGGTCCCAGTGCCCAATTCAGCCTCACAGATGTGGTCAGCAGTAAAAACATCCTAGAAAGTACCCATTTACAGTTAAAATCTGAATCACTCTGCATCACTTGCTAATTTTATCAGTCTGTCAGAGGAAGTCAGAGCAAAAATAGATGTGAAGCCATTGTGCTGAAACTTTGCAGCACAAACCCCATGTACTGCTGGAATGGTGGCTGGGTTGCCTAAACACAGCATGGAGGGGCCCACAGACAATCTGCTACTTAACAGCTTCACCTCATATTTACATGACTGTTTCATATTTAGTATTTAGCAAGTGTAAATTTGCACATCAGGTTCTGTGTTTCCAAGTTTAGATATTTACAATCACACCATAATAAGATTAGGAGGCCAGTCTTCAAAGACTCTTCTTTGGAAAGTCCACTCTTTGCTGCTGAAGTACAGCACAAGTAAAATATTTTAGGATAATAAATATAAATTTTAATATCAATTTCATAAGAAAGTCATAAGACGTTTTTTATTACCAAAACAAGTATATCAATAATTCCATCACCTCAGAATACCTTTCTCAGAAAAAAAAAAAAAAGAAAACTAGCCACATGTTTCTCTTTAAATGCTCTAAATGTTGTATAGAGCACCGATTTCCATAACAATATTGTTAAAATACATCCTTGGCAAGAGATCAGAGCACCAGACAACACAGGGGCCAGACACAGACACCCTTGAAGCAACCAAGCGGCTCAGTGACCTTGAGAAACTTGTGGGAATCACCGGTGGGAAAAAAACCCCAATGGTCTCCCAAGACACAGATATAAACAGAGCTGGGAACTCCTTGAGTCAAAATCACCTGGATTCAAGGGGCAAGATGCTGTCAATACTCTCAGGAAGCAGTGACTCCTGGCCAACACTGAGTTTTGGTGGATGAACTTCAGCATCCATCTTGGGAAAAAAGGAGTACAGCATAGCAGGACCCTCATTTGCACAATGAATTATTTTGCACAGGTTTTCTAGTTACAAAAAAAAAGTTAACTAAATGAAAACAGAGGAAAACAGAGCAGTACATCTGTTCCAAAGCAGATTCTTTCCTCCAAGGGAGAAGGCCCAATTTAAAGGTTAATAACAGAATTACTATGCCTCTCCACTGGGTAGGTTTTTAGAACAGAGGGGAGGCTTCGAGCCTTTGGTTCAGCTGCTCACAAAGAGCTGGAAGCCACAGACGGCTGACTGAGAGCGAGAGGAAGTAGGCACTGAATAGTAGTGCAGGAGATAGTAGGCACTCTTCTGTATGGGGGACCCCAAATTAAGAAATCCTACATCCAGATGAAGGGCCCCTAATGCTGAAAGGTAAAGAGGATGACAGCCACAGGCTGCCCAGAACAACTACATAAATTCCAGCCTTTCTCTCCCAAGTTCATCCTTGCTTCCAGACCTCAGGTCCATAGCACTCCTCCAGCTGACCCCACAGCATAATGAGTATCTAAATGGAAGTTCTTAAAAAAATCCTAATACCCCCCAGCTTTCCTGGGGTAGCTTATTTCCAATTCCAAAATCTTTTGCATATGCGATCCTCAAAACCACAGGTGCACTTGATGAGGTTGAGCAACAGAGGCCGTATGTGGCAAAACAGTTCCTGTCTATGCTGATCCAAAAGATATTTGTCACTGATGACCAGTAAAAATCAGTCTTTCCCAATTCAAAAAAATCATACCTCTAAATGCCCTTTGCAGCATAAATGCTACTGGTTGAATCAATGGGGTCCAAGGCACCAGCCTGTTCTTGAGGATAAGCCAAACAAAAGACCTAGCACATCTCAAAACAATTGTTTTTCCAATCTAAAAAGTGCTTCTGCAAATTTTTTTGAGTACATGGTTTGTCTCGCTGTGTTTCCTGCTGAATAACCTGTGGTTTTGCCAGCGATTTAAAATGTGCAAAACGTTTGGCTTTCCTGTTGACATAACTCACAGACTGAGTAACGCAGAGGAAAACAGCCTCAGTCCACAAGTTATTTGGCATCTGAAACTTGCATTGATTTTTGACACGTGCAATTTTCCTAATACAAGCAGAGATTCAGCCTGGTGTTGTACAGTCAATCTCTTATTAAACATTTACCTCAGTACATTGGCATTTTTATTTTAGTTGCCAAAATGCAAATTTTCTAAAGATCTTCACCATATTAGTGACCATTTAACTATGTTTACCAATGAGAGTCCTCCAAGAGGAGGGAAGCCAACAATCTTGAATTAGGACTGTAGAAATGAGATCATACCACACATTAATTTACTGCATACGGCTGCTCTGAAAAGTTTGCCATGAAACATTTTTGGGGATTTCAGTGCTAAATCATCTCTATAAAATTCTATTGCTGTGTATAATGTTTGTTTTCTCATATATTTGCTAAATTTTACAAATAACTCTAAGAAGTGATTTTTCCTACAGCTGATTCATCCCTGGGTTTTAAGATTTGTCCTCGTTCATCATGGTGAAAAGAGGAGGTGCAATGAGGAAAAATATGTCAGAGAAAGCTGACAGAGAAAAGCCATCATCAGTAATGTCACATTGGAGTGAAGCTATGCATAATTCAGAGGTGTCATAGGGTAGCTTGAAGTCTTCCAAGATGAATCACTTGTGTCTTGTCCTGTACCACAATTTGCAATAAGGAGAGAAAAACTTCCACTAAAAATCTGAAGATTACGGTACTGTATTGAGTACTCATTCAAGAGAAGAAATGGTTCTGTAAAGTAGGAAATGAGCAGATATATAAACCACTCTGATATAGCTTATGACTGCACTACTACTCAGTAACCTAATGAAACAGAAAATATTATATAATTTGTAGCTTATATTAGATGCCAAACTGAGTTGCATGTGTGGGTGTGAGGAAATGCATAAGAGCAGCCGAGTGCTTCTTTGGCCATGAAGTGCTTGGATCAGAAGCCGTCAAGAGTGACAAAATAAATACCTGGCCCAGAACTGTGACTGATGTTTTTGGGTTCTTTGCCAATCAGAAAAGAAATCTACTCCAAGAAGCCAATACTTGGTGAACATCCAGGTCACCATGAAAGATTCACTGTGCCAGTCTTTCTTTCTCTCTCTTCCAAGAAAAGGATGGTTAATCCTAAACCACAAACAGACATTTGTGGGAATTGTATGTAAGTCTGTGTCAAGTCCATTTTTTTAACATGCAAGACTAGGCTGTGTGCATTGATATAAAAAACTAAAACCAAGACTTCCTGCTCTTCCTTTTCTATCCCATTGTACATTCCATGGAAATATTTCTAAACTTATTGCTGAAAAACTACTCAATATATAGGGTTCTGTGAAAAACTTTTTTCTATTCTTAAAGTATTTCTATTTGAAAAAAATAAAAATATGTTTTTAATACACATAATTCTATTAAATGAATTGTTTCAGTAAATAGAGATGTGGAAAACTGACAGCAGTATAATTAATTATTTGGACTCTGACATGGGGCTGGGTTTAGTGTAAGATTATATTATTATTCACTTGAGAAATTCTTACAGAAAAGAACCTGAAACTGACTACGCAAGAGCTTGCAATATCATCATGTGTTTAAGTTGGGAAGATTTTTTTCAACAGTGTTTCAATAAGCTTATACTATTCTCAGAGCAGACTGTCACATGTGCATCCTGCTCACCCATCAGGGCATTTGTATAAAACCATTTTTTTTAAGCTAAAATTTTTTAGACAGTAGAATTGAAAAATTGGTTGCAGTCTTTAGCAAATAATGCATTAAAATTCCTTCAATTATGTTCTTATCAGCTTAAAAAGAACCAAAGAAAACTGATATGAAAACAAGGAGACATTGTGTTATGAATGAAGCCTGGTAAATTGACTCCTTTTCAGAAAAAGCCGAAAAACATCTCTTTAAGTTGTGGCAAGCAGCACAACAGAACCTGCTCTAATCATATACAGATGATGAGAATTTGTCTAATGTTTTATGGTGAATCGTTGATGAGGTCTGCAGAAGGAAAATTTGTAGAAATAAAATCACCTTGACAGTAAAGCACTAGGGTCAAAAAGCAAAGTAAAGTCAGTGTTCCTAGCTTTAATAAAAACAGTATGATCTGTCATCAACACAGCATTTTTACACTCTTGGACAATGCACTCTGGGAGCTCCTGCTGGGTTTCATTTGATTTTCTCAAAAACCAACAAAGGACAGCTTATGGCTGGTAATTCATTATGACAGCAGAGAAGTTATAAAAATACACATGTTTAGATCCCAGTAAACAAACAGCCCACACTCCAATTTTCCACACAGAAACTATTAGCCAGCCTAGGTAAAACGTACCTATAAGCCATAAAGTAGATCTGTTAGTTTGAGGGTTTTTATGTTTGAGCTGTTTGTTTCAAGGGGAGGTTTGCAGTTCGTTTTTTTTTTAACTGTGAACCTAAAAGTACAGACCTTTTTAAACCTGTTATTTTAGTTTCTTGAAATTAAACTGCCTTCTTTGTTGCAAATGTATTCAAAGCACATTTGGGTGAAGAAGCTTGACAAAGTGCAAAGAGGTATTGTTAAATACCTGAAGGGATTGTACATACATTGCATCACTGTCTAAATACTGACTGGGCAAGATCACAAGGAAAAACAAACAGCAGGGTAATTGAAAACATCTATGAACTAGATGATCACAGAAGTGGGGTGATAGGCAAAATGATATACAATTCACTTCTCTTTGCCTGGTTTTACACTGATATTAGTGCTGTAAGAATGGAGAGGAGAGGAGAGGAGAGGAGAGGAGAGGATTTGAATTTTAAGCTTCATGGGCAAAAGGAATATTTCAGAGAAACAAACCTTCACTTCTAACAGCTACTCTGGGAAATCTGGACAAAAACAGCCTTAAAATATGCAACTTTACTTAAACATTCCTGGTTTTAAAGCTGCAATCACTGACAAAAATTTGAAAAGATAGCAAATAAAGTTCTCTTTAAGCGGAGTTTTATTCTGTAGAAAAGAAAAAACAAGTACCTGGATGGATTCATGTGAGCACACTGTCTCCAGTCCAGCACTGAAACATAAATCATATATGTGTAGAGACAGATAGAGGAGGAGACTGGCATAAAGCCTTTTGAAGAGGCCCAACCTGTGGCTAGCTGATCCACACCAGCAGGAGCCCTTATGGTAGACACAGAACTACTGACCAAGTGCAATGTGCCAGGTACATCTGGCTTAGCTGGTGGTTGGGACACAAAGCAATAGAGAGCACCATTTTGCCAGAAAAGCCATACATCCCTATTGTTTAATTAGTGGGGTATAATCAATGTTGCTACCACAGTAAAGTGTAAGCAAGCCCTGAAAAAGAAAAAGAAAAAAGAGGAGGGAAAAAACCCAACACAACCCCTCCCCTTTTTTAGGAGACCCCCCCAGACTTTATCAGAGAGTGAGGTCTTTTATGAGGACTAGTGCTATACTTGGGTACGTGCTTTGGGACTCTGCAGTGTAAGACAGGTAGTACAGATGGTCCAGCACATGCATACATACATGTATCCTGAGACTTAAAAATTATCAGCTTTCAGAGACAATTATCAATTACATCTGTTTTCATTTTTGTGTTGCTATCCACACCTGATTGATGTGTTCTCTGAAACCAGGTAATTTCTAAAGGTTACTCTGATCAGCTGTCCAAAGGCACTTAGGTGTTGGGCACTACTGAAATGCTGTACGGCCAATATGACTCTCAATACTGTAATAAACTTTCCTGCATTTATCTTCACTACTTTTCTCTAAGTTAAAGAGGAAGCATAGCTACATTTCCACTGAAGAAGGAAGGGGCTGTGACCAGACATCCACCGTGCAAGGAGTCCCTCTGCACAATGCTGTTAGCAGCTCTGCCTCCTCATGACCAAAATTCGAGGGAAAGGTGGCATTGCCCTTGCAGTTTGGGTAGAGCCTGCTTGTGCCAGAGCATGCTGAGCATCCCTGCACAGATGAAGACAGGGTTTGTCTCACCCAAGGAGAGCCTGCACTACTGACCTTGTTGCGAACGTGCATCCCTGGGTAGGTGCAAACACTCGGGCAGTTTAAGGTTGCCCAGTTGCCCAGCAAGTTGCCAGGAGGGTCTGTAAGCATGCAGGGTGCAGCAGCCACTCTGCAGGGATTGCAGAGACATGGTGCTTGATTCAAGAACTCAGGTTCCAGCTCTCACTTCAGATACTGCTGTGCTTTTCTCCTGAGATATTTCAGTTCCTACATCACTTAGGTTCTGCAATGCTGACCTGAGCAGTATCTAAATGCACTTAAATATCCATGATGGAGAAAGGAGATGAAACAATTTCCTGAGTCACAGCTGGCATTTAACTAGCCCTTTCCTTCAGAAAAGCCCACATGTAGCACCTACAATATTGATGTGGGTCTAACACATTTTTCAAATTCATTCTCTAAAATGTAATGGTAAAAGCCTAAGGTAATACAGTTACTAAAGAGAAGATCTAGCTGCACTGGAAAAAAATAAAGAAAAGTGAACCATCTAAAGGAGGGTTAAGGTTAGTACTGAAAAGGTGCAAATTGACCTTATTATATATATTATACTTGTCCCCAAGAAAGACATTCTTCTTCATTGATGTGCCATCATTTATGTGGGAACTTCCATTCTACACTCATGCATTTGGAGAAGCAAAATTAACAGTGGAGTTTTTCCCCAAAATGCACTGAAGGCAGGCAAGCTTGCATCTCTATTAGAAGCATCTTGTGCAGCAGTCTGGATTTATCCACCTGAGTCTAGTTCTGGTTTTTTGCTCTCTTCTTCTGAAAACAGAGACCAGTTCTTTTATATTGACCCAAATTTCTGTCTAAACTTCAGTTTCCTCTGTAATTTCTGGAGATTTAATTTGCAACTGCAAATTAAATTTTAAACATCAAATTTTAATTTTAAACATCTGAAACATCACAACTTTCAAAAATAGCAACGAGAAAGACAAAACCATATATTTACTGGCATAATATCTACTTCCCTAGGTATCCATCCAATCCTCCTTTTCCCAACCAATAAGCAAATCACATATTAGTTGAATACCAAGAGAGGAAGAGGAAAGACAAAACTCTCAAATACAGGTTTTATCTGCCCCATCACTTATAACTTCACATTTTATTGTCCCATCTCAAGCATATGCTTAGCACAAATTTGCATCAAACTTGAAGACAACTGAATGAAAGACAGAGTTTACATGACTTTTCCTCCTCGTAAGCCTCATCATCCTTGAAAGACTGGGAAGTCCCTTTATTGGGACCTCCATAACAACAGCAGAATGGGCCTGTGTGGAGGAGCAAAACAACAGCTCAGCTCATTTCAGGTCAGTACTATTTTATTGAGCTGGCAAAGATTTCATGTGCAAGCATAATAGCCCTGAGAACTACAGTAACAGCTAGCAACAGCCCAGCCCAATGGAAATCCTTGGGAGCCTTGCCACCAACTTAAAACAGAGCCAGAATCTCACTCACTACTTTTACATGAAAGAACAAAAATGAGGCAAAACAATTTAAATCATCTCCCAAATAGGAATTATTGCTTTTCTTTCAGTCCTGCTGGAAGGAAAAATGATTATGCTTTTTAGCTGTCAGAAAAACAATCCAGGGTAATTCATAAGGTATTACATTAACACATATAAAACAAAATGAAAACCAGCTTCAGAGTATGACCTTTCACTCCAGCAAAAGCCGAAGCAAGTGTATTGCAGGCTAAATTAATACACATTCTACTAGGCAAATAAATTCAAAACAGGGAGTCAGGAACCAGAGTTTCAGCTCCAAGAAGACATCAATTCTGAAGAGGAGCCAGACTAAAAATTGAAAATGCCAACATAAAACACCGATATTTTTACAATCTTCAAGACAAAAAAATAAAAATCAAATGTACCAAAACAAAACCCATAGTATTCTAGTGATGTCAAAAAAGGAAGAGTGATTTTTTAAATATACCTTGAATCACTGCAGTATTGTTTGCAATTTTGGAATTAAATCCGGGATTTTATTTTCAGTTCCCTGGGTCTTGGTATTGTATTATCATCAGGCAACAAGGCTAGAAAATCAATTTGACTAAGTACACTTCTATACACATAGTATAAAAAGAGGTCTTTAACTGAGAGATGTGGTCTGGTAAACGGAATAGCAATTACAGTAAACAATGGTGATATACTCTGTAAAAAAATTATAGTCAAATTCCATGACATGTAATTCCCCTAAAACCTTAAAGCAAAATAAATTTGGCTTATGCAAAACTCTAATGAGGGAGATTCTTAACTGAACAATGATGCAGAAATTACCAATGTTGTAAGTCCAGTATATTGTATAATATCGTACAAACAGAGGAAATAAATTTACTGTAGCAGAGACAGTCTGCTATAGCTCTTCAAAAGCAGATATTTAAAGTTTACTTTCACATGGGTTTTCACTTTTTGACCTGCTCTTGACCTGGGTAATACTTGCAGACCAGTGAGTTTAAGAAGGCCTGGGATCTATTAAAAGAGTAGTAGCTTGACTTTTACTGACTAGCACGCTGATGCTTTAAAGTAAATGTTATGGTTTGTCACAGGAACCAATTTGGTTACCGTTTGTTCTTCCTGCCCCTGCCTGCTGATATTTTTTCAAGTGTTTTTCATTCTTTAAATTCTATAAAGAAATCTGCATGCTGTTATTTTAAACTTCTGTATCTTTCTTTTGAGTAGTTCATATTTAAACAGTGGGCAGTATACCCAGAGTTTAACCCCAGTGCCATTTGGTAGGACTTGAACTCTGCATGCACTACTATTATACTCCTCTTTTCTGGCCACTCAGTTTTCATGGTGAAATACTCTAAATACCCGATTTTTAAAGGCATGGATGACTATAATTCTTCTTCCCTTAAATTAATCGTAAGCAACACAGTACACTATGTATATTTAAGTATTTTATACCAGCTTCATCACCTGTCTGAATTTGCGTTTAAGTTGTTATTGGTTTATTTTTTTAACATCTCTGGTTCCGGTGATACCTCTCCAGATTTACACAACAGGTAGGATTTTGTTAGATATGTCAAAACAATAAGAAACTTCAAAGAGTTTGGCCAAACACAAGCCTGACCCATTCCTTATTTTTACAAAGGACAATTTTGTAATACCCAAGTTGAATTAATTGGCTTAAAATAGTTCTATTCTATGCAATATGACAAATAAGATGAACCATTTCTTTCCCTCCTTGAAATTACAAAACCGTAAGATCTCAAGTCCATGGGGAAAGGCCACGGCTGAGTCCCTAGCTAGCAACATGCTTGAGAAGTCCTGCATTTACATGGTAGAAGAGGTACATATGAAAACATGAATGAATCGGGCCTCAGCAGTCATTAGCAGATACTTGACATGTACACAGCAGAGACTGAAGCACAGTTTGGGTTGAGCCTCATCCTTTTCTCTAAAACATTAGGTGCAAGAGTGCATTAGTTGTGTAAATCCTCTAACTTATATTTTTTCAATATCACATTTTTATTTGCCTCAAAACAAAAGGCTTGTATACCAGCAATGACTTATGTCCCAAAATGATATCAACTGTGTAAGTTTATGTTCACAAAACTAATCACTCCTGTTCTCCCAGGTCAATGCAGAAGAGGATGGAACACAGCAGAGAAGCTGCCTCTCTTCCTAAGGCAGGTTTATTGGCTTGATTCTTCCATGAATTATGTCTGATATTATATAAAGGGGATTTTCTGCAGACTCTTCTCCAATATTGTGAAGTCTGTCAAACAAAAGAAATCTCTAGGTTTTTGAAGTTGCCTCTATTGCACCTTTAAATTGCAAGAAATCCAAACTTGAGGGGGTTTGTTTGAGGCAGAGCTGTTGACTGACTAGATGACTTTAAAAATCCAGTCGAGAAAATATTTGCAGCTCTGGACAAGATTGATGAATGTATCAAGTGACAGCCTGCAAAAAAAAAACCCTTCAGAAATTAGGTGGGGTGCAAACAAACAAGGAGAAATTAAGCTGCTAAGCAAAACATTGCAAATATTTCTTATTTCTCCTAAAGGTTTCTTCTTCTTTAGGCAAGTTCTAAAACTGTCATGCTTACAACCAGAATTTTTAAGATCTTGTCTTCATTTCTAAGATAGAATCAAAGATGACTCCTTAGCCTCTTTTGACAATTTGTTGTTTACCAATTAAATCTACAGAAAAATGATAAAAGAACATTTCAAATTCTTAAAACTGAGTTTTGACATAAAATGCTTCTGGAGGTGTTACCGTTGCATTAACAGACTTCAGTCTGAGTAGCAACGTTTGAAAGCAATTAAACCAAAGGCAACATTTTGGTAAATAATTTAAGAGGGATTTTCCTGTGTCAGTTCTCTTACCTTAATTAACAATAAGCATCCTACCTTCACAGCAGCAGCATGAAAAATGTACTTGAAAAGTGCTACAGGATACTGCCACAGTAACTTTACTGCACAGTGAGACATTTACTGAACCTGAGACAGGCTAAGCAGCATTCCACTATATAAATCACCTAGCCTTGGTGTTGTTCAAGCAAAGTTATTAATGTGACTAACTGAAGAAGTAGATACTGTGATAGTTCAAAGAATTCCCACCCATCCCACTCTGTGTTTTTCTGGGATGTAAGATAACGTCACTGCCTTTGGTGTCCTGTTTAAGTCTGATTAAGGAGTAAAAGTAGGTTACATTTGTGTAAAGGATTTTCTATTGCATTGAATGAGAGAATTTTCTTGCACAAACAAAAATTCAGCAACTTCAGGCAATGTAGAATCTCATTAGATTTCGTTGCCCACTAAAAAAAGAGCAAAACAAGAAAAAAGAAAAAAAATTCACTCCCCTTCAATGCTTCCTGTTGAAGAGCGAATAATGTCTGGAATATTTACATCATCTTTTCAGCTTTAGTTTAACATGCAAATGGTGGCTTCGCCTTAATGGTTTTCAAAAATCACTGTACGGAGAACAAGCATTTCTTTATGTTTACAAATATTTTTTCAATTGTTCAAATTTTTTCTTCTTTTTAATAAAAAAAATGAAAATTATTTACAAGCATTTCCATTTTTACAAGCTGCAGAATCACTACCCTTCAGCTTCTCAACCTATAGCCAAGAAATCAACCAAATTGTTACCATTCAGAGCTCCTGCAGGCTGCTGCTATCACCAAAGAAAGCTACCTTTAACTCAATGAAAGAGGATCTATCTGCACAACTGCCTTCAAGACTTTAGAAACATAACTAGTGGAAAGGTTAAAAAGATCAGTATTGTAATAGCAATATGACGTTTAAAAGGTATAAGAATCATTCAAGGCCAGAAAGAGCTGTAGAACTGGTGGCTTACTGATGGTTACCCCAACCCTGTGTATTTCCCAGTGTAATGGTGATTCCACACTTTAAAAGATCAATGATAAATAAATGGAGTCAGCCTTGGTTTCTAGGTTTACTTGGACACTTAAGAGTCAAATTCAAAGCTTAAATCTATTTAAAAAATGGTCAATTTAATAACAAAAGATCAGATAGGATTTTGCAGTTGTGAGGATGGAATACTGGAAAAAGAGCATTTTGTTTACAATAAATCAACACAGTAGCAAAGAATCAACACACAGCAGAGAGGAAAGACAAGAGCCATAACATTTAATTCATTACAATTAGTTCATCAAGACTAAGTGGGTATTTTTCCTAATGAAATTAGAGAGTGTTAGAGAAAGAAGGGTAGGCTTAGCTAGTATATTTAAAAATTAATACAAGTCACTACATTTGGCTTTGAATCCAAATCTGTATTCCAGCTTTTGAGACTTTGATAATGTTAGCATCTGGGGTTTGAGTTCAGGATACTGTAAGACCAGAACTCAGTCATAATCTCCAGTTCCAATATAAGTTCTTGTTCTACAACAGGATAAGGAAAACCATGCAGGAAAATGAACAATTTACCCAAACTGTAATCCAGACTAAAGTCAGGTAGGAATCCTGGAGAGTCTGAGTACATTTCACTGCTAGTTTCCATCTTGATCTGGAATTCAAAGTAAATAAAGCACATTTGACCCCAAAAAGATTTGCAGCTAAGACTGAAAGCAGAGTTAATTTTTTTTTTTTGATTCTTGCAATGTAACAAGAAGGCTTTTATGCCAGAATAGGCAGCTGAATTGTGTGGGTCAGAAAGCCTCCTTTCCTAACTCTGTGGAAAGAAGTCAGAAATTTCCCCCTTATTTCAGAGTAACCAAACTTCAGACCCAATCTCCAATGTGTAAAAGATAGGCAGACACCTTCGTATCAGGTTATAGATTGTTTGGCAGGACTGAGAATTGCTGAAGCATCAATAAATTTTTTTCACAAGTTTGGGAGAATTTCTTTTAATGGCAGAATGGCTTAGCTTTCATTTCCTAGCCTTCTCCTCACATCATTTTAACCCCCATTTTCCTAATTTCTGACTGGACATTTTTACCACATTCCACACTGCATAAAGCCCAAGGTATAGGATTTATTCAAGTGTTTCTCAACACACAAAACTGCATTATCCAAGACTCCTTTTGCAGAAAGATCTTCTCTTATCTGCTGTAGAGAAGACAAAGCCTCAAAGGGAATGTTACAGCAAGGCTACCTAATAACCAGACTGAATCTCACGAGCAACCTTGTTTAGAGGGGATGCAGGGGGGAAGAATGACGAGCAGGAAATTAAAGCAGAAGAACCACCCACCACCATTTAAAATGAAGCCAGAAAACGGGAAATTTAAAGGATTTGAAAATAAAATGGGCTTCCTGGATCAAAGCATTGCTAAAGGAATACAGAATTTTTAACCTTTAGGTAGCCTGTTCAAAATCCAGCTGAGGTCAGGAGGGATGAAAGGTTATCATCCTCTAATGATTTTCACAAACTTAATTAAAGACTCCATCAGACTTTTTATGTCCAAGTGTGCAACCCTAACTTCCACTGGAGACAATAGCAAAACTCATATTGACTCAGAAAGAAGCTAGCATGTATCCATAAATAGGCATCATGTCAATGGCCAAAGATAAGCTTATTTTAAGAAAAAGGAGAATACACTCCAGATGTAAAGAGGTTTTGGGACCTAGACACGCATTTCATGATTTTGGTTACAACTTAATGAACAGCCTTGCTGAGAAGAAAAAACAAGCAACAAGCTGAAAGGAGGTAAGACCCAAACTAAAGAAAAGCAAAGAATTTGACTGTCCGCAGAAGGACAAACATTATGAGAAAGAAAAAACCTCAGGTTGTTGGGTATAAAGTTGTACTTGATCTCTAGTGATGAGCATTTCTCTCCCCTTTCATAAAAAAATAAAAAAACAGGTCTTGATCTATGATATCACAGGCACAAGCAAAAGAACTTGTCATACAGATGGGGGTTTCAGCATTAAATCATGTTTCAGCTTGCAAATGCAAATCTAGTAAGGAAATGCCGTGACAGTATGTTGATTCAGTAAGAAACACAGAGAGAGCATTGAGCCTTGGATGAGCCATAATTTTTTGGAAAGAAATTTGTGTTCATTTACACATTTTTGACACAAATGCACAAAACCTGCAATGTGTAAGTCCCCATCTTGTTTGCCTGACAAAGATTTTGCACCTAAACTTGTTATACTGTAAAGGCCATGTTACAAATTTAATGAGATCCTGATGAACAGATTTTTGCAAACTCTTGGGACCCTACTATTTACCACTCAGGTTTCTCTAATTGTAAGAGGTTATCATAAACTTAGAACAGGTGAAACCAAGGAGGAAGAACCAAAGGACATGATGTATTCAAGAGAAAACTGAGAAACTTGGGAGCCAAGACTTTCCTGAAAAATCCGCTTTCAATGCATTAATATACTTGCATTTGCCACTGGGATTGCTTAAAAACCTCATCTAAGTGGTGCCACAGCAAATAGAAAGGGTAAAAGAAGTGATAGGGATAAGAACTGAAAATCTGGATTTTAAAAAATGTAACATTCAGCTTACTACCCAGCACTATGGGTCCTTCTGCATTTCATGGAAAGCCACACCTCTCTCCCCCTTGAGTTTCTGTGTGTTGTTAAATGACAAAGGACATACTTCACAACTCTCATCACTGACTCAAACTGAAGTAAATATGTTCTTAAAGGCTCACGAAAGTATGACCTGCACACAGACCTGTAATATTTCCTCAATAATTTTGTATAATAAATACAAAATAATAATAATTTGTATAAAATCTGGAATGTTCAAGATAAAACTGAGTCCTCTACTGGTTCAGACTCAGGCTTTATCATCCACAGGAAACCTGAATATCCTGAAATTTGCCCCAAATGGAAAGAAAAACACATTGAAAATAATTTCCTAGCAATTTAGATGTTAAAATCTTAAAAGCATTTTTTTCTACATTTTCCTTTTGAAATCTGGGCTTAGAATATCAAAATGCTGAAATTAAGAAACTGAACTTAATAACCATGGTAACAAATGTGTGTGTTTGGTGCTTTTTCCCTGAAAAATTCTAAGTGGGTGAGCACATATTTTTTGTTGAAAAACAACCCTTTTATTAAACCCCATACATCAATGGAAAAATATTTCACCAAAGAATTGCACCAATCTACCCTAAACAGCTGTTCTTTCACAGACAGGAAAGAAAAAAAAAACCAAAAAAACAAATAGCTTTGTTTGTAGAAACCTTGAAAATATGAAAATGTAAACTAAAATATCTTTTTAATTATTTATTGATGTTAGAAACTAAAGTATGTGTTGTCATTTATATGCTGAACAGTTTACAGTACTTGTCTTTCCTGAGCATCTGAAGACCTCTTGAGAAACCAGTGGGGGAAAACCAGAAAACAGGACTTCATTCCCAGCATTCCTTTAAGTTTTGTGCATCAGATAACACAGACCTATTCATGTAAAAGCTCACTAAAATCACTAATTTTCAATAATTTTCTACGGAAGCAACAGCTCATAGTGATGTGAGTCATCTGATGTGACATTTGCATCACACCAGGGCCTTCAGCCACGGTGGCTGAAGGACATCTGAGTTCAATCCTCTCAAAATTTATTGCATCCACATAACCTTTATGTAGCTAGGGATGCTGCTCACCCCCCTCAGCCCAGTAACCAATAGTCTAACAGTGAATGAATAGAAGAACCCCCAGAAATTCCTCAGGTAAAACCCTAAGACTTCTCTATTTGGGGAACCCCTGAAGCTTCCTGCCTCCACTTCCCTTAGCCTTAATAGGGAATATTATTAATATTCTTGGCATATTATTAATATTCTAGGGAATATTCTTGCAGAGAATAACAGCAACCACTCCAAAGGCTTCAAATGCATATATTAGTATCAGAAAAAAGTAAAGCTCTGTAGAGTCACAAACCTTCACATCTTTTCCAATGCAGAGGAGTCCTGAATTGTCGCTGTGATTTGGTACCTCTTCATAGATAAGTCTCTCTTCTGTTCTCTTTCTGACCAGTCTCAGTCAGGTCGTTTATCAAACTAATTGCTTTAAAGACAGACATTCTTAGGCAATCTGTTCCCTCTCTGTATTTCCCATTACAGTCATTGAAAGTTATGTATGCAGATGAAAACGATAACAGACCTCTTGTGCTCTCAGAATATTCCTTTTTTAAACAAACACTGGGAACTCCAACAGCAAACATGGCTGATTCCAGTCCAATCTGACAGTTCTTGAAGTAAGAAAACACAATAGCAGTATTAGTGTCAAGCAAGTGATCCTAGTCTGTTGTTTACCCAAAAAGTTTGAGAGCTGATTAAACAGTCAGCTTAAAGTCTGGAAACGTGTTCAGCAGTAGCACCTGTGTGCCAACTGAAGACAAACATTGCCACCATCACCAGATCCTGCAAACAGTCCCCACCTTCCTTCTCTCTGCTACTGAGAAAAAAATTAATGTGACACGAATAAGTGTGAAGAAATGCTGGACTTGCACAACATGCAATTCCCACCAAACTATCTGAAAAAATTTAAGCAGAAATATTCTAATCAAAGACTGCTGCTGCTGTGTCTAATCTATTCAACTGAAATACAGCCTGCATTTGGGCTTTTGGAAAGTACTCTCTGTCCTAGCCCTCAGCCTACAAGTTTCATTGGGAAAGGGAGCAGACATGATAATCGCCGCCAGGTCTGGAAGCCATCAGGTTTGTCCTCAGGTGTTGCAAACCATCACTTTGTCACTGTAGACAGCCCTCTCCTTGACAGGACATTTGCAAACACTTGTCCCTTTGGGACACACATCTACCCTCCCTCACCCAGGGACCACATCTTCATTCACAGCAGACAGAACAGCCTCTTGCAGTTCCATTTCTCCCTTGGCATATGACGGAGCAATCAGGGCTGGTGGCTTTTTAGGGGGAATACAAATGTTTTCAGTCAGGGAAACCATACAATAAGATCTTCCTTCTGCTTTCCCTGCTTTTTATGACCTGTTATTCCTTACAAACAAGGAAACAAGTGCTGAAATCTTTGAAAAGGATAGTTGCCATGCATGCTGGGTGATGATCGTTGCTGTAGGGCTCATTTATGGACATGACCAAAACAAGACAGACCTAAAACTGCCTAAATGTCGAAGATTATAGCACTGCCTTGATCTCAAATAAAATACAAAAAGGAACACTAGGTGTCATGATATTATGACTAAAATGTTCAAGTGCTATATTAATAAATAGCAGTAAATGGAAAAGTGCATTTCCTCAGAAGCTAAAACATTTGCCAAGATGTATACATCTAAAGAAAAGATTAATCTGAGAATATAAAAGAACATGTGCTTTTCCAATTCATTCCAAAAGATATACATATATTCCCAACAATAAGAAAATGAAATTATGCACTACGTTTAAAACAAAAAACCAAACAAAAAACAAAAAACCAAGCAAACAAAACCAAACAAAAGTCACCCAAACAAAGAAAAAACTCACAAAAAAAAATTTCCAGTCACAAATTTTGGAAATTGGTACCACTCAGCACAATTCCATACTTTGCATATATTTTATTACATTCCTGTATACTTTGTAGGCACAACAATGAGATGATCTAGTTCTGTTTAGTATTCTAAGCTTCCAGTTGATGGTCAGTGATGTCAGTAGAAGGAATTCAGCTGATTTCTGTGACGCTTGAGATAGTATGGAGATATCCATATGTATGAATATATTGGTGAAATAAATCATTAAGGACTTGTTAGAAAAATTTACTTGGGGTTCACAGAACACTATGAAACGGAATTATCAGTGCTATTCTATAATTATTGTAAGTAAATAGCTGAAAAGTAAGGTCAACTGGTGAAAAAATTATCATTTTTTGAGAATTCTAGAGGTTCTTTAGAAATTCATAATTAAGTTAAAAAGGCATCTGATAAAAAAAATTATCAACCATCTCATGTTTTCACAGTGTTTTTCCCCATGCTGCATGCAGTTGAATTCACTCCAGTTCATGTGTGAGCATAATGGGTATTTTGGCCACTCCCCTTTCCAATAACCAAATTTATATCACCATTAAGAAGTATATCAAACAATCAGATCACTGTGGTCTCATTCCTATCTCTTTTTGACTGATAAATCCCCTTGATACTTTTCAGACACTGAACAACTCAGTCATTTTGGTATATTTATATGAGCTTTGATGATGTGACCAAGTTGCTGACAGCTTGTTGTGTTAAACTTCAGCTCAGCTTTGAGTCTGCTGGTGTAGACTCTGTTCTTCTCCAAACCTTCAAGGAAGCTTTTAAATACTAACATACCTTCAGTGAGAAATATCAGTGTCACCTCATTTATATTTACTTTCCTTCTTCATCACACACAAGCTTCAGTGTTCTTTTCCTGCTGTGCCAATTAATTCTGCACTGAAACTTCAATCTGCCCTGCAAGGCAGCTCCCATTGGTCTTTATTACTGTGGCTATTGTCATAAAATAAAATAAAAAGTGTTTCTGTAGATACATTAGCAACAAAAAGATAGCTAAGAATCTCCATCCTTTACTGGATACTGAGTGACAAAGCATGTGGTACCTCATATCTTATTTGCCTCAGTGTTTAATAACATTTGTTGTGCAGGTACCCAGTCCCCTGAGCTGGAAAGACAGGGAGTAGAATGAAGACCCCATAATCCAAGGAGGAAATTCAGAAACCTGATAACCATCTTAGACACACTCAAGACTATGGAGCTGGACAGGATCTACCCAAGGGTGCTGAGGGACCTGGTGCAAGTTCTCACCAAATCACTTCCTATCTTTATCAGCAATCCTGTCTAGTAAGGGGAAGGGTGCAGATGTTGTTTATCTGAACTTTTCTAAAGCTTTTGTCAGAGATTCCCACAGCATTCTCCTGGAGAAACCAGTTGCTCATGGCTTGGTCAGGTGCATTGTTCACTGGGTGAAAAACCTGGCTGAGTGCCTGGGCCTGGAGGGTGTTGGTGGATGGAGTTACCTCCAGCTAGCAATCACTACTGGGGTTCCCCAGGGCTCAGTACCGGGGTCAGCCCTGTTTAAAATCTTTATCAATGACTGGGACAAGGGCATCAAGTACACCCCCATCAGTTGACAGATGACACTAATTTGGATGGGAGTGTTGATCTGGTGGAGGGTAGAAAGGCTCGGCAGAGGGACCTCAACAGGTTGTATCCATCATCCAAGGCCATTTGAACGAGGTCCGACAAGGTGGAGGGCTAAACAAGGGTCCTGCCCTGGGTCACAACACTCACATGGAGCAAACACTACAGCCTTGAGGCAGAGATGCTGGAAAACTGCCCTATAAAAAAGGACCTGGGAGTGCTGGTTGACAGCAGCTGAACATGAGCCAGCGTGTGCCCAGTTGGCCAAGACCACCAATAGTATCCTGGACTGTATCAGAAATAGTGTGTCCGGCAGAATCAGGGCAGTGATTGCCCTCCCTACATGGAATTCCTGAGGCCAGACCTCAAGTGCTGTGTCCAGTTCTGGGCCCCTCACTGCAAGAAGGACATTGAGGTGCAGAAGCATGTCCCAAAAAGGGCAGTGGAGACAGCCGCTGGAGCCCAAGTCTTATGAGGATCATCCAAGGAAATTGAGGTGGTTCAGCCAGGACCAAAGGAAGCTCAGGGGAAACCTTATCACTCTCCACAGCTACCTGAAAGGAGCTTTTAGCAAGGTGGAAGTCAGTCTTTCTTCAACACATATAGGACAAGAAAAAACAGCCTCCATCTGCACTAGGGCAGGTTTAGATTTTATATTAGGAAAAGCCTCTTCACTCAGAAATAGTCATTAAGCATTAGACCAGGCTGCACAGGGAAATTGTGGAGTCACCATCCTTGTAAACACCCTACAGGTGTTTAAAAGAAATGCAGAGGTGGCGATAAGACACATGGTTTAATGGTGGACTTGGCAGTGCTGGGTTAATGGTTTGACTCGACAATGTAAAGGACTTTTCCTACTTAAACAATTCTGTGATCCTTTTGGTCATTTTATTCCACCTATTTCTGAGACCAGCAGATTATCTTATACCTGTAAAGCAGCATTTTTCTTGTCAGTCACATAGAAGAATTCCAGCACAGTTATAAATGAATGCTTTTGGTGAAATTTCTAACCTCACAATGGTCCTTATAAACACTTGGGATACAATTTTAAAATATATTTCCTTAAGTTTTTTCACACAGGACCAGACATGTCACAGGGACATTCTTAAATATTTATAAGTTATTCCAAAGAGATAAAAAAAGAAAAAATTGAAACCATCCCGAATGTTCCCATGCATGTTTGAGTCTATTAAAAATTCTTAAGATTCTCCCAGAAAACAGTGTTCTACCAACACAGGGTCATGGTCTTTGGCCTCTGCATTGCCCCAAGCATATTTACCATCACTATAAGACCTGTCATTCATCTCTTTAGGTCTCTGACAGAAAAAAAATGTTTAGCTGTTTTATGTAGTTAGACAATATCTTGATGCAGAAACAAGCACTCCCAAGCCTGTGTATCAGCCACAGAACATCTGTGCTTTTGTGCTGGTGATTTTGTGATACTTTTGATACACAAAGGAAAACTTCTTCCAACTTTTTCATCAACGACATTTTACATGCATCTTAAAAATATAGTGAATGTGACATCCTTAATGTCCCTGTTGCTAAAAGAAATCTGTGCACAGCATGTAAAGAAATAATAAATTCATTGTACAAACAACTTTTCAGTATTCCAAATTTATCAGAAAATCAGAAGTAGTAAAAAAATAATTTTTTTTTTTCTTGAAGCAGTAACTGTTTCAGTTTCATGTGCTTACAGGCAATGATTTTTTTGTTGGATGTTATAAACACTCCTGCAATATAAATAACCAATACACCGAAGTAGTACATGTAAAACACCAGTCATGTCCAAGGCCAGACTTTCTTACTCCAGACATACATCAATTAGTTTGGTTACTTGGCTGGATGCTCAGTTTCTCTAGCGAAACCTACAGAAACCCTAGATATGTTTTTCAAAGTAAATTGAATTACTTTAGTCTCAAAGTCCACTCATACTTCTTAAAATTTGCATATATTCTTACAGGTATAAAGAAAGCATTCAAGTCTATAAGTGAACCTCTTTACTCAAAACCATTGGTGTTTTATTTCTCTTGGGCTTTTACTCCTGAGGCCATAAGCCTGCCATGAGCTCTCACAACATAAAGCTGACTTGTAAAACTGTAGGTCATTCCCTGGATAAGTCAAAGCCAAAAGTCTTTTCCTGAAGGCTGAAATGAAGGGACAAAAGATATGAAGACATCCCTTTTTGTTATCACCAAGAAAGCTCTGCCCATAATTCAAGATCACAAGATAGGAAAATTACCAGCACCTTCAACTTTCCTAACTATCCACTGGATCTTAGCACCAATATAATCAGAGCAGCAAAACATAAGGAGGTTAATCCAGGGGTATAAGAGAAATTATGTCCATTTATTCATTTATATGGAAGTAACCTCATGGCCACTAGGACAAGCTCAATCAATCTCTGCGATTTAGTAATGAACAATAATGGGATATTGCTCACAGTGACTCCTTATCCCAAATTCAGTTAGAGAACTTCCATCACCTTCTTCCCATAGCCACCTTAAGTGTGGCAAACCCACCCTCAAAGCAGTAGAAAAGACTCTTGGTAATTTTACATCCTGTTGGCCAAAAACCTCCATGACTATCATACAACTCTACACACTCACATGCCTCTGCTTGGCATTTAAGTTTTTCTGCAGCAGAAAGATGAATAAGGAGAGGAGGTCTATAGTTCTGCTATTGTTTAAAGGCTTGAGAGGATAAGGAGACATCGGGTGATTAAAGGAGACATCTTACATTAAGGCACCCTAAGGCATGGTGGGAAAGAAAAGGACATTGGTTTAGTCCTAGCAGGAAGAAGACGTATCAGATAAAATTTAAAAATGTGAAAGCAAGATCATTACAAAAAGAAAACTTTCAAGTGTTAAAGGACTAAAATAGAACATGAGATCTTCATCAGATTTCAAAATGTGAGGTGAAAATCAGGCAAAATTAGGGAACAGCAACAAGTCTGCAACAGAAAATTGACACACATCAGAGATTCAGTGAAAAAATGAGAAATAAAGAGAACCAAAACATGAAATGTGAAAGCAAAGAAGATACAAGTTAATTGGTCTTCCAAACTAATCGTCTGGCATTATCTCAATATTTGTAAACTGTGAAGTAAATTTTGACACTAAGGCGCGCACAAAACTAATTTTCACCCCATAGACTCTTCTTTTAAAAATTACCCATCTCTCCTCAAAAGACTTTTAAAAGATTAATAATTTTTGCTGATCTGATTGATCTATCACTATAATTCTTAAAGGATGTGTGTAAGTCACTGTATGCATACTAATCCATGAATAACAGGAAGGAGGGAGCCACTCAGCTCCTGGGAGCAAGCAGAGCCACATTAACGGAACAGAGAGGAGGAGGACATGCCATTGTACCTCAGCTAAACTGTTATGCAATAGCTGGAATGATGCAAGATCAGGCTTGGAAGTGGGAGCTGGGCTTCCTATTCCCAGTCCTGAGAGATGCAGAGCATTGCAGAGGTATCTGGTGAATCTCCAGGGATAAGGTTTGAGTCTTGTCACTACAAATCACCCTCTGCCAAGCAATTTGTGCAGCAGCTTATAACAGCAGTTAAACAAAGGAGTCATGGGGCCATCCTCTGGGCTGAGGGTAAGGCAGTTGCTACTGGGGAGAGGAGACTGGGAGATAAAAGCAAAGCAAACATGCCAAAGTTAATAGGGCAGAAAAGGCTCAACCTCCCTCCGATCGTGGCTGCGTGGCAGGAAAAGACGGAGGGTAGGCTATGAATGGATAAATACGTGAGGGCATCTGCACGAACCAGTCATGCTGAAATCTGTCATCTTCCTTCAGTGCTTGCCTGAACAGGTGGGGTTTTCAGCTGCTCTCTGGAGGCAGGATACTTGCATTTATGTCCTCAGACTGTGCAGGAGCAACTTTCTACAGACTTAATAAAGCAGATGCCAATAGATTTACATGGGGAAAGCTATATTTATAACAGAAATGGAAACTATCTCAGGTCAGGTTGCTTTCCATCTTCATGATGTAATTACAATTAGCAAGAAGAGGCTTTTGTCTTAAGGTCTTTAAAATAAAATCTTGGAGGCTGCTAAAAATCATGGAAAAATTAAAAGTGTGATGTTTTGGAGAATGTTAGGCTGTTGTTCCTGGGATATTCCCTAGTCACTCAGAGTATTTTCCAAGGTGCAGAATACCATTTCAGAGCACTTGGGAAAGGCTTTCCAGAGTTTGATAACTGAGAATGAATTTTGATTCCAAAAAATAAAGGTTGTGCCTGAGGCATTTTTACTTCAATAAACAAAAATACTCAGACTTTATATGTCATTCCAGATGCACTGCCTGACTTTTTTCTCTTTTAGTTCCCCAAAAGACTGGGGACAGAGAAGTGTCTCAGTCCTGGCAAGCAGACAGTTCTTCCAAAAAATTTTATAGTACAGCCTATGATTCACCAGGCATACTTGGATGAAGCCAAGTGTCCACATACTTAGAATGGCATTTTGCAAAGTATGGGAGGATTAATACAACTTTACTAATGTGGCTAGTGGGTCCGGTTAAGACAATGACCTACAGACCTTGCAGACCAAGCCAAATGAATCTTTGAAGGAAATCCCAGCATCCTGGGTGCACTGGTGTAACCTGTACTGTTCCCACAGCACCGATTGCTGTGCTGCCTGGTACCCAACCAGATTTAAAATGCCCTCAGTGCCACCTCTGATTTCAGCTCAGACACAGGCAGTACCAATATAAGAAATAAACCCCATAACACTCCCTGTATCATGTACATAGAGACAGAGGAGAATTCAGGATGCACTGGATGGACCTCTAGGAGCTGCAGAGCCCTTGGTTGCCATCAGCCCTACAGCAAGGGTACTTGTAGGCATCACAGCAGAGAACAAGTGAGAGAGAGACTCGTCAGGGATGTGAGGCTGAGTCGCATTTATTCCTACAGATAGCCCATAAAGGTGCAGTTTCTGCATATGGGTAGGGAGCATTAGGAGCATCTCCATGCTTCCTCCCAAAGCAAGGGTGCTTGCTCAGTCATAGGCAAGAGGTTTGCTGTGATCACCAAGAATCAGGTGGATGAAGAGGAGGAGCTCAGGGGTCTTAATCTAAGAAGGTATCTTTTTTTATCCCTTGAGTTTCAGGATTTACTTGTTTGTGAAAAGCAGAGATCACTTTAAGACTGATGGAGAGAAAAAAGCTTGGGCTTTAAGGCAGTGGTTTCACATTAGGAAGAGGTTATGAATTAAAAGCAAGGACTCCTGGCCTAAGCAACAAGTATACACTTTTCACTTAACAGTGGACCAGGATGGAAAAGGGTTGTTAACAAAGGGGTTACAAAGTATTCCACTACTCTTCATCTGAATATAGATAAAGCAGGGGTGTTTGGAACCTGGGGGGTTTTCCCTCCAAAAATGGGAGGCAATGGGAAAAGCAGGCTACATTTTTGACAGGGAGATTTATCAAGTTTGATTCCTGCAGAATTTATTATCATGGTGCAGTTAAGGTTGCTAAATTTTCTTCTGGAAAAGGGGAATTTCTAGGTTCATTTCTTAAAGATTCTAAGAACTGAGTCAGGGATACAATTTCAAAGTCATTAATAAGAAAGGTCAGGAGTTTTGGCAGTCTTATAGACCTTGATCCAATAAATTAGACAATTACAATGAGCAATCCTCTTTCCCATTGCTGTTTTTGAAAATGCTTTAAAATAAGGATGAGAAAATGGTAAAAAGCAGAAAAAAATTCTAACCCTGTTTCAAGATTTTACACGAAATCTTTCACTTATTGTGTTAATATTGACTTGCTCATGTTCTATTATAACCACTTCAACCACTTCATTTCTACTTATGTGAAAAAAACTGTAATGCATATAAATATTACCTACACAATTAGCTAAATGGGGATGCAGGTGAGATGTTGAAACAGGAGGTAAATATTGCAAAGATCTCAGAAACATTTTCCATCATATTTTGTCTCAAAGGACAAGTTCTGATATATAAACACATTTGGGTTTTGCTGTTACATATTGTGGCATAAACCTGGCATGTTCTGATGAACAAACAAGAAACAGTAGCCACTTATTTAAATTATGCATTGAAATATAATATTTATTTAAATGCAGAAAAGACTAAAAGTATTATATAACCTTTTAGCAAAAACAATCCTTTTCCTTAAGGAACAAGAGTTCACAAATGGGTTATAATGCATAAATATTTTTGAGTCTCATTTTAGTTATAAACTTTTCCTGTGGGTCCAGCAATTCATTTGATCAATATTATTATCAGTCAACATTGCTCCAAATTCCTGTCTGAAGTACTTAACACTAAGCCAAAAGCACTATCCACAAACCACAATCCACATCATACTGTTCCAGGGATGGATTTGGTACCAATTGAGGAAACTCAGTGACCCTCTAAGGCTAGGAAAACACCCTTCTCAACAAGCAGCATTATTTTCAGTTATTTACCTCAGTAACTCTGTGATCAGAGGAAAGGTCTGTAATATATTTCACTGGGATTCCACATATAATATTCATCATTTGGAAAATTTTACACCGCTCCTGTAAGCACATGACAAAAGCAATCACAAAGGAGTGTGTTATTTTCTAAGGCTGCTTGGCCCCACCTTTGATTTCTTGTCTACAAGGCATGGACATGGCTTTTTTTGCAGCAAGAGGCTGTTGTACAATGTGAAAATAAGATTCAGAAACTAAAAACAATCTCTGCATGTATAAAGTTCTAAAAGCCAGTCTCTGAGTACATGAGTGTACTATTAACATTAACTTCAGCTGATGCTGTGAGACAGAGACATTTTAATCCCACAGTACCAGGGCTTCTCTGCAGGTAAACTGCTGTAATAGACTTTCAAAGCCAAATCTGGCTCTCCTCCTTTACAACTGAATCTATTGATTTTAACAGTACTAAAACATCAGGTCCCAGTATCCAAAATGTTATTTGCGAAGGTTTCAGCCAGTGTTGCTCTTCAGAAGGGACTTATAGGATAAAAAGCAAAAAAGAAAATTCCTCCATAGAACAAACAAACATGCCCAATTCTTTTTCTTCATTGAAACATAGTTTTTATCCTAATTTAATTAACGTGTTACCTTGGGGCAACACAGCAGTTCAGAAAAAGGTACAAGGAAATTAAAAGGGCAACAGAGCAATCTTACTGAATATTTCTCTAAAGAAAAAACATTAAGTGACTCTGACAAAAATTTATCCTGCAAGGAGAGATAAAAGAATTCATTCAAGCTGGCTAAATATTTTTTCCAATGATAAATAAAAATGAGACAAAATCTGAAGACAATCATCACTCATTTTACCGTCTGAAGAATGGTTTACTAGCAAAGTCAAAAATATAAATACATACAGATGCTTTTATTTTTGGTATGCAGAGGCTATTTCTAGGAGAGAGGGGAGAATTATTTTCCTCAGGATGCATGAGCTGTGTTTTGTTTTATAGCCTAACTTGAGTGCATGGCTTTGCATCTCATGACACAGCACTGCTGAGCCTGTATTGCTCGTTTCCTGCTGTAGAAACACCAGGGCCGACGCTTCCCAGCACCCTTGCTTCTGGGCAGTCTCACACGCAGACCAAGATGTTGAATCCCCAGACGTGGAAGTGTCCTGACCCAGGGATTAACTTGGGGCCACCATGAAGGGATGAAATATAGACATGGATGGCTTCTCAGAGCCCATCAGTAGCATTAATCTGTTTGTCTGCCTATTTATCCTCATTTGGGTTGGCCAACAAAACATCAAGACTAAGCAAACATAGAACTGCTGTTGTTACTCCTCCAGCACCAATTGCTACTGCCCTGTTCCCACTGCACCTAAATCTAAAATATTTGTCTTAACTAGCAGCATGGGCTATAATGAAAAGCAGATGTAGACGCTGCCACCTTTTGGTGATAGCCAATTGGATTATTACACATTCCCCGCATGCCCTGATGTTTCACCTGTATCTGTCCCAAAGTGGTTCTGGCACACAGAGAGAACCTTCAGCTCCTGACAAGCCTGGAAGGCAGACAGAGCTTGTCTCCTAGGAACTGCTTTAAAAATAGAGATATTTTTAAATTACAGTTTTTCTAAAGTAATCTTGCTGTGTCAAGGCACAACTGCCATAGTTTAGACTTCTTTCTGACAAAGAGAATGGCTACAGCACAAGCCCACCCCAACCATTTATGCAAAGCCTTGGCTTGAGGGGAAATTAAGAGGTCCTTAGACCTCTGAGCATTAGTGACAACTTCTAAGAGCAACCTTGGTGTATTTTTTTCCTAGAAGTTTGCCCACTGCATCACAAGAGGAAAGGACAGAAATACCTAGGTAGCAGAAAGATGTTGGGGAGGAACATTTCCACATTAGTGAAGAGGAAATACCCCCACCATCCACACCCATGCCAGCAATGAGGGCCAGGAAGGGCAGCAGAGCTCACAGGAGGCAGCTTTCAGCATGCACAGCCTGGCCAGAGGGGGGTTCAACACAAACCACCTGCCAGGCTGCCAGGATTCCCACTCAGGACCCCCCCCTGTAACCCAGAAGATTGTGCCCCACAGGGCATCTTGCTCCTGTTTGTTGTGTTTGGGACATTGACCTGGACTGGAGGAACATCAGCACCTGAACCACCGTGGGACGTCACACAGCACCTCCTGATAAGCACTGAAGCTCAGCACTCAGAAGGTTGACAGAGAACGGGAGGAGGGAGGGGAAGGGGGAAGGTGTCATGCCAGCACTTGGAGCGGCAGCACGCTATCTAAAAGGCTATCCATTTTCCTGACGGGTATCCAGTGTCCCGCTGTCAACAGCGTGCAACAAAAAGGAGTGTGCTGCTCCTTTCCAGGGCACGAGCAAAGTGCCCTCTGCCACACATGCTCTCAAGGCCCTGACAGGTAATCCAACCTTTGCTGAGCGTGTCCCTAGGGCACCCTGTGCTCCTCACTGCCTGGACTGTGGCCGGCTAGGGGACACCACTCTTCCTTCCATGGGATTTCCCTGTCTGACAATCAGCAAATGCTGTGCTGGGTGGGTTGAGAGGAGCTGTCATTCAGCCACCACAACCAGGTAAAACAAAAAATAAAACTCCCAAAATTTTTGAAAAGCTAAAATTGACGTAAAAAGTTAAATCAACTAGGTCATTCTCTCCAGGCAAAAAGAAACCTGGGCAGCTTTCTGAAAATATTTTGTTTTTACACAGCATTTATTTATTTATCATTTTTTTTCACTTACATGGTTACGACAGGAAGAACCCAAAGTAAACCCTCATTTACCACAGGAGGAAATAATCTGAATAACAGAGAAACATACAAATAGCAGGTGTCCCAGCTGGGTTACCAGGCGATTAGTACAATGCCTCTAGCTGTCACAACACATCACTCTTTGCTCCCTGATTTTTAATACTCCGTCTCAGTTTCCAAGCTCTCTTTGCTAACAACCAACCCTGTCCTGAGGCTTTGAACTTAATCGTTACATTTGTAAGCGGTGATAGACTTTGTCACCGCTACCCTATCCACCAGCAACCTTGTCGAACATTAAAAGGTATTACTGCAAGCACTCAAAAGTTCAGAAATAGAGGAACAGTTAAGGATTCTGTATTCTGATCTCTGCACACCATAGGGATGATGACTGATTCATATTACAAGATGCAGCTTTAAGGAGGGCTGAGCTCCAGTTTTCTTTTGAAGACACGGAGTCATTTTTTGTGTGATGGGGCAATAGGAAACACCAAAGTTCCCACAGATAAATCTAAATATGGCCCATGGACAAATAAACAAAATTATATAATTTGGTGATGGTTTACATTTATTAAAGTCAGTTCTCACACAATACAACTTCTTTCTCAAGAGTTTTACGTTTGGGCTACAGCTAAATGCTTTCATTAGTTTTAAGTGAAAAACTGGTTTATTTGGACAACAGAGTTTAAATTCCACTTTGGAAAATAGGTTTTTGAGGCTTTAACTACAGTTAGACATATATGATTGTACTTTTTTTAGACTTCATATTTATTCATGATGCTGGTGAATTAATTACAGTGAAAGGACATCCAGTGCTACTGCTAAGCTTACAGTAAAGTCAAGGCTGCCATTTGTACATTTGTACAGGTACATTTAGGAGCTAATATTCGTAGGTATAATAGGTAAGTTGTGTTGCTCTCAAACAATGAAATACTTAATTGTGTGTTTTGTTAAAGTATCAGAGGTGTTTCTTGACTTCCTGAGTCTAACAGGAATCCCACATACCACACAGAGATGATTTTTTAAAGTCTTTTATAGGTTTTTATGCATCCATGACACATTATCACACATGGGTGCACGCACCTATCCAATCCGTGCTTCTCTAACTGTGCTTGTTTGCTATCTATTAAAGAATACTAGGCAGTGGAGAGATTTGAGCAGTAAAAGCCTTCGTCTTTCTTCAGTTTCAATCCACACTTTTTCCACCCTTCAGAGCTTTAAATACCATACAGGACTACGGTCACCCAAGAATCGATGCCAGAATGACAAAGAATTGGCATCTGTAGCATCTGAAAATATGGTTATGGTAAAACTCAACAGTAACTCCTTGCAAACTGCTTTAGTACAGGATTTACAAACATTACTTAACTCATACAAAAAGTGTTTTAAGTGCTAACTAACAAAAAACTCGAACAAAACAAACAAACAAAAAAAACCCCAACCAACAAAAAATCAAAATAAAGAAACCCCAAACTTCTTGTTTTTCTAACCAATAGCATCTGAAACCAAGGCAGCAGAAACCATAAAAGCAGCTTCTCCACAGCATGCTGCCATCATATGGAAAGAAGCAAGAGGCAGGAGAAGTGAGTGAGAGGGATGTAACACCCACTGGGTTGGGAACAGCACAGAGCTCCTCTCTGTCAACAGCAGGTGCCAATCTAACCTACTAACAGCAGTCCAGTTATACTTGGATACTGGTTTGTGATATTCATCTGGTACAAATACAGCTGAACTTTGCTTCTACTCTGCTCTTTTCCCCCAGCCTTGACCATAATGTACCTGTCCATCCATATTGGCATACTAGATCCCACAGACAGCTTAGCCACCGCTTGCACTGCATTCCCTTATGTCAAAATGGTCTGAATCTCACCAGTTATAAAGATTTACACATGAGGCTGATGAGGTGACTTGAAGCTGCAGCAAGCCAGGGCCCCTTCCCAGGGAGCAAGTTGGCCAACTCCATTATGTGCTGCTATAACTTGTCTCACTCTGTGCTTTGGTTTGCATTGGAAAACTTTGTGCTGGAAACTCAACACTGGCAAAGATTTACTGCTAGTAGCAGTGGAATTAATTTTACTATATCAACTGATATTAAGCTTAATTACATTGCGTACTTATAGCATTCAGTCCCTCACTTCACCACCACACTGACTACTACTCCTGAAAACCTGACTGCATGAGTGAACGCCCTCAAGAAGCTGAAGTCCAGACTTTCAGTTTTGGGGTCTATCTTCATTCTGACAGGAAAGACACCTTTTGCTCTGATAGGCAGGCAAGAAGATTCTGTGGAGTTCACACCCCGAGTTCTTCCAGGAACAATCTTCCTCATGTGGGAAAGACAACTGGAAATTGTTCTTTCAAGTCTTTGCTATATTCCTGCTGCATCAAATCCTCTGATGATGGGAAGTAGCATAGGGCCACTGACATTCAAGGTTTACCCCTGCCAGGCTTATTGCTTTTGCAAGGTTTTTTCAATGTATGGTTCCAGCTGCAATAAGATGATTCACAGACATTGGCCAATATCCTCTCAAAAACAGTGGCTACTGTAACATCACCTTAACTCAGCCTTTTTTGTCATTTGTTCCCTTAGAAAATACTGACCTGAATTTAAACACACTGTGTTTTAGCATAAAAAAGTTACAACTCATAAAAGAATATCTGACTTTATAAACCTACTCAAAGCCTTTTACTGAAGAGGGAATTCTTGGTTTCTGTGAAAATGATAGATTTAATGAATATATTCCTGTTATAATATGACATCTCATTTTTCTCTCTCATAAATACTTGTCAGGTTTATGATTTTTCACTCATTGGCCAGGAATTGTGTTGCACAAGCTCAGATTGTGGGTGCTCATACCAAGTTTAATTTCACTCACAAGTAGAGTTGACAAAAGATCACAGTCACTAAGCCCTGGAATTACCCTAGATATTGCCCTCTATGCTCTGCAAATGAAATCCTACAGAAGACCCTTTGGAAAAGAAGAACACGATGGTTAACTCTCAGAAATCCATTTTGCACAGGGCAGTGTCAGTACACAGAGAAGCACTGAATGACAGGCAGGTCTGTCGGTTCCTGGATGAGCAAAGTCTGATGCTCAGCATTGCACTCTCGCTGTCTGCCTATCTCATGCTGTTCCTTTCCCCCTTTCCCTTGTTCCTCTCTCATGCCCTTGATTAACTATCAGGTCAGATAAGAAATTAAGAACAGTGAAATCAGAACCAGACCGCACCTGTCCCCAGAACAGCCAGAACAGAACTGAAATAAAGCACTTATGAAACTGCTGTGATCATAACCTTCAAAACATCAAACTCCCTCAGCTGTCTCTCTCACAGAGCAGGCACTACAGTGGAGAGCTAATCAAGAAGGTCCAGCAAGCTATTTCTAATGAAATGCTGTCACTTTGGGAAAGGCTAAAGCAGTCCACAGAGCAAAGATCTGTTTTTAGCAACAAAGCTGCCAAAAATAGATATGACACTATTATTTAGTTCATCAAGTTACGACTCAGTGATAGAGGGATCACTTTACTGCTATTTAATTTGATCCTGTAAGGGGAAAAGATAACTGCTGTTATGAACGAAGCACTGCTTATCTACTACTTTACTATGGCAGCAATTGTCATGGCGTGTGTTTATCATAGTGGAACATGTTATTCTTGCAAGTTAAAGAGAATATTTCAGTCTAAGGATTCAGCTACATGAGTTGCATTGCTGGTCCTGGTCCTAAATTCATACGTAGGCATAATTATCCACGTGTGCCTAGATAAGCATAAGACCACTCAGTTCTATACAGTCAACACTAGAGCCTTCGTTTTGCTAGCAGTACATTTTAGGAACAGCCTCATTTACCTGATGAGTGCAGGTAACTCTGAATCTTACTAGATTTTTGACCAAAGAGATCCTGATGACAGAAAAAGCATCACTGTTGCTTCAGGGAAAGCATATTCAGACAATCTTAGTCTTTAAACCCAAAGAGGTGCAAGAGAATAGCAGTCTGTCTGCAGCCCAGGGCACAAAACCAGGTTTACAGCTCCTGTGGTGGGCTCAAGGCTACTAAGTTAGGTCTCCAGCTCTACTTAGTGCAAGCAGAGAACAACATCTCAGAATAAAAAAGTAAAAATGTTAATAATTTGAGTCCCAAATATCTAGCACCATAAAATTGTGAAGGGAGTAACAAACACAGCAGGGAATATCCTGGGTTGAGGTGTCTTTTGTCAAGGAAGCTCATTTTTCTCATTCAAGGAAAATGTTTTTTCTGCAGTGTAGCTATGCTTTATTTTGAAGAACAGGCAGGAATCAACTTCTTTCTTTGAAAGACACAGCACAAGACAACGTGGCAGCAGTCCCCTTTGTAAATCCCTCATGAGCCACGCACTAACAAAAAAACAAGCTCATACTACAAAAAAAAGAAAGCACAGGAAAGAAAATGTCTTCCATATAGTACTCTATATTTCCCAAATTTAAATTGTTTTCATAAGTCTGAATATTTGCTGCTTCATAATTAAAGGAAGTTATGAAATACTCCTCTACTTGAAGAGAAATACTGACAGATGTGCAACTAATGCTACACTCCAAAGCAAGAACATAATGCAAACTTGTCTGTTCTGAAGGGAAAAAAAAGTGACATTTCATTAGGTAGCAGTCTGGTTTTGGTTTGTCTGGTTTACAACCATAACGTAACCTCTTTGCTTATTAAGTTGTCAGAGGAACACAGATTAGCACACAGATTAACAAGGAAAACATATACTTTTCTAAAAGAATTATCCATTTCAATTAATCACTGAAGCGTGAATGAAGTCACAGGGCATCTACAAAGAATTTTCTCAAAGCCTCTTTTGGCCACATGTACAGTTACAAGTATTAACATGACTCATTTGAAGATCACCACTGATTTGACCCTTCTTCTAAGTAAATAGTACTAAAACACAAAGTTCTTTCTGAGATTCCACAAAGAACAACAGGAAATCCTCAAAAGAAAAGCAGAAATACTTGTATATGGAACTGTAGAGCAGAATTGCACAGTTAGATCCAGCTCAGGTATTTAGTGTTGCTACTCAAAGCTTTTAACAGAAATTAAGACACAGGTATCTGTACAGGTTTTTTGTTCCTGCTTGTAGGCAATGGTTATGGTACTGTATTTACACAGGTCCTTCGTTAGCCTAGACTGTATGTTATACCACTGTATCAATACACATTAGACCATTAAACAGTTCCATTAGAAAGCCATTGTCAAGGAAGAAAAAGTATGACACTGTAATGTCTCCACCCTGATGCAAAAACCTCATTCAGGATCAGGAAAGTGACTGTATCTCAGACCAAAATCAGGATGGTGTGTCACTAATCCACTCTGATTTGTTATTCTCTAGGGCTGTAAGGCACTCTGCAAAAATTGAAGCATTTTAAACGAATTTTTAGCTACTTAAATGCTTCACAAACAGGTTCTTGAAACCTCCTATTGTAACATATGTCCCTGGCACCTAAAACATCCAGCTGCTAACTGCATAAACCTCTGCCTCAAAGCTGAGTGTTTCATATCCCCCCCAGCAGAGGACAGGCATGCAAGCAGTACAGCTGGAAGGCACACTAAACCAGACAGCTCACCACCACCCTCTGGGTAAAGACCTGAAAGAAGAACCTACACAACAAAGCATCTTAGTTATAATTTATGTTTCTGTTTAGTCCAGAGGAAAAATAAAGAGTGAGAGAAAAATGTTAGGTACACATTTCATGATAAGGGGAGCACTTTGCTCCTAAGAGCATCCACTCAATATTAGAGTTTCCATCCTTGTCCCTATGTGAGGACACTCTGGGAAAAAAATTTTTAGCATAAGCAAATTTTTATTTCGCACTGACATTTCCACAAGAACAGCAGCAGAAAGGTTAATGGATGCACATAAGATTGTATTTTAAATTTTGGGTTTGGACAATAGAATTAAAAAAAACCTAACTCAAATTTTAAATTGTGTGCACTATGAGATTAACCATTATGTTTATCAACGTTCATCAGTGGGGGGATGGCATTGCTTAAAACGAAATAAGCTAAGCGATCAGAAGCCCTAATACTCTAATGGTTTGTCTTCAGGTTAGGAAAATATTGCAGATTCTCTGTCATTTTAAAACAAACAATAGATTTAAAAACAAAAGGCTACATGCTTGCTTACTGTTAATGCACAACTACATCTGGAAAAGTGTATTCCATTTTACAAGACAATAGCATAGAGCAACACCTGCAAAGCGGCTCAATTTGAATAAGGTCATTCAGATTAATTAATGAAATCACTCAGACCAAATTTGAATAAAATAGACCAAAAAAATTTAACATATGACCAGCTTTTTGCACCTTGTAATTTACCTGCCTTTGACTACTTCTACAGGAGAGGACTTAATATATGCTTAAATCCTTGTAGGACTATGGCTGAAACCATTTCTATGGTAGTTTCTTCTCATGCTTCACCAGACATAAACTATGACCGTAAAATTCCTATAAAGTATTTCTTATTACTCTAGTTGTGTACTGAACTGCATGTTTCTCTGAATCTGTCAAGTGAATTTTTAAACATCTCCATAACTTGAGCGCCAATACTATTAACCATGAAATCTGTTTTGAATTTGAAATGGGGGAGATGGAGAATAGGGCAGGAGGGAGAGATAAATCCCATATTTTTCTTTATATTTTACAAATTTTATTACTTCAGTCAAAAAATGTGACTGAAGCAATAAAACGTTACTGTTGCTCAGTGTAATGGTATGTGTTTGAAATACAACCCATTTGCTCTTCATTCACTTCATCAGAGTTTTGGCAACTGCTAAAGGCTTCAAGTATGTGTGTAGAATATTCCTTATGCTATCATATCCATATTATTTCTCCACTTACCATTCCTTACTGAGCTATTTTTAACAGTTGCCCACTTATCAGTTTTCTATTTATGGCTATGTGCTTTCCTCTGTCTAAAAACATTTAATGAGATTTGTTTATGAAACCCGTTTGCAATGCTTTGAATGCTGGCAGCAGCTACAAGAGGGAGATCAGAGACCAGAGGTGCAGCTCTTCTTCCAAATCCCTATCCTGACTACAGATTGGTGGTCACTGCCAACTCACATGAAATATGGTCAACTATGCAGTCCTAGCAATTATACAGATGACAGGACACAGCTTGAGTTTATATCATGACATTGCTCCATTGACCCTCTCTCTCTGACGCTAGGGACACCACCTCCAGGAATCATGGAAAGCAATAGGAATGCTGGGGAAGTAATATACTCCACGTTCAGTTGGTTATTTGGGGAGCTCCAAAAGGCAATGTGGCAAGATGATACTTAGCTACCCTGTTTATCCCTTATTCTGGCTCCCTCATATTTATCAAGCTGTTTACGGACACCTAAAAGCTACAAAAGCTGTTTTCTTTGGCTCTGAACTACAGTCTATAAAATACTGCCCAGTAAGTGGATCATGTTTGTGTCCTTTAATACCTAGCCAGGTGCTCTTCAGAGTCTCTTCAGAGAGACACTTCAGGCAGCAGTGTCCTTACTGATAAATTTGACTGCATTTAATGTCTTTTCCTTTACAATTACAATGAAGACTGCTATTCAGCTATTGCTCCCTCTAAATCATGCATGAGTTTGGCTTGTGGTAAAAGTAATTTGAAGACCTTCCCACAAGCAGTATGACCTACCTACTAAAAGCAAATGAACAAAAAAGCAGGGAGTATAGAAATTCCCATCTAATTAAAATTAGTTTGGATTTTCTTTCCTAACTTCTTAGGTACCTAAAGGACATAAATTATGTTTTGCCAAAGCTTAAAAACCCTCCATTTCTAAAACTAGCAGAACAAGATCAGTACAGGAAACACTGCAGAGTGGTCCTACAAGAATACATTTGGGTGCAACAATCAGTATTGAATCACAAACTTTCTGGCACAGTTTGATTCCTTCTGTAGAGGACTAATTGCTGATTTGGAATTTCTTTTCCTTAGAAGACCAAGACCTAGTAACTTCCCAAAGCAAATCTCCTCAAAACAAGAGGGGATGAATCTCTGCCACAACATTCTAGATTTTCCTTCTGGCCAATATCAGTATTTTTTTATATCCCTGCTCACTGACAAAGTTCAGTGATGATCACAGCTTCCTTCCCTCCCTTCCTATTTCTACCTTATGAAGCTGCACATTTCACTTAGAGTGAATTATGGTAAATGATTTACCAAAATTTTCTTTTATGCTTCTAGTTTCCCTAAAGGTTCATACGAAGAGCTCAGTGGATATTTGTGATATGTGACAGCTGACAAGAAGGGCCATGTTCCTGGAATGCAGCACAGAATGCCATCCCCAGCACAAGGATCATCTCTTCTCATAGCCAGGAAGGGTACACAGACCTTGGCTCAGTTCAGTGAGAGCTGACACAACAGGTTATCTATTTGCCAGAGTCACCTAGGAAAACTTGTGTACTATGACAAGGTCTGAGGAGGTCGTTCATCTTGTTTCAGGGAAGCGTAATAGGACATTAGTGCTTGAGAACCACTATAAAGGAATTTTAAATAATTTCCAACCACCTTAGAAGAAGACACTGCGGTCTTCCAAGAATTGCCTGGATTTTCTGCAAAGTTTGGCACACAGCTAATGTATATTGGTGGTAAGAAACTGAATTGTGGACAAAAAGTGAATAAATTCACAAGGGCTGTGCCTAAGACCAAGCAAAAAAATATGCTCTGTTATTGCTTAAGAACAGCAGAAAAGTGGAAACTTATCCATTTAGCTTACAGTCCATCAGTGACATGCAGTTTTTATTCCCCTGAACTGCACCTCTTTTCATGAAACAAGTATGGCATGCAGAAGGCACCTCTACGGCACTGAATAAAGTTGCCAATGTGGGATATTTACATAAATGACAACTGACTTTCAAGAAGACATGACAAACTTCACAGGAAATGTAAAAATAACTGATTTTTCAAAAATGTCCACACTATTTCTTTTCCATAAGATTACCTGTCCCACAAACCTTCTGAACCTAAAAAACCCCCCATAATTTATAAGATATACTCAAATTTACTGATCATCTCCTTCTTTTTTAAGTAACTTTCTCTAGAACAAAGCAGAACACAGATCACTAAAACCAGTATTTTGGGCAAAGAACGCTTTGCATGACAAGACCAGAATGCTCTGCATGTTCATAGCTATAAAGGGGTAGATAAAAATGGCAAAATAAGTAATTTCTATGACATGTATACATGGACACTATCCCTTGTTGACCTTGGCAATATTTCAGAGGGAAGCTTTCAAGGATTAACTGTTCAATCAATCAGATTTTATGACATATGCCAACTGGCTTCACAAATGTACTTGCAATCAAATTGCAGGAATAACAACAAAAAAGGTTTAATCTATTGTTAGCTCTTACACCAGAACACACAGAGAAAAGTTGCACGCTTTGGCAGAAACAACCTGCATGTTTTAGAAACTCCTCACCTGCCTCAGTCTGTAGCAAGGGTAGAGGGTAGCCCTTGCATAAGTGTTTGGGGGACCTTTATATAGAAAAGTGCCTTTCTGTGCCTCACTCTGAGTACACTGAACTAATGAGAACTGAGCCTTTTGTAGCCAAGAGAAGAAAATCCTTCTCAAGTGCATATCTGTGCCAATTGCTCCCTTTGAGACACAGTAGAAGGCTACATACACGCAAAAATTAGAGACAGAAAAGATGCAGCCTGAAAGCAACCTTGCATGCAGAACAGGATTTATCTTATTTCTAGAATAATCAAATTGCATCAGTGAGCCCTAGTCAGGGCTGAATGACCCTGGAGATTGTTGTTGTACCCACAGTCATTCTATAAAAAGACAGTACTGCCCCCAAAGAGCTTAAAACTCTAGCAAACAGGTACAGATAAGCCAGTAAAACCCCAAATGGGTTCCCAAATAATGATGGTTATGAGACAGATGGAAATACAAGGTGAAGGACACAATCTTCTAACTAGCTCTTTTAGCAAGTAACAATTTTACCAGGAGGAGGGGAAAAAATCAGCTAAGTCTGCTCTACAATATTTCCTGGTAAGAACAGAGCCTGTCATGACTCTACAAGGTGTGATCTATTTCACACATATAAGCAATGCAATTGATTCCAGGTGATGTTAGCTTACCTCAGATTAAGCAGATGTGGAAGTGCTTTATTGAGTGAAAGCCAAACCCCAAATATTTCATTGCAAAATATTTGAGTGGAATCAGGACAAACAATTATAGTCTTCTCATAGTCAGAGAATCCTACAGAAAGTCTGAACAAACCCAATTATCCAGTGACAACATCTACTCAGTATCACACCTACAGACACTTCTGATGCTCTTTTTTCTGCAAAAATAAAAGCAGCTAGCAGAGAGATTATTTAAGGAAGGAAGGGGAAATATTTGGTGGGAGAAAAAGAAAAGGTAAGGGTGGAGATAGGATGCTCTGGGCCCCGATTTTTCTCCCCATTTTAGTCTTCTGTGTCAAAGACCAGATCAGAATACAAACCCAGAAAAAAATATTCCTACTGTTCTAATTGAGTCACACCAGGATATGGAGCTAATCTACCATATATAAAAAAAAATCAAATAACCCTTTTAATAGATACTATTAACATAACCAAATTAAATTTTCTTTTAAATATTAATAATCTTCATTCTAGCTTTGTATCAAATATCCTGATTAAAATAGATTGGCCAAACTTGATGCCTTTGTTTGATTTGATTCCTTTCACTATGACTGCAATTTTTTCCAGCACAGCCAAGAATCTGGGTAGAAAACTTTGACAATGAGCAGCAAGTGATCATTCACAGCCCATAACTTGTCCTGCAAGACAACTGTGAAGTTACCTTGGACTGCAAAATGACAGGTTTAGATTAACAGCTTTGCCCCATATTAACAAAAAACCTCTTGAGGACCCTCCTACAGCCTCTACAGCTATAGTTTTCTGTGGGATTTTCCAGAGATCTGAGTAGAGAAAGACAGAGACCTTTTGAACAATACAGCACCCACTTCTCTGTGGCATTGAGGAGAATATTTGCCACAGTCAAATGCTGGAAATAAAAAGAAATTCTTTCCTCTGTTACCTGTATATTTTTGTGTCTATGGTTGATATACTCACATCAATTACAGTACTTGTAAACCCAACAGGAATTGATACTGAAGAATATACAATTATGCTGCACAAGAAATTATTTAGCTGAAAAATTTAATTAATGAACGTGTGTTATTTGGAGGTGGAAGAACCATAGAATAAATCAGGCTGGAAGGAGATGCCAACTCCAAATATGGTTTGCAAGACAGAATTCATGAAAAGTGAAAGGAAATTCAGATATGCAGTGATGCTATGAAACCTGTGATATCCAGGATTAAATAAGAAATTTACCTCTTTCTCACAGAAATAAAATTAATAAACTAACACTCCTTATTACTTTTTATTAGAGCCATTTTTTATTTATGGTTTATGCATATTGCACAGACAAGCAACAGAAACATAGTCTGCACTCCAAGCTGCTTGTAGTTTGGACTTGGATAAAACCTAGGTGAAGTCTTGGAAAAATTCTGAAGCAATTTATTTTTAAGAAAGAGCAATAAAAAGAGCCAGGAACAATGTTCAGATATATATATGTACACACACATACGTATATTAGGAATAAAGTCCTTTTCCTCACCTCAATGTATCTCCTAGTAAAAAGGGACTTACTGTTGAGTTTGGATCAGAAGTTTTTCTGCATAACTGTATTTTTAAAGGTTAAGTTCATTCCTCTTGTAATTCTACTTACTTTCCAGTCTCCACTGTCCAGAGACTTGGAAAGGGTGAGAAGAACCAAAAAGAGGAGAAAGAAATCAAGACTATTTCAAGCATACTCTTTGGCAAAAACTCTAGATCAAACTGATAAGCCTGCAGACTGCTGTACACACTCCATCACAGTCTTTAAGAAGTGAAACAATCTCTACTTCCAAAAATAATATTCGGAAAATAAGCCTCTAGATAACAACCCAATTTTACAAGAGTTCTGATAGTTAGTCAAAAACGAAAACTGCTGCCTTGTCTTCTCACTGTGCTTTTCTTGTCACCTTACCAGGTCTAAAGCCTTTGTTACTGAAGAGTAAATATTTTTAAATTCTCTCTATTATTC
>VZTN01004927.1:615-28373 GCA_013400515.1 Erpornis zantholeuca | reverse complement strand
CAACTGACTTTCAAGAAGACATGACAAACTTCACAGGAAATGTAAAAATAACTGATTTTTCAAAAATGTCCACACTATTTCTTTTCCATAAGATTACCTGTCCCACAAACCTTCTGAACCTAAAAAACCCCCCATAATTTATAAGATATACTCAAATTTACTGATCATCTCCTTCTTTTTTAAGTAACTTTCTCTAGAACAAAGCAGAACACAGATCACTAAAACCAGTATTTTGGGCAAAGAACGCTTTGCATGACAAGACCAGAATGCTCTGCATGTTCATAGCTATAAAGGGGTAGATAAAAATGGCAAAATAAGTAATTTCTATGACATGTATACATGGACACTATCCCTTGTTGACCTTGGCAATATTTCAGAGGGAAGCTTTCAAGGATTAACTGTTCAATCAATCAGATTTTATGACATATGCCAACTGGCTTCACAAATGTACTTGCAATCAAATTGCAGGAATAACAACAAAAAAGGTTTAATCTATTGTTAGCTCTTACACCAGAACACACAGAGAAAAGTTGCACGCTTTGGCAGAAACAACCTGCATGTTTTAGAAACTCCTCACCTGCCTCAGTCTGTAGCAAGGGTAGAGGGTAGCCCTTGCATAAGTGTTTGGGGGACCTTTATATAGAAAAGTGCCTTTCTGTGCCTCACTCTGAGTACACTGAACTAATGAGAACTGAGCCTTTTGTAGCCAAGAGAAGAAAATCCTTCTCAAGTGCATATCTGTGCCAATTGCTCCCTTTGAGACACAGTAGAAGGCTACATACACGCAAAAATTAGAGACAGAAAAGATGCAGCCTGAAAGCAACCTTGCATGCAGAACAGGATTTATCTTATTTCTAGAATAATCAAATTGCATCAGTGAGCCCTAGTCAGGGCTGAATGACCCTGGAGATTGTTGTTGTACCCACAGTCATTCTATAAAAAGACAGTACTGCCCCCAAAGAGCTTAAAACTCTAGCAAACAGGTACAGATAAGCCAGTAAAACCCCAAATGGGTTCCCAAATAATGATGGTTATGAGACAGATGGAAATACAAGGTGAAGGACACAATCTTCTAACTAGCTCTTTTAGCAAGTAACAATTTTACCAGGAGGAGGGGAAAAAATCAGCTAAGTCTGCTCTACAATATTTCCTGGTAAGAACAGAGCCTGTCATGACTCTACAAGGTGTGATCTATTTCACACATATAAGCAATGCAATTGATTCCAGGTGATGTTAGCTTACCTCAGATTAAGCAGATGTGGAAGTGCTTTATTGAGTGAAAGCCAAACCCCAAATATTTCATTGCAAAATATTTGAGTGGAATCAGGACAAACAATTATAGTCTTCTCATAGTCAGAGAATCCTACAGAAAGTCTGAACAAACCCAATTATCCAGTGACAACATCTACTCAGTATCACACCTACAGACACTTCTGATGCTCTTTTTTCTGCAAAAATAAAAGCAGCTAGCAGAGAGATTATTTAAGGAAGGAAGGGGAAATATTTGGTGGGAGAAAAAGAAAAGGTAAGGGTGGAGATAGGATGCTCTGGGCCCCGATTTTTCTCCCCATTTTAGTCTTCTGTGTCAAAGACCAGATCAGAATACAAACCCAGAAAAAAATATTCCTACTGTTCTAATTGAGTCACACCAGGATATGGAGCTAATCTACCATATATAAAAAAAAATCAAATAACCCTTTTAATAGATACTATTAACATAACCAAATTAAATTTTCTTTTAAATATTAATAATCTTCATTCTAGCTTTGTATCAAATATCCTGATTAAAATAGATTGGCCAAACTTGATGCCTTTGTTTGATTTGATTCCTTTCACTATGACTGCAATTTTTTCCAGCACAGCCAAGAATCTGGGTAGAAAACTTTGACAATGAGCAGCAAGTGATCATTCACAGCCCATAACTTGTCCTGCAAGACAACTGTGAAGTTACCTTGGACTGCAAAATGACAGGTTTAGATTAACAGCTTTGCCCCATATTAACAAAAAACCTCTTGAGGACCCTCCTACAGCCTCTACAGCTATAGTTTTCTGTGGGATTTTCCAGAGATCTGAGTAGAGAAAGACAGAGACCTTTTGAACAATACAGCACCCACTTCTCTGTGGCATTGAGGAGAATATTTGCCACAGTCAAATGCTGGAAATAAAAAGAAATTCTTTCCTCTGTTACCTGTATATTTTTGTGTCTATGGTTGATATACTCACATCAATTACAGTACTTGTAAACCCAACAGGAATTGATACTGAAGAATATACAATTATGCTGCACAAGAAATTATTTAGCTGAAAAATTTAATTAATGAACGTGTGTTATTTGGAGGTGGAAGAACCATAGAATAAATCAGGCTGGAAGGAGATGCCAACTCCAAATATGGTTTGCAAGACAGAATTCATGAAAAGTGAAAGGAAATTCAGATATGCAGTGATGCTATGAAACCTGTGATATCCAGGATTAAATAAGAAATTTACCTCTTTCTCACAGAAATAAAATTAATAAACTAACACTCCTTATTACTTTTTATTAGAGCCATTTTTTATTTATGGTTTATGCATATTGCACAGACAAGCAACAGAAACATAGTCTGCACTCCAAGCTGCTTGTAGTTTGGACTTGGATAAAACCTAGGTGAAGTCTTGGAAAAATTCTGAAGCAATTTATTTTTAAGAAAGAGCAATAAAAAGAGCCAGGAACAATGTTCAGATATATATATGTACACACACATACGTATATTAGGAATAAAGTCCTTTTCCTCACCTCAATGTATCTCCTAGTAAAAAGGGACTTACTGTTGAGTTTGGATCAGAAGTTTTTCTGCATAACTGTATTTTTAAAGGTTAAGTTCATTCCTCTTGTAATTCTACTTACTTTCCAGTCTCCACTGTCCAGAGACTTGGAAAGGGTGAGAAGAACCAAAAAGAGGAGAAAGAAATCAAGACTATTTCAAGCATACTCTTTGGCAAAAACTCTAGATCAAACTGATAAGCCTGCAGACTGCTGTACACACTCCATCACAGTCTTTAAGAAGTGAAACAATCTCTACTTCCAAAAATAATATTCGGAAAATAAGCCTCTAGATAACAACCCAATTTTACAAGAGTTCTGATAGTTAGTCAAAAACGAAAACTGCTGCCTTGTCTTCTCACTGTGCTTTTCTTGTCACCTTACCAGGTCTAAAGCCTTTGTTACTGAAGAGTAAATATTTTTAAATTCTCTCTATTATTCAAGACAAAGAACTGTGATATGAGGTTAGTTCTGCTGACAAATTCCCTCACTAGGATAAGGAATCCATTTCTCCAGGACCATGCAGATACCTTTTCCTGTGGCTCTCCTTTAGTTTCCCTGATACATCACCTTACACGTGCGCCTATTCTCCACTTCACCTTCACTACCAGAGCTCAAGTGTTGCAAAAGCAAACATTTTGATCAACCACCCTTGGGTTTTTCCTTATATAAATGAATAAAAGTACAAAAACATCAAGGTTAATTAACACCCCATGAATGAAGAAAGAATAAAATTTCCTTCCAGACCCCATGCTTTCTTGAAGGCTTTATTTTACCCTAAAGGTATTTTGGAAAGAGAATAAACTGAAGAATATTATAAGCACAATAGTTCAGAAAAGGAAGGAAAGGAGAAAAAAAGGTTTGTGCCTAAGTAAAAATCCAGTCAGAGCTTGTAGTAAAGCCTAAGAGATCTGTGTCTCAGCAGCCCTGTGGTTTAAGGAAGAGCTTTAATACCTTCTTGCAAAGTGTACCTGATCTGGCTCTGCTGAGATGCCCATGTACAATGACAGCCACTGTACATTGCTCCATTTACTTCAGCAGAAGAGGTCTGAAGACTTTGGCAGAGCAGGTGAAAGGCATAAGTGCCAAAAAGATATCCCTTGATGGAGCTTTGCTTAGCTCACTTTGTTATGAAAAAAAGAAGTCATATCACATTTTTAGCATATTAAAATGGCATTAAGGTTGCACAGTCAGGCATTCAAAGATGCAGGAAAACACCAGAGTTAAGGTTTTATGTGAAAATTAAATTAGTCTCATAAGACAGAAATTGTAAAACTTATTTTTATTCTAAGGTGTAATTTTTCATTACTTTATAATTTACTTCTCTCTCTTCTCCCCAGGTAAGCTCAAATGCTGCCTGCCAGATTTCAAGTGGAAAAATATAGACTGTAAGGTTTCTCCCCCTGCCCCTCCCAGTGAGGAAAGATGCAGGATGTTTTCCCTTTGTAATATGAAAATAAAGCAATGTCATTTCTGTTAGCTTATTCTGAGAAGTACACCTATATAAGCCTGGCTAAAATCCCTTCCCTCCCCACTTCTGCTGAATGAATACACCCATCTGGAAAGTCTCAGCCTAAATTGTTTAAGCTTTGGCAGCATTAACACAGACAGTTAAAAACATGACCTTCTGGCTGAAAGCGTTAAGCAACCTTAAGCATAGGTAGTGTTAGCAGCCCTGTCCCTCATACATAAACACAAACAGAAGAATGGGATCACAACATTCTGAAGTTTTCAGAGTGAGAAGGAGCTCCACTGTCAGAGCTGTGTGAGGAATATGTTTAATGCCTCTTCAAGCCAATGCAATGGCATCCTTCAGTAACTGGATTAACAATAGATGTTTGCACATTTTCCTGCAACATCTCTGCCAAAACAACTTAGCCCTGGCCTTCCAAACCTTTCGTCATACCCTTAATCTCTGAATAACACTACGCCCAGCTCAAGGAAGACATAAAATACTCCTTTTCTCAATATATGCTGAGGAAAAATTCTATAGCAGAGTTTTTCTTCTGCCCATATATGTGGTTTACACTCCCAGTGGAAGACTGTGTCAGCAGTATGTCCATGAGACCCTCCTCTTCTCTTCCTTGCACCCATTTACTGTTTAGATGACTCTTATACCACATCAAGATATTGTTTTGCAATAAAACACACAACTACAGTAGTCATTCAACTTCTGATCAATAAAAGGAGATTTCTTCTATGTGTTCAAAAACCACACTCAGCTAATTTGGTCACAAATTAGTTAACCACCTACAAGAACCACCAGGGAAATTCACTGCCTAATGCAGTGTAATTAATGCCCCCTTCTGCCCTCCAGAACTATCAACCTCAGAATCTCTGTAATGAAGAAATGAAATTATCCAGAAACTTGTTCTGAGGTTAGTGTTATTCAATTAAGACATGTAAGACTATCAATACTAATAGGTGGTTTGGTTTTGCTCTTGGTTTTTGATTTGGGTTTTTTATGAGTGGAAGTAGTGCTATTTTAAAAGTGTTGCATCTAGGTGAAGGGTAGAAATGTAATGGTAACATTCACTGATAATCAAAAGAAGATGCACACAACAATTTTGTCAAGAAACACCATGGGGTAAAGCCATACCCTTCCTTGCTCCCATTGTCCCACTCCAGAATAGGTTCAAACCAGCTGAAATCAGCTGTCAGATATTTACTCCCTGCAGATGGGGCAACCCAAAAGTTGCTGTGCACTGCTACTGCACAAAGGCCACCCATAGCTGCTGGAGCTCCACATGGGTGACACCCACACACAGCTCAGCAGGTACTGGAGCACTGTGGAGATGCTCTTCTGGCACTGCTCTTGTGCTTCCTCGTATTGGAAAGGAGCAGAGTAAATTCAGCTGTGAGCAGGGGTGAGTGATTTTCAACACAAAGGCTCACCAGTCTTCATTGCTGGTGTTTCCCAGGCTGTGAAAGTTTCCCCGCTTCTCTAAAATCTTTATAATTTACAATCATCCCCCACTTCAGCATTATGATTGAAGTGGATGGGCTGATCTAGTCTAGAGCCAGTTCTACAGACTAAAATTCATTTCAAAACATTTGTTGCCATGGGGCTCTTCTGCTGTTTCCATCAGGACAGCTCAAGTTCATGGCCTAGATGAGCTCCTTGACTGCCTGCCTCCCGGCTCTGTGAGGCACACCACCTGACTCAGGACACCAGCAGAGGCCCGTGAAGTCATCCCCCTGCCAGGATCAACACCTCCAAACAGCCTCTGTGCTGTTTCATGTGAGCACTTCTAGGCAGCCACAAGGTCATTTGGTTGAAGAGGGAAATGTTTGGTTTGTGTTAGCTAAAATTAGTCAACAGGTGCAAAGAAATCTTTTACTTTGCTGTTAGAAGCTTGAGAGTAGCTGGTTCTTCTAAATGGAAAAATTGTGAATTTAACAAGGAAATATCTTCCTTTCAGAAGTGCTGCGTCCTCCATGTGCCACAGAGCTCTCAGTTGTCCTAGATAGAGCGGAGTTTTAAACACAGCAGGAGAAAGGCTTCGGGTATGGATTTTTATTTATTTATTTTAATATAATTTAATGTATTTTAACAAGCTACTGCATTGGGTTTTGTAACTATTGTGTAGATAAAAGCTAACTGGGCAAAGAGCTCTTGGAAAGAAAATATTAATGAACAAAAATTGATGTATTCCACGCTTTTTCTATTTATTCCCCAACACTTATTTGTTAACTTACTTGAAGAAAGCAGTTACATAATAAACTGCATGCAGAAGCAAGGGAAAGAAATGTGGTTACCACGTAACAGAAACAAGTAGCAAGCATTTATTTTCTTTGTGGTATGATGATGTCACTTACTTTGCCATTTGCAGCCAGCTTAAAATCAGGGTTTCCATAAAATAACAACCCACAAGGGCACCGCTGAGGCTGTTGCAGTGGAGAGTCACTTTCTAGGCACATGTGCTCACAAGTCCTTGGGCTGGTTTAGGCCCAGCAGCTTTCCTCTCACTAGCCTCCTGACAGAAGGCAATACATGACAGTGGGGTCTCAGTAGAATGGTACTAATACCCTTACACTCTTGTATATTTGATTATACTTCGAAAAGAACATAAATTCTCTGACCTTCAACACTCTGTTCCTTAAATGTACAATTATCAAGGACACAAAGTCCATTGCAAGCAAAATTTGAAATTTACAATAATAATTTCTTGTTATTTTGCCCATCACAAAGCCAGAACATAGATGGGCAGCCAGGTTTCTGTTCCTGCAGCCCACCCTTGTCTTGGAATTTTGCTTTCTCCCTGTTTTGTGCAGCCAGCTCCTTCAGCCTCAACAAGTCCTGATCCCTTCACTTTCCTGCTTGGCTCAAAGGGAACAAATTTTCCCAAATTTTCAGCAAATTCACACCCAGTTCTGTGTATTCTTCCTTCAGATGCAGCTGACTTCCTCAGAGTTCAGTTCCATCCAAATGTGAGGCACAAAGGGTAAATGACAATTTACAAGAGAGATTTAATCCTATTCTGTCAAATATCTAGGGATTAAACTGATGATACTGCAGCATCATAGTTGTCAGCAGGGATTGATAACGAGCATGTGGATAGATTCCCTACATTATAACAGACTCAGGACAGATTTTGCACATGGGAAACAAGGGATGTTTTTGGTTTCACTTACTAAAACATGAAATTCAACATTCAGTCCATCTGTAACATGAGTTACTCCATTTCTCTGTGAATTTCACTATTCTCTCTTAGAGGTATGTTGTTTCAATAATTCTGTCCAGGATATTCCAGCATTTGGGATTAAGAGCACTGAGCCTTTGAGAGCTAGAAAACCACTTCATTATGAGACCAAGAGATGAAGAAAGGCAAAAAAACACAGCTTGAGAGGCTGACATTTGTACTCTGCTACATTAGGGCATAGTGTTTTGACATAATTTGAAGTCTTTGTGCGTTATGCAACATCAGAAATCAATGACTTCCTATTTCTATTCATTCCCCTTTGCTTCCAAAATGGTTTCATTAAACAGACAAATGCCTGACTATTCTCTAATTCACCAAACCACACTGACTTCAACAACAACAAAGAAATCAAAACAAGTCAATCTATTACCTATTATTCAATATGCATATTATTCAATCCATTTCAGGAATTTGCTTGACCTCTAAAGCATATGACAAACACACAAGCAGCAAGAGCTCTGAGGGAAGAAAATGCATGCCTCAATCTTTCAATGTAAGCAGAGCAGTACACTCCAAAGTAAAAGTTAGGGCAACCTTGACAGGATTCCAGCATTGCATCAGTTTCTACAGCATAGAAAAATCAAGCCCTGGCACATCATCCACCCTTATCAGCCAAGCTACCTCCCCAGGTTTCCTCTTAGAATAAATCTCAACCCCCAAAGTACAAAAGTTAAAGGTGCAGTCTTCCTTACGCTATCAACCCAGAATTTGAAAAGGCTAGGAAGGCCTTAAGTGGTTAATTCTGCATCTGCTTTTGTTGGCAATTTTTATTTCTAATTGAAAAAATGAAAAGCTGTAAACTGGATGACAACCATGGCCATCAGCTGCTAATATTTCTGTTCATTTGTCATGCAAAACAAGGATTCCCCTTTACTACTTTATTTTTAGTATTGCTTGCTCATAAGCAGCTTTGTATCTTCATCTGTCAGTTTTGAACTCGAGAAGTTACACCACAGATTGCATTTACACTTTGCAGATGGTCTAGGTATAACATTTTTAAATCACTTAAGATGTTATGTTTTCATAAATCTTTACATTCTATGAGAATGTAAAAAAACAGAAGAATTGTGCATTTTTTATTTTTTTTAGAAGAAGAAAACTTTTAGGACCTTTTTTAATATCAGAGTTATGCTTAGAAAAAAAAAATTAAAAAACCATAACAACTAGAAAAGGGGAAAGGCAGAAATGATGGAGAAATATTGAAGGGTGGATGCTGTTTTCATCATCTTTGAGGTTGTTAGATGGAACAATAATGGAGAGCTTGACATATGTTTTTGAAGGCCAGCCTACAGGAAAGCAGTTCTGTGGGTTCTTCCTATATGTGGGGAGAGGCAAACTTGACTTCTCAAGTTTGTCAAAACTGATCTTAAAATACTGTGCATATACTGGGGAAGATCTCTAACAGGGCAGAATCCTCAGAATGCACAACAGCGTGAGTGATCACAAGCTTTCTTTTTCCACTCTGAGAAGGTATTAAGAGTCCAAAACTAACCAAGTCACTGAAAATTGTAATAGAAATCTACATCTGGATGCTGAAGGAAAATTACCTGAAGCGAGGCCAAAGACTTTTTTTCAAGAGAACTGGTAGTCAACCACTAGTACAGTTAACTATCTTTCCACACAGATTAGATAACCTTTTTTACATTAAATTAGGCCACGTGAAAAAGTATGGAGCTCAATATTAACAGAGTGAAGAGTCAAAACATAATCACCTATAACAGCGGGAAGCTAAAGAAACCTTATTTAAATAGTCTCTTTTTGACTTCCCAGTCTTTGAAAAACCTCATCAAATTCAAAGCATTAAATAAGAAATAGTTAAGGACAAGTTCTCTACAAAACTATAGCAATAACCGTTATTTCTCTTTTTACTTAAATTATTTTATCCAGAGAAATGGATAAATAAGTCTGGTCTAAATATAGTCATAAATAGAATTCCTCCAAGTATAGAAGTAAAAAAGTTTACTAAAAACTGAGAAGCAACATCCCCATGAAATGAAACACAGGCTAGCCATGTTCTCTTTAAGAATTAATTTTTTACAGTTATTTATGATCTAGTCTTATTATAGCAACATTCTTTGCACATTTTTTCTGTGTCAGAATGTTTATTAAATGTTATATATTGTCAAACTGTAGGTACATTGTGTCAATAAAGAATGTTACCTTTCTCTTCTAACTCATGTTACCAAATGACTTTCTAGGGTTTCAGTGAACAGGTGAGAAATGCACAAACTTCCAGAAAGTAATGTGGCAATTGCACCCTTGAGTCTAGAATGCAGCAGAGACTCGAACATATGAAAGGAACTACTGCAGCTAGTTAAAATAATCCATTGAAGATAACTAACATTGTAAAACATTTCATCTGAGAATACATCTCATTTCATCTGTGGGCATGCTTGAGTTCAGAAGCTGGTTTCTAAAGCAACAAAGCAAATATCTGAGCTAAGAGAGCAAATGATAAAATGCACCTAATTGAATCCCTCATTGTTGAAACCAAATAAAATAATCATGCTGATACCTATGTTCATATCCACTTTTGTATCTTCTGAGTCTAGGATTTTTATGTTAAATGCCAGCAGTCAGCCACAGAAAGCTCATCACATTATAAAAAAAAATAAAGAAATTAGAATCCAATCAGAAAACAAACACTCTGCTACAGTATCTCTGTAAAGATACTATTATATTATCAAAATAATACTGAACAGCCACAAACTTTCTCTCAAAACATGCATGAAATTGCCACTGACATCTGTTAGGACTCAGTGCACAGCAAAAGAGCAGGATGTAGCCTCACATAACAAACTGCTTTGGAGTGGTTTACAAACAACATACCAGTGTACAGGCAAATCCTGCACCCCCTGCTCATACAGAAGCCCCACAGGTCAGCAGGATAGTTTAGTCTATAAAAGGGCTTCAGGAGACAGATTTTTATGTGATTAAAAGACAGACTAAAAAACATGCTGTTTTGGACTTACATTTATTTAGATAAATTCACACTAGGAAAAATGTTTTCCTTAAACAAAAATCTGTGTAAAGTTATAGTACTGGAGATAGTACTGGAGTACATAGTTAAAGTATGTCTCCTTTTCTTGTGCTTCATACTTATTAAATGCTGAGTAATATGAACCTAACCATAGCCTTTCCCTTAAAGCTAAAAAAATCTGGATATTCTCTCCATCAGCAAATAAAGATAAGAGCAGCATGCTGAAAATGCCAATTTTACTGCATATTTCAAGAGGTGATAACACACTTTTCATGGCAAATTCTCTTTTCTCCATCCAAAAATCAATAACTTAACCATGCTCTTTTTCTAGAAAAAAAGTCTGGAATTTTCTGAAAATATCAGTTACAAAGTCATCTTGGTATTATTACAAATTTACGACATCTCAAGAGCACAAATAATTTGTAATTTTGGCATGGTAGGAAATAAGTAAATAGCCAATCATTTATGGTAGGAAAGATTTCAGAAAAATTTTACTTCTGCAAGTACACTTGAAAATGCTGAAAACTAATTGAAGAATGTGAAACCGGAGTGCTTTTATACCTATGCAAAGGTTCACATTCAGCCAAGAATTCCACTTGAAGAGATGAAGCCTCAACGGCTGAATACATGACATTTACAAATAAAAGCAGCTGGCTATGAGGAGTCTCTTAAAACTAATCAATTTTCCAATACATTTTATTATGGTTGTCAAAAATCCAATGATGCAGGTTAGTAGCATGGAGCTATAAAAAGCCCCACACACCAAGCCAGCTGCATAATCTTTGCTTATTTGAAAGTCTGACAGTTTCCCTTGATTAAAATAAGGATACTTCATTATGAGCATTAAGCGTTGCTTTATGAGTTATGTAAAGTTTATGTTTTTTCATTTATGCTTTAGAATTTTAACCACATTGTCTCACTTATGCATAATCCATCAACCCAGGTGACAAATAGTCTTCTATATTTACACACTAGAAATATACAAGGAGCATACTGTATTAGCAGCTGAAACTACAAACGCCACTGTCAATCAAACTGGCTAGCATAGGACCATATTTCTTGTCACCAAGAGGCTTAAAGCAAAGAATCTGTGCCTAATTCTCTTAAACCTTGCAGGTCAAAAGGTTTTAAAATTATTTTTGACACCATTTCTTTGCTTTGTCAACAGGCCTGAGTACTTTTTAACATGTAAAGGATATCAAAAAGCTGCTCATCGGGACAGTCTGGCATTTAGCAATTTATGGGTTTAAAGTCTGGAGTGCACAGTAATTCCACTGGTATAACAGCAGGCTGTTCTGGAATGAGAGGATGGAGATGTGTAGGACTAACTTTTATTAATGCAAAACCTCCAAACCAATCACTCGTGCTCCAGGCAACACTTGCAGAGCCAAAACCACTGCACAGCCTAAAGCTGCGCCACAGTGCAAAACACTCCATTGTCAGCACAAGCTGTCACGGAGACACTTCTCCTGCCCAGTGGTTTTGTGCCTGTTTCCAGGTATTGCTTTGCCCACACACTCTCAAATGCAAAAATAGGGTCTCTAAATGGCAGCAGTGATGTCCTTCTCATTTGTTGAAGTACTCTGCACAGAGATGACAACCATCATGCCTGAAAAATTAGGGCTCCTTAAAAATTTTCAGGAGCCCAGCAGTGTGAACATTTCTTACTAAAGAATGTTGCCCTGCAGCAGGCCCAAACCTCAGCTGAAGTTTAGGCCCTGTCCACACAGGTCAGCAGAAGGAAACCATTCCTTCCCAGTGGAATTTACAATATAGAAATTCTGAGAATACTGAATGACTGAAAAACAAGCCCCCCACACAAACTATTGGCTCAGAGACAGTAGCCAGCACCTTCCACTCTCTCTCCAGCAGTTTCTCCAGGCACAATCCCTGTGACCTGGCAAGAAGCAGGAGAGACACACCATGGAGCAGGCAGCACAGCACCTCTCAGAGAGCCAATAGCTCACAGAAGAAGGGCTGACCCACCACCTAGAAATTACTACACAAACCAGTTCCCCGTTTGCTTAGTATAGCAAGGCTGCTGCATCCTCCCAGCATAGTGAAAAGATTTCTGGCTGAAAACAAAGACAGCAGACGAAGCTGGGAGTTGATGTAAGCAATGAATATACTTACAAGGTGAAGAGAAATATGGTGAAAGTCAAGTAACAATGGGGAGAGCTTGAACTTGGCAAAGCAAAGATTTGAAGAGGAAAAAAGGACAATAGAATAATGTGAATTAAAAAAAGGAAAATAGATTAATGTGAAGGGGAAAAAAGACACAATATCAAGAAGGGAGAAGAACAGATTGAGAATAAAGAAAAATACATTTTATTTAAACTGAAGAGATCACTAGGACTAGAGCTCACTTCCCCAACATTACATTTAAACGTCAGAATAAAAACAGGCAGTGAAGGAAGCTTAAAAATTCTGGAATACTAATGCTCATTGGCCATTATGGAACCACAGAATAATTTAGATTGGCAAAGACCTTCGAGATTGTTGAGTCCAACTGTTTACCCAACACTGCCAAGTCTACAACTGAACCATGTCCCTAATTGCCACCTCTACACATTTTCTGAACACCTCCAGGGAGGGTGACTCCACCACTTCCCTGTGAATTCTGTTCCAATGCTTGATAACCCTTTCTGTGAAGAAATTTTTTCTAATATTTAGTCTAAACCTCCCCAGGCACAACTTAAGACCATTTTCTTTCATCCTGTTCTTTGTTATTTAGGAGAGGAGACCAACATGTACCTCGTTACTACCTTCATTTAGGTACTTGTACAGAGTCAGGTCTCCCAAGCCTCCTTTTTTCCAGGCTAGAAACCCTCAGCTTGTAAAGCCACTCCTCACAGGACTTGTTCTCCACATCCTTCACCAAATCCACTGCCCTTCTGTGGTCATGCTCCAGCACATCAATGTCTTTTCTGTAGTGACAGGCCCAGAAGTGGACACAACACTCAAGGTGTGCCCTCTCCAGTGCTGCAAACAGAGTCCCTTTGTAGTTCTGCTGGCTGCACTATTCCTGTTACAAGCCGGGATGCCATTGGCCTTCTTGGTACTTCCCGAAACTTGTCCTGAGGAGGGCTCCCTTTCTGTCAGGGAACAGGTATTTGACATCCTGCAATGCTAGACTTTATAAAACTATGAACAGTAAGAAAATCAGGTTCTTGGACAGAACAAAGATGATGCCTCTGTGCCAGTGAAAGTGGTGGTGCTTTGAGTGGGGTAAAGGAAACAGCAATGATGACAACAGGTGCTGGAGTCCCTTCTCCTTTGCTTTACTGCAGAGCTATCCTTGCCTAAGACTACATTCTTCCTCTATTTTCAAAAGGCTGTACAAGATTAAGATACAACTGTCCCCAGGCTTTCCCAAATGTTAAGCTTAAAACTATTATTGACAGCAGTAACAATTATATGCAGCCTGGAAGACTCCAGCCTTGCTGGAGTGTGTTACCTCCACATTCTTTCCCAGCCTTACAAGAGTTAATTCTCCTGTCTGCCAAGCTGCTTGATTCAGACACAGAAGCAGAGGGAAGAGGCGGGGGAAGGAGGAGAAAACAAGGGAGTGTAGCAAACAGGAAACTTTATGCAGCCCCTAGAAGTGCTCTGATGCTGAATTTTGGCCCACAGCCCAATGCTGGTGAGTACCAGTGGCTTCCACTATATTAGATGAAATATCAAAAAGTTATATCCATGTTCCTCCCTGCACTTTGTGTGTGCACTAAGTCTGGTTTTTATTTTGGTTAAGGGCAAGGACACTGCATTCAACAACCCAAACTGATGCACACAATTGAAACAGTGTATTTCACGAGAATATATGCACTGGAACATAAACATCAAGTCTATTGAGATAAAAATTGTCATGAACCAAACCAAGGGAGAGGCAATGTGCTATGGAAAACTTACACACAATGATCACAACTCAACTTTCCTTCACTTTTCCCTGTTGGAGGCTTGCATCAGGACACAGATTACTTACCTGTTACACCTCCCTTCTTTTGCCCCACGGTTTTGCTATGCAATTCAGAAAGCAGTGCAGCCACAAGCTTCTCATCTCTGAACAGAGAGACGGACACAAACCTCACCCCGAGGTCTGACCTTTGTAAGGGTTGCGACTTGCCTGTCAGAATAGGATAAGTGATAGATAACAGCCCATCATAAGGGGCAGGAAGAAGAGAGGGAATAAAATACATCTTCCATACTGGAAAGCAAGAGAGATGAAAGGCAGAGATAAAGGATCCCCATCAAGGAACAAGGTGAAAGAGATACACGTATCTTGGAAGCAGAGACTGCAAAGTTTGTAAAAAACAGGAGAAAAGGAGACCCGCAGTGAGAACAGAAACAGACCAGAAGAAAGACAGCAGCCACGTGATGAACCCATTCTAACTTCAAAAAAAAGGAAGTATAGGAATTTGAGCTGTTACTGGAGAACCCGAAAAATTTCAGATGTTTACAAGGTAAGCAAATAATCACTTGTGATGGTGGATTACAAAATGTAGTTCAATTCAAATAACTTCTGAGCAATTTGGACTTTCTACTCTTCTTCCTTCTAATAGCTGTTTTCTTTACTATTTTTCTCTTCCTATCCCCAAGGTCTATTACATTTTCCTTTTTTTATAAAATTAAAGATCAAGTTGTAGAAAAAGAATCCTCTCTTTCAGTGAAATTTCCAAAGCCTTTACAAGCCTTACATTTCTCTCTTTCCTCATTATTAACTGTGAGTTACAGTGTGCTCCTTTCATCCATATTAGGTGGCATTACAGATGGTTCTGCTTTACTGTAATGAAAGTGTAAGATTTTCCACTGATTTATAGCTGAAAAATACTTACATTACTTACAACACTACAGTTTTATATGTCACATAGGACTTCTCATGGTTCCTCAGATGTCTCTGGATATTTTCTACATTGAACAAAAGGATAGTGCTGATGGATAAAACAACACCACACAAGCAGTCATGTTTAGAGCTGGGAGAAAATTCAAGGAATTTCCAAGAAACTGGGAAGCAGAAGAACATTGGTAATGTGATGCCCTAGCTCAGCCTTAGAGAATTACTAGTTCCTTCCTTTGTAGGTGTGTCAGGCAATTTAATGCATGTCACACTCAGTTGTTTACTTTATCTGGTACCTTCCAGGTTTTCCCTACCAAAATTTATCTTGCTAAGGAGCTCTAACTGCTTTCAACTCTTTCTGTTAAAATAGTTGGAGCCTAAGGTGCAAAATTCTTTGGAAATATTTCCCTTTGTTGAGAAAGGTACTAAAAAGTCTTACCTGCAAGAAAAACAAGTTACAAATTGGCAACATCATGTTTCAGTAATAATCCCTTTCCATTCTCTAACTAATTCCGTCTAATTCTCAGAAGTTTTGCTTGTCTGAGTTTGAGATACCTCAGCTATGGATCATGCAGAAGAAACTCCCAAACACAGAAGATCCAAAGGTAGTAGGCAACACAGCAAGGCTGTCAGACTTGTAAGGACAGATTCAACATTGATTCAGTGTGTACTCTGAGGAGGGCCCAAGAGCAGGCTTTCATCCAAACCTATTGAGTTCTGGTTTAATTTCACGTTTAGGCTGAGGTTTGGACATGTTTGTATTTTTTTGGGAGTGATTCATCCAAAACTTTAAGTTATCCAGGAAAAAATGCGGGATTAAATTAATCCTAGATGTTAGTATTTAAAAAGGAAAAACCATGTTTAATATGATCTGAATGGCAGTAGAAACGTCAAGCCACAGAAAAATGATACATCTATGGAACAATAGCATAAATTACTAAGATCAGTCCATCTTAAATGACAAAACATATTCAGAAACAGTCTCCAGGAGAGGGTTCCTATACTGAGCAGAAATGGCTAAGGAAGTAACTCAAATCTTGCCAGCACCAGGACAAAGCAGCACTAAGGGGTCCTTCACCAATCATGTACCAAATTAGCCCCCCTAATCCATCTGGGTACTCTGTAACAGCTGCTTTTTCTTGCACATGCAGTACAGGCAGGCGTGGAAACCCAATTCCATTTCACTCCTATACACCCAGCCCCCAATAACCCACAGAGCAAAAAAACTGCTGCACTTTCTTGCCAAGACCCAAGACTCTGGGACTTTAACCTGGGAGGGAGGGAAGAAGGAGAAACAACATGAAGCCTGCAGCTGGTTTGGGTCTCGGGTGGGAAAAAAAACTGAGAAGTCATAAACTATTCCTTTCTTCAAGAGAAGATGGGCTCAGGAGTTTGGAAAGAAATTTCTGATTGCATTGAAAAGATTAAAATGGCGATAACAAAATAAGTTTCAGAAATGGAAAATGGTCTGGAAAAGAAGTTTCCATATCTGCATATCTAATCTGCTTTACTTCAGCTGTCTAACCAAATGGTGATTCTGCACTGTGGGTTCCTATTAGAAATATCATATGGAAATTTTGGGTGCCAAAACATTTATTTCCACAGTGAAAGGCACATTAGGTGCTGAAACAATCATCAGTTTTGTTGATGTTTACATTATGAATTTTTAATCTGTGGTAAAGTCTTAAGTGATCATTTTTGTTATGAAAAGAAATGACAGGACATTTGTATTTTGAAAGCATCTGCGTTTATCAGATTATGATTTTTCACATACTTGTGGTCTTTCCCTAAAGCATATTGTTTGTGTGTGCCTGTGCAGCTCAAGTGTTCCTATCCTGCTAGCCAAGCCGTGTATGGAAGGAGGCACTTTTATTTTCTAACTGGGCCTATGCTGCTGCATATCATGAGCCTCTCTCTCACTCCCCAGCAGAGACCCACAAGCCACAGGACTCCAAGATGGGAGCTGCACTTCTCCTGACCAGATGAGTGACAGAAGGGAGCTTTGAAATCCACCTTGCAAGGGTTTAAAACCAGTTTGGTTTACCTTCCCATAGAGCTTCCCTATAAGTCCGCCTGAGCACTTGCTTCAATTAACTCCAATTTTCAATGCTTTAAAGATACTTCAAAGATAAACGCTTAGGAAAAAAAATAAAGAACGCCTTCTCTGACTGTACAAGAGCTTGTGCAAAGCATTCAGGGACTCAGCAAGACAATGCAGCAGAGCAAAGCATGCAATAAAGATGTCTAAGAAGCCCTAAACACAAAGTCAACAAAATCTTTTCCTCCATATGCTGTCCCTTCAACAGCCTGCCTGAAAGGAGGGATTGGGACTCACCAGGCTCAAAATCCTGGTCCCATATGAGACTAAGAAAGTTTCTGACATATTGCCATCATGCATGCATGTCTGGGAGAAGGAGGGTCACCTAACAGGGAGCACCAACAGGGCAGGGCAGGCTGAGGACCCCTTTGCAACTTGCCTCAAATCCCTCTTCCTCTAAACTTGATACGCCACTCTCTGCAGAGAGATAGCTAGACACTGCACGCTGACAATGTGCAGGGACAAAGCCCAGCTGCTGCACAGGCTTCTTCTGAAGGAATGCCCTTCCCTGAATATTTGTGTGCACACCCAGCATGTCTTAAGAGCAAAGGGGTAAAACCAAACCCATTCTTCCAACCTGTCAAGTCACACATATTCAGCCCGGGGTTCTCTGATCCAATTCTTTCTTTTTGCTTCCCCTCACTGGCCCCAAATCTTACATATTTCTAGCCTACTGCCATGATTGTTTTGTTCCCCACTGCAAACATATTCATCAAGAGACTTCCCAACACATCCCCAGAGTGCCCAGTATATCAGGTCACCTAATAACAAAGAGGCAATATCTAAGCAGGACACCACACGGACGGGGATCTGGTTCTCTGTTTCCTTGAAAAATCAAGAAGTTGCTTCCCTCCTTTGAAATTCAGCCAGTCTTGTGTTGTACTCGCCCAAATGATCAACTCCTTTCTTCTTGACTGATTTTGACTTCATTTAAAGATTGGAATGAAAGTATAATTTCCCAGTATACTATTTGTTTTAACCTAAGATCCATTTGGTCTGTTTCTTCTTCACTTAGAGACCCAGTATTCAGAATTCACAGCGGATTTACTACTTACTTCCACACAATCCCTCTATTTATAAAGTATTGCAAAATCAGAGGGTACAAAGACAAAGCTGATGAGAATAGGGTAATACAGGGGGAAGGACTTTCCATAAGGTTGGAAGCTGAAGCAGTTGGACATATTTCAGATAAAAAAGCAAATAAAGGCAGCAGACAGGAAAAAAGTTATGGAGTGAGTTAAGCAGAAGATGGTCACAACAGCTATTTGCCTTATCTAAATTCAAAACCAAGAGGCTTATTCGAATTTGTGAGCAACTGGAAAATTCAAAAATCACTCAACTGAAACACAATCATGCAGTATACCACTAGACTAAAGAATTATAGGCTGCAGGAATTATTCCAATAGAAAAAGGTAGCTGGATATATACAGGTGGATATAGAGTTAGCACTGACAACTAATTTCAGCAAGTTATTAAATCACATCCCATAAGGTTTAAAACAAATTCCAGAAAAAATCTTGATGAAAGTGTTTTCCACAATCTGTCTCAAAGTTCTTACCAAAAGCAGTAATCAACTATCCTAAACTGGAACAAACCCCAAATTAATTTGATAACAGAGGAAAAAAAAGGCAGGACAGCAAAAAGTTTTCCTTCAAATCATAATCATGTTAAGCCTTTGTTTATCTTGTATATCTCTACTAATGACGATATTTTTTCCATTTCATGTCATCAAATGGAAGACTCCATGATAGAATGACACATTAAAGAACTTCACAGACTATGAAAGAGTTGAAGAGGGAAAACCAAGCCAAATTCCCATCTAAGAAATATATCCCCCTCACCTGCAATGAGGTGAAGAGTACAGCTGGTGAAGCTAAAGATTTTGGTAGCATGGATCTTTGCATCACAGTCCCGTGGAAGAGATTATATGAATGGAAAATCCCATTTCCCATGGATCATCTGTTGGAAACTGGCTGAAGAATGTTAAGGTTACAAGGCACACATGCAAAGAAAATGCAGTAAGGGTCAGTTGAGAAAGTGAAATATAAAGGAAGAATTAAGCAAAGGACAGTCCTGTCGCTGAGCTTCAGAATGGCCAGTCCCCTGAAACTGAGACAACTGTAAGATAAATTAATAAAAAGGAAAGATCTGGGCAGAAATTACAACTGAAAATTGAAAAGCCCAAAGACATAATTTACAAATGATTATAATTGTTTATGAAGACAATTACTTTGCCAATTCAAAAAGGGTTTGTGGTTTCAGAGAGAAAGAAGTGGAAAAAAGTAGGTCTTTCTGGTTGAGACCAAAGGATTAGAAATACTAGATTAAAGATCTGGGGTGCAGATTATTTTGAAAATTTGTTGGAATTTTAAGTGGATGCAGAAAAGAATAAAAAAATAACATTTTAAAGACTGGAGAAAATGCTCAGACTTTAAAGGTTATAACTATTTAATTTATTAAATCATACTATGCTGATAACTTCTCATAAAAAGTTCTAAATCCTAAAGGTCTTCTTTGAACCAGTGCTAAAAGTTATAAATATTACCTTGCAAGTAAACCAGCAAATGCAGATAAAACAAAATAGTATCACTCTAGTCTCTGAATAGTGAAGTTGATTAACCAAATAAAATAGAAATGGAAAGGTTTTGATTGTTTCATATTAATACTGTTTTGGGAAGATGTGTTTCAACCAAAAACAAGCAGTGGTGATCAATGCCTGTATTGTTTGTATCAGGCTTTCTATCTGGATGAATATAGGCAGTTAGATGAGATCAGATCATAATCTCTCCTGGTCCTTAGTCCTCTGCATCTTGTGCTTGCAGTTCTTGTTGCATGTCCCCTAAGACTCCGAAACAGATATTCCATTTAGTCATACTTACACCTAATCCACATTTTGTTATACTTTTTTCTCCCTTGCAACTAGCAGATGACATATTACCATTTTCCACTTTCCACTCAAACATCACTTTACTTTTTGTATGCAGCTCTTTATTGTGTAAATAGAACTACCACATGTTTTACATCTTCTCCCTCTGGAAATGAAGATGATGTTAGCACAGTTACACCATCCTGCATCTATCCTCTGCTCGTATGTGGTTCAAACAGAAATTGGAAACGCTATTAGGAACCTAACCTGGATCCAGATTTTGAAGTTACTGTACACAGAGGCATAAGATCACGAGTGCATTAAATCATCTTGGCAAACACTCAACACTGTGGCAAAACTAAGTATACCTAAATTGTTCTGTTTAAACCACTGTTAAAACTTACAAAGAGAAGAGACCCCAGAGCCTGCCAGGTAACCTAGTAAAGAATAGAATTAAACTGTTGGTCGCTAACACATAACTGTGTAAATGAACACTGAATCAGTAGACCAAAGAAGTCACCTAACTACATGAAAAGGTCTGATACAGGAATGATTAAGAAGACTGCCATCCCAATAGCTTCAGTCCCAGAAGACAGTAGCAGCATAAGCTACTGCTGTAACTCTCAGTAGAAACTCTGTCATGATGTGTTCCCCCAACCAAGCAAACAATGAGGACGAGGAGCAAGTTGAACAATAAACATCTCATCTGCAAGTCCATCAGCATCTTTCAGGGCTGATATTTGCACGAGCTAGCACTGAATTTCAAGCACTGTGCATTAAAATATTCTATCCATGGAGTGGCCTCAGCATTTTCATTTTCCAGTTTTGCATATGAATATTCTGTATAAAACAGCCAGGCTCTAACCTCGTGTTACATAGGGTGCATCACTTCAGTAAGCTTGAATGATACTCAGCAGCACCTGAGAGGCAGCCAGCTATTCTTATCCATTCTCTAGGCTTCAGTGGAAAGGTCATGCTATTCAAAAGACAGCTATACCACAAGAGTTACTTTTGCAGCTCAGAGAGTGGGTTTCACCCAGATCCACATTATCCTATTTCATAGTGCTCCTTTCCCTCACTCTAACTCACCCTGTCAGCCAATACATCGTCTGCACACGACGTTTTCAACTGGTTTAATTTGTGCCCCCACTATGAATTAGAAATGCAAATCTGAATGCTCTTGTTCCTCATTATCCTGTCAGCACCAGCAGCCAAAGAATTATGGATTTAGGTGCTTGGATTTATATCACACTTGAACGCAGCAAATTTGAGTGAATTGAATGAAACACCTTAGGAAAGCAGCAAGTACCAACTTATGAAAAGTACAACCAGAGCCACTAATTTACAGAATGCAGCAGAACAGCAGTCTCTGATATGTGTCAATAAGGATATACAAGTGTCCTTCATGGGATTTACAATGTATATATTAAGAAGCTAGAAGGGATTTAACAAAATTGCTGTACTGACAACCTGAAAGTTAACTGCATATGTTTTGACATCATATATGGTATGGGAGGATACCACCCCAAAGAGGTGCATTCCAGACAACTCGTGCCCATGTTTTGAATATGATATGATTTATTTTTACTTTTGTTTTGTATTCTTACTAGGGAATAAATAACAAAATAAAGCATGTCACATTTTGTTTATTCTTCTTTAGCCTTTCCAGCCAAGCATGTTTTCAGTCTGCAAACATTTAACATTTTCAGCATCACTGCTTTACCACAGAAGACATCTGAGGGTTATCCTCTTCCCTTAACTCTAATAAATTATATAACTCAAAGGTTGATCAAAGCACTCTCTCAACTTGAGCAAAGTAATGAAAGAAAAGTTTAAATTAGAATCATTTAAATATCCTCAGTATTGAAAATTTAGCTAGGCATGGCAGAGAGAGGAGGGAGTTGGTGTTTGTTGCTGAGTTTTTTTTTTTAAACAGACATAATCAAATCTTCTTTTAAAGTTGCAATTAATTCCTANTTGCAAGCCAGAGCAATTTAGGTGCGGGTCACCTAAGTTGAACTGCTGCCAAAAATCTAAGCCTAAAGCAGGGCTTATGTAAAGCTCTCCCTCGATCCTAACAAGCAGTGAGTCCAGAGGAGGCCACCAAGTTCATCAGAGGAATGAAGCACTTCTCCTGTGAGGGAAGACAGAGCATTGGGTTGGTTCAGCCTGGAAAAGAAAGGATTTGTGACCTAATTGTGGCTTTCCAGTACCTACAAAAAAGAATTTACAAGGGCATGTAGTGACAGGACAAGGGGAAATGGATCCAAACTGAAAGCAAGTTTAGATTAGATATGAGGAAGAAATTCTTAACTGTGATGGTGGTGAGGCACTGGAACAGGTTTCCCAGAGAAGCTGGGAAGGCCATCCCTGAAAGTTTTCAATACCATGTTGGATGGAGCTCTGAGCAACCTGGTCTAGGAGAAGACAGACCAACCTAAACAGAGCAAGGGGTTTGGAACTACATGATTTTAAGGTACCTTCCAACCCAAGCCATTCCATGATTCTATGATGTCCTGCAGAACATCAACAGCTGCTTTATTCCCATTGAATAAAGGAGCAAAGCAGATTTCCATATCATTTCATTCATTCCTATTCTCACTCTACTGCAAGGGAAGTCAATGCTTAGGCAGAGCTCTTTGAACAGCCAACCTGAAGCAATTCTGTCTTGTGACAAAAAGTGGCTCTAAGGGATGAAATATAAAACATGCCTTGAAAAAGCCCCCCCAGACATATTTTGCTTCAGAGTCAGAGGGATATTTTCAGAACCTGAGCATTTGGGAAAATCTGCCAAGTGACTGAGCTTGGTTTTAAGTAGAAAAAGGCTGGCAGAATCACAGGAGAGCTTAAATTATTGGAGAACTTAAAAGTGAGAAAAAGCTAAAGCAGTAAAACCCAATGAAAACAAAATATTGGAGACTGAAACATGCCCAGGAGAGGCAAACATGGCCTAATGCCAATCAACATCAGCTTTAAAGATGGTACTTATTAAGAAGAGAGCTTTATACTCAAGAGACTGTTTTGGAGTAAGCCATGGAATCAGGAAGAGGGTAGCTCAGATGATGGATATTACCAGTGGAATACTCACAATAGGCTTGCTAACAAAGACCCCTGAAAATATTAAAAGACTAAAGAGAAATATTCAATATTCTCTCAGTCCAGCTCTATTGGGGCATCTGATTTTTTATTTAGACATCAGCAGCTGTAAATTAATACGTTGTCCCAACAGGACTTTCTTTTTTTGGGGTTGGAGGCTGAAGGTTTCCATAAAGAAGAAGAGCTGATGTTTTAAAGCTAAGAAGCACTACTTTCATTGCATAATCACTGAGGTAGTACCCTTAGCTTATGCAATATCATAAAAAGTAAAGCATGACTTGCAATATCACAGACTTCTTTGCAAAGAAACCCCAAAAGGAAAGAAACCTCTTGTTTAAAAGCCTACAGCACCTCTGAAAAGACTATTATTAGGTTAAGAAAATTCAGTCAATGTGATTTGTATGAATATCCAATTTTTAGATCACTTAAGCACTGGATCAGGATTTGGGAAACCTGCATTCAACTTTCATCTATAACAGAGACTTCAGGGACTTTGCAAACGTCACCTTTTTTGGGACATCTTTGATTGCTCACAGGAAAACATGGAAAATAATTCTTCCCCGCTCTGCTAAATTTATACCAACCATAAATTCACACTGTAGCTGTGCCAATCACTGACACAGAACCAACACACTAGGTTGTGTAAGGCTCCATGGGGAACATTAAACCTTATTTTAACATTCATTGTTTAAAAAACTTCTAGCCTTTTGAACTTTCATTTCTTCAGGAAGGGGATGTCTGTCCTACAGTGGTTCAATAGCTTGCAAGGAATGTGTCTCCATGGGTTTAGCATGTTTCAGAAGGGCAGGACTGCCAACCAAGGAAAGAGACCTTCTTTCATAGCACCAAAACCACTTCACCACACAAGCTTTTCCTACTTCTCTCCCCAAAACCATTTTTACTCCATCATATGCAAGGGATGTGTGAGAACAGGAAGACTAACTAAAACTCTTTTTGATAAAAAAACCCACTAAATGGTGGCAAATCCTTGTTTCAGTTTACTATCTTGCCTTGGCATTTATCCAGTCCTTGTCTCACTGATTATCTTCAGGACTCTTTAGGGCTACCGCAGTACCTTGGAATTCATACTCAAGATGTTTCCTTCTCACAATGCAATCAGCTCTCACTTTCAGCTGCCAGCACATCTCATTCCTCATCATCTCTGTCAGGGGCTGTATGAGCCTCACAGCAGTGTCTTCAAAAAAACAACAAAAAAACCCCCACACCATATTTAAGAACATCCAACTGTTTCACATCTGCAATGTACTCAGCCAGATTGAAAATGTGTTCTGAGTAAGTGATGGAAACAGGTCAGTATAAATACTTGGCAACAACAACAGACGTGGCAGTGTCCCATACTTTATTTCAAAAGCTAGCACATAGCCTCTGTAATGGAGAAAAAACCATAAAATCATCACCGAGGACAAGGTCATTTGCTCCAGATAGACATTGTGCAAGCCTGTTTTGATGTTAAACCTTTCATTACATTAACATACCTCCCCAGAGGTAGGATATTTCTTCATTTATTTGATGATCAAAAGGTCAAATATACTTTAATTTCTTCAAGTGACATTAAAACTAATGTCCTTTCATTAGCATTTTGAGCTGCTGTTGCTGAAATCAAGGATTTTAACAGCACAGTTATTCCTCTCTTCCCCACCCCTCTTCTCCTAGGATGCCCCAAAAAAATTACATCAAGGAAAGTTATCTCTGTGGTTAACTTGTACTTAGAAGGAACATAACTTATTTTTCATACGTAAATAACGAGACACCTAAATTATTTTTCACACATAAAACTCATTCAAGCTTTTTTAGGCACTCAGGACAGAGAGCAAAACCAGATAGAGACATTCAGCTTTTAGAAGCAGTCTTAATGTGTAACTTCATGGTAGTAGAGGGATATGGTTTCAATTCTGACCTGGATCAGACTCTAAATATTCTGACATGTATCAAGCAGAATTGCCAAAACATATTCTTCCCTTTCAAAACATTCCATTGGCTCTGGCCTCATTAGGTGGTTTAAATTCTATTTCATTTTTAAAAATTAAAAATACAATGTTAAAAGGTTACATTGAAATAGAGAAATTATGCGGAATGGTGGCACTTTATTTATTCTACTTTTGCAGTCTTTGGGCTACCTTAGTATTAGCTGTCAGATTAAATTTAGGCATTGCCTAAATGAATAGCCTTTACATTTACTAGGTCACTTTCTACCAGTTATTCTGGAATGACTAAAATTAAAACCATTGTTTCTCTCTTATGTAGCACATTAAGTATCTTGCTATAAGCAAGAGAAACACTTCAAGAACCACAGCTGGCTCTGCTTCAGAGTAGGACTGGACCTGGTGACTTTCAGAGATACTTTTCAACCTAATTTGCTCTACAACATCCTTAAATGTCTTTTCCACTTATTTTGCAAATTAATTTCTCAAACATTTTCTTGGTTGCACTAACAAGTATATTAGATTATATCACTCAGAGTTTTTACTTGCCGCACAAGTTGCTCAGTCACTCATTTGGTCAGCTCATTCAGAATTTATCATCACCATGGTATGTCAGTGTCACATCTTACATTTCCATTTGATAACTGAAGAAAGCAAGCCAAATGTTGTTTAAAAAAAGGCATATAATGTCTATACTTTCTTTAAACAAAGGTGTTTTGGGGTAATAATACAGCATAAGTATCACCATACCCTCACTTTCATCCACCTTCCTATAAATTTTTTTTATATTTACTAATTTCACATTTGCCTTTTTGCAGACCTAAAGGGAAAAAAGTCCTTAAGGTCAAAACCACCATGTTGTTAAACTCCTACATTGCTCTCTCATGTGAAGGCAAAGTCAGCACAGTCCTGTCTTCAATCTCTTGGTATTCCACAATCTTCCTATTATATCCTAGATTCACCTGTGAATACAATTTACCTCATTGAGACAAGCAGTACCACACTGAAGTGATTTAGACTGAAGGGTGTAGCTAAAAGAGCATACGCAAACAAACAAAAAAGAGCAAACACAAACCCACAGAAAATTATCAGTGGCAGATCAACCTGCTCACACATCTGCACGTAAATTGCTCCTATAACTATACACCACTCTTGCCCCTCATTGTAACACCTCTTACATGATGCTCTGAAGAAGCCAAACCTCACAGTCTGGAACTCCTTAACTCTTTTTTTTTTTTTTTAAGAAAATCAGGGTAAATAGATTACTAGTCAGCTTTTACTGTGGAATCCTACAACATTTTATATATAGTGTATACACACCGTATAAGTAAACGGTCCAGAAAACACTAAGTAGCAAAGTGACAAAATAAGATACCTGCTTCAAGATAAGCTTTACATTCATTATAATGATTCAGAAAAATCTGGGGACACTTGTAGAAAATTCACTCAAACATCAGCTGAAGAGTGAGAGCATGAGCTGAACTTGACAAATTATTAGAAAATTTCTGGCAAACAAACAGAAGACTGTGGTATGAACTCAAGGTACAGTTGCTGAGAAAGCAGGCAGGGTAAATTTCATAATTATATTGTTACTTGTAAATCTGCCTATCTGCAGCTCAGGAGACAGAGACATCACAAAGTCCCAAATGTGGCTTTCATCTAGGCCACAATGCCCATCCTCAAGACCCTGAAGAGTTCAACCACCAGCAGAATAAGATAGGTCTCTGACTATTTTAGCCAAGCCATATTACAAATTGTAATTATGACTTTGATAAGGAGCAGAAATTATATTTCCTTCTTTTCCTTATACCCAAACACATCAGATTAATCCCATAGTTACATAATATTCAGTCACAGTAGAAGTCACTGAGGTATGTTGAGAGATAAATGCAGAGGTAGTAAACTAACAAACTGAAAGTTGTGACCGAAAAAGCCATCAAAATTTCACCCTTTTCATAACAACACAGGTTTAATAGCAAGAAAATACAAAGAAAAAAACTTAGCTTTATTATACTTTAAATGGCTACTACACAAGCCTGAAAAATAAAACCAGTAGAGTAGCATAGGCCAGCAGAACCAATTCATCTAGTTAAATGACACCAAGATATGCCATTCATATAACTAATGAGGATTAGCATACTGATGATATTCTAAAGATAGCATTGTTAAATAAGGCAAATATATCCCAGGAATCAAGCTTAATATATAATGCCAATCTATGTCCATCAATTAGGATGACACAGAGTGCTAAAAATACACAAATCTGTAACAACCATTGGTCCTCTGAACACAGTCCAGCTCTCTAAACCTACAGGCTATGGACACAGGCTGATAGAGGTGGCCTAAAAAGTCCAAGAGTGCTTGTAGACAGCAGTGCTCAGTTAGTACAGTCTGCCTGGATTATAATATTCTTTCATTATCTGTATCTCTGTAAGGCA
>VZTN01004926.1:39916-65844 GCA_013400515.1 Erpornis zantholeuca | reverse complement strand
AAGGAAGGAAGGAAGGAAGGAAGGAAGGAAGGAAGGAAGGAAGGAAGGAAGGAAGGAAGGAAATGTTGACTGTCAAAATTGACAGTCAATTTGCCAAATTATGCAAAACTTTTTTAAATCATGACCATATTTTTCAGAATCACACCCTAATCCTGTCAGCAGAATGTGGGTTTTCTTGCAGTTCTGGGTTTGGCATGATCAGATGCCAAATTCATGTTCTTTTATTCTGCAATAAATGAGATTTCCAATATATACTGAATTTTTTTTTATAATAAAAATAAAGCTAAATGAACTAAATAAGTCATGGCTTCCTGTGTTATGCTTGTCATGCTTAATTTATTAAAATCCTGAAATTTAAACAAATTTGCTGATTTTTCATATCCATCTGTCTGTTCACCCATCCATTTTTGCACCTTTCACTTCCATGATATTTGAGCAGCCAGCCTAAATTGCAAAGAAAATTGATGTAAACCAGTTTTGAGGTGCGCCTAATTTTAGCTGATTTAACTTCCTGAATCCTTAAGGTTACATTTTTTTAGCAGGACTATAAACAGCTCTCAGAGATCTGCATTTTCAACTTAATTTTGTACAATGACATCATTTAGACACTTATGTATTTATAGAAGATTCTGTTCTATTTGAATAAAGATACACTTGCGTTCTTGGACTTATTTCTCTTAATTTTATCAATTGTAATTTTATGTTTAAAAATTATAAGACTTCTTACAGGCTTAGAAAGACTAAATGAAGAACATTTAGCAAATATATGCAATAGCCAACACAGCTGCTGAAAGAATGCAGATAATTTTTCCTGCTGAAATGGAGTCTTGCCATCAAGTCCTTTACATCTAGAACTTCTTGCTAGACTGAAATAATTAATTATTAAATATAGTCTGGAAAAAATATATCTGTCAACCATACAAGTGACAAACCTGGGATGGCTGAAATATGAAGATAGAAGGAAAATCACCATCAAAGTTGCCTCTATTTTCCATTTTCTCTCTGTGTATAATTTTATACATCATCTATGATTCATTAATTATAGGTTATTGGTTTCTGCCCTTTCCACATCTGTTTTTTTAAGACATCTGTATTCTAGCCACTGAATGTACAAAAAAACCAATCTAACTGTACAGAGAGTACTATCCAAGGAAGCCCAAAAATCAAAATAAGAAAAGGGGAAAAAAACTCTACATAAATCACACAGGGAATCTGGTAAGGGAAAGTCATTACCTGAATGTCCCCAGTGGAGACAGATCAGAGTCTAAGGTAAAAAGCTTAAGCAGTCCAGAAAACATTTGTTTTGTCATGGTGTCAATTCACAATAGCATCATTAGTGCTAATCAGAATCTGTGCTTTGTCATTATTGCTATTAGAAGTGCACATCTGGAACCTGGAGGAGAGCAACAGACTATTACAAAATGAAAATTGAGCTTAGGCTGTTATTTAGGTCCAATGCATGAGAAAAGCTGGCAAGAGTTTGTAACATAGAAAGTTTTTTTCAGAAAACAGCTTTCCTTTTTTCCCCCTTGCTTTATGCAAGGCTGTGTCATCCATTAACTGCAGATCCCTATGGCAGGACTGCATTCACTGTCAGGGGAGGAAGACGTGCGTGTCTCTCCCTACTTCCTCTAAAAGAGAGAAGGGTAACTCATTGTTTTCTGCTTCACACACAGCTCCACAGCTCACACGTGTGCTGACAGAGGCCTTGCTCCTCATTACCCTTCCCTCCATCTGTACATTCCCGCAGTAACACTTTAGTCCTTAAGTAACAGCTAAAGAAGGAATTCAGCAATCAATCATATTGCAAAGGTAATTTTGGGAAATGATTCATTTCAAGGCATTTTTTAATTATATTTTTTTAATTGGTGAAGAGAGTTAGACACAGCTACTTCTAAATACTCTCCTCTTACTGCTTCCTGTTTTATAGGCTTTTATTATTGTTTTGTATGGACCAAATGAGACTAAATTCTGAAATTTATGGAGGCCATATTTATAGTACACATCAGTGAACAAGCGTCAGGAAACATCAGTTTTATAGTGGAAGTAAGTGAGGTTGTTATAGCAAAATTTATTGTTTAGTCTGTGAAAGCTCAGACTTGAAAGGTTAGGCCACAAAGTAATAAAGATAGAACATCACAATTATAATCTCAATAAGCAGAATAACATGACTATAAAATAAAAATGGACAAAAAGTGACAGAAATATATAGGCATTGCTAATATAATTTCCAGTTCTATTAAATTTGTCCATGAGTCTGGAATGTGATCACTGAATTATAGGCTGTCAGAAGTAGATTTTCAGGTTTCCTTCTTTCTTTTCTTTTCCTCCTTCCTTTCTTTCCCATACATTTCCTGAGAACCACTTTGAAAACACTCTTAATATGTATTGTCTTTGCAAAACAGAAGAGAGAGATCCTATAGACCATGGAACCAAGAGCCACTCTGGCTGAACAAGCAGAAAATACAGAATACAGTCTAACAGCTTACCAACAAAATTTATTGTGCCACCAAATGGCCTGTCTATTGCTCTTTATTCACCATAAGACTACAGCTCTCTAACAGAATGTAAATAGACATAAAACAGTGACCAGGTCACAAGAGAACTTAGCAGCAAGGAAACACCATGTAACAATAAATACTGGTATATAAAATCAAGTCCTGGATTTTTAAAAACAGTCATCTGCCAAGCCAGCACACTCCAGCACTGTATTCTCACTCCTTCTTTAAGCATGTGCATTGTGTTAAGTAGCTGTGCTAGTTTAAAAACAGTATAGTTTTTGGTGGTATGGAACAAGCTGCTCCAAGTTTCTACTATGTACGACACAGAGCCAGTTGCTGAGGGCCCTGACAATGGGCAGCTTACTAGCCCCATTAGAGAAATCGGTAACATCTCTGTGATTACATATTTAAGAAACGGAAAACCATAGGAAACTCTCTTTTCTTCTCCCCAGGGATGGTGAGGTGTTTTTTTTCTTTAAGCATACTGAAGAAAGATTTTTAAGTGAAATACTGGCCAAAAAATACTGGCCCATGTTTTTTGTCTCCTTGCCCAGTTGGTGGAAAGAGGGAGGGGCTGGGAAGGAAAGGTGTTCTAAAGTTTTATTTTAGTTCTCATTTCCCTTTTTACTTTTAGTTCTGTTAATAATAAATTTTCTTTATACTGTTTAAGTTTTGAACCTGTTTTGCCTTGAAATGTTTTTCCCCTAATCCTTATCTCCACTCATGAAGTTTTTGTGTTAATTTCCCCTCCTCTGCTCAGCTATAGCAGAAGAAAATACGTGGATAGTTTTTTGTGGGTACCTGGCAATTAGACACCATCAAACTGAGACAGTAGCTAAATCATCAATAAAGGTAATTGTGATCTCAGGGGACATACCTGCACTCCACTTGCCTGTAGCTGCATTTACACTGAATTGTTGATGCACCCTGAGGACCCTGCAACCCCTGGATCATTCCCCAGCCACAAATACTGTGTAGATGTTTGAGCACCCAGTGGAGCGTGGCACTACCCCAGATGGCACAGCAAGATCTGCCATCTGGAGGGCATCCTACATTGTGAGGACAGTGCATGCTCCTGGACACCACCCTCTCAAAAACCTCCAGCCTGGCCCCAGTGCCTGCCAAGCTGGGTCAGTGTCACCAGGCTGAGTGCCCAGCATGCTTGAGCGGTGCCTCTCCACCTAGAAACTCCACAATAGGTGTGGAATGGACCATGACTGCAAAACACCTGCCTCAACAGCCAGGGATCTCCTGCCAGGGGCATCTCATGGCCCATTGAGGACAGACTTCACACTTTTCCATGAGAAATGGTAGGTGGCAAGAAATTAAGCCAGGTGTAAGAGCTGCATGAGAAGCAGCTCTGTAGTGCCAATGCAGAGATGCAGAGTCAACACCTGGCCACACCACAGCACCTGCTGTCATCATAGCTTGGAAAGAATTTTAATGTAATGTTTATGCTAATAGTAAGCTAAAAGTAATAAAGAGAGAATTTCATACCACAAAAAGTTTTAAGTGTAAATATACACACACAACATAATATAAAGGAAAGTAGAAAAACCTGAACAGTACCAGCTCTACTATTTTGGTCAATTACCTGTTACACACCTAATGTAGCTTTCACTTGCACATGCTACATTTCAGCCTTTCTACTTCCAGATCTTCAAAGTTTTCAGGTAACTTTGCATCAGTCCAAGTTCTCTGACTAACCAGTTCTGCTGGAACAGATATGACGACAATGAGAATGTTGGTGACACACAGAGAGAGACCCGAACTGCCAAACGCTGATTATCCCCTCTCACTAACACACCCCAGCCTGCCCAGTTCTGAGGCACATCAAGTCTAGAAGACACTCTGACAGAGTTATAACTTTGTGGTGTTCCTCTCAAAATATTCACAAATCGTAGATAGATTAAAATATTTCCTATGGAAGTATTCAACATACACTACCTTCTTCATGTTCCAAATAACATCAAGATTTGTATTGTGTCTCAGAATGCATATTATTGAACTTACTCTTTGTGTTGAATAAAATATCAATGTTTATATTGATAGAACTGAGTATCTTCCTAATACAGACAGAAGACTGAAATTACTTACAGCATACTGCCTCCTGTAAAATTCAGGAAGGAATGAAAAATAATTTAATACAATAAAAAAACAGGTCTCTAAATTCCAAGAACTATTAGTGATCTCAATATTACAAACATAAAACATTTAAGTCATTGCTAGGACTGCATCTTGTATCTGTGATGAAAAACTGTATTTCATTTCTGTTTCATTGCCATCATGATTGTCACCTCTGTAAGCTATGAGATAATATGCTAATTAATTAGAAAAGCAATAGTTTTCATAAAATTTCCCATATAGCTACTGGCTGAAAAGGGTATGAGGTGTATCTGGTGTTTGTCAAAGTCTGTTGAAGTAACTTAAATGTTGTTTAAGCTACGGGAGAAAAATTTAGAAACGTGATTTAATATTTAACAACAATGAAAAACAACTATTTGCCTCTTTTACCTTCTCTCAGGACTGCACAGCACAGAAAATTTCTCCACTGTCAGCTCAGGAAGTGCTTCAGGAGCAAGTGCACCCTCAGGCCATGTAGCATGCTTGAGGAGCCATGAGAAGCTTTCTTTATAAAATCCCTTTAACTATGTTTATTCACAGCACCTACCAACACCCTGTATCACCTTGTCAGCACTGAACTCCCTACCATGAGCTGCTGAGAAAAGAAAAAGACCTGGATTCTGGGTTAAACCAGCACAGCATAAGTGTGCCTATGCAGTACTCTCTGCTCCTAGATTTATCCCAGCAGGTTTGCTGTTGACAGGTGATACTTTAAGTCTGTTCAGAGATCATGAGGTAGGTGCTATTTGTGGTTAGAAAACCTGCAAAAATGTACTTGTTTTGCCTTTATGCATTTGCTGTTAAAAAATATCAAAAGGCAATCTGTCATACACCACAGTAACAATTATTCATGTGAAAAATTATCTCTTCAGAGAGAAATATCAAAAAGCAACTTTGTAATTAAACAAGGAAGATTTTTTCAATTTTGTCCTATATTTCATATGTTCATAAAGTCAAATGTAAAGAAAGATTAATAGAAAATATTTATATTATATACTGGTTATTTGTGCAGTTGGGAGTTTAAATTGTCAAGAAAAATAGACACGTGGGCAAAAATTCAACATTGCTATTCAACTTCAGATTTGGTTCTTCAATGCACAAGCAAGGAGACATTTAATCATTATCTCCAAGGGACAAATAAGCTTCACATCTGTCATCATAATAAAAATCATACAAATTTATTCTAATACAATCATATCTTTTCATGCTGCTCTTCAGCTGATGTTAAAGATAAGGTTGGAGGAAAAGATGGATGGGTAGAGGAAAACAGAAATGGAGAAAAATCAAATTACAGAAAACAGGAAAGAAATTATCTAAAAATGAATGAAACAGAGAGGGGTAGCATAAACCCCTCATGGTACCTGCAGAGATGGTTGAAAATTGCACCACAACTATTTGAATGCAAGTTAAATTAAATTATCCCTTTAACAGAAGCGTTCACTGTTTCAGTGTCCTAGATATTGACAGATTTTGTTAAAATGGGGAGTATAAGGCACTTTTAAATATTATTGGAAATTGGTTTGCTAAATCCTCCAAACTATGTCAAGATATGCATTGCCTTCTTTCAATTCATTAACACAATTTTTTTACTAGAAATAAAAATTTGCTATTCACATATTTTTACCAAAATTATTTTAATTAGACATATTTTATTGTGCCCAATATTTTATTTTAATAAAACACAGATACAAAGCATTGTAGAATGAATACTGGGCAAGAGAGAGACAGCAAACAACATACAGCAGAATCCCTCTCTCTCCTGACTTGTGACACAGACTGTGATCCACGATGCAAATGTTCCTGAGAAAAACAGCTTGGTAGTTTACTTAAATGTTCTGGCTTAGTTTGCTACTTTAAATTATTTCAAATAACATTTGCCCCAGGAGGTAAATACAAATCTCATCAGGAAATCTCGCTTTCCCCTGCCCCCTTTCCCCAGAGTTATCCTTGCAAGACACAAATCCCTTCTAGAAACAAAAGGGAAATACATTCTTTAATTGATTAAACAAATTATTTTTATTTGATTAGTTGGTGATCTTTACAACTCTCCTGCATAGGATGAAGGAGATTCTCATGCAAAAGTGCAAGGAAAGTATTAAGTTTAGAAATAGCTTATTGGAACTCACAAATTCACATGCAAACTGAAATTTAAGAAATCAAGAAGCTTAGCTGGATGAGAAAATTGCACTTCCTGGGGCAATTTCACTCATACACACTTTGCCTTCAGGATTCTCCAGGTCCACAGATAGGCCAGCATGTACCCATACCTTCTCCATGAACACTGTCCACTGCAGAGGGCACTCACAACCTTGGTATATCCACTTCCTGCTAGTTCACCACCTAGGGCTAAGCATATTATGCCAAAAGCATGGGTTTTTACTCTCAGCTCCTCACAGATGCTGTAGTTTTCAAGCTGGTGTAAATAGAGCCAAAGCAAACTCTGTTCTCCTCACAGAACATGGAGCCATCCTGAACTAGGGACTGTCTCTAACCTGACACTGTCTGGCTCAAACCTGAATTTATTTTTCAGAGTCACAGCTTGCAGAGATAAGTGGAAAGGAGAATCCATGACCAGATGGGCCTGGGTGGGAAGCCCACATGAACTCTTAGACCCCAAGTGAAGAAATATTGGCTTAAAATTGTGAATTACCCCTTAATATCCACATCTGTACTGGTAGAAGAAGCTATCTAGTGAAAGCTGGTGAAAGTATGACATGATAGTGTAGAAGGGCTAGGGTGGAGAGGAAAGCTTTTTATCTACAGGTCTCACTTGTAAATTATTCCTGTTAATGAGTGACTGACTGACTGACTGACTTACAGACTGACTGACTGAGGTGCATACTCTGAAAGGACAGAGATGACCTTTCATGAAGAGACCTTACTAACTCAGGATACCCCTTACTTCTCTCCTTACTCACGCTATGTTATTTTAATCATATGAGGTTTTATACAGGTAAAGCTTTTGAACTCTAATGGAGTGTCATTTTCTTCTTTGGATTGAATTTAGGCAAATCCCTTTCTAAGTGTTTGCAGATGTAAAGTTATTTTTCACAAGCAACTGACACCTGTAGTAAAAATTTTATCTGTTTCTAGCAAAATGACTACTCCTTCTCAAAATAATTATCTCAGAAAAAAAAAGTTACTCATATCAGAAGAAAACCACTAACCTGTACATGCTGGTCAGAATCTGCCATACTGTCTTCTCACAGGAAACACCCTCTTACCCAGGGCAATTCCACAGAGTAACACTTTGCAGCCTCCTGTAGAAGAAGAGCACACTATCTTTGACAACTGAATGCAGTAAAACGAACAAATAGATCATAAATTAGGAAGATTAAAATACCCAGCCCTATCTTCTCTCAAAATTAGACCCAAGAACTGTAACAGAACATATGTATTTTCTGATTCTCTCTATTCTCCTTGCCAGCAATATTATTTTTTAATTACATAAAAGCATTAGTTACAAGTACTGCTTTCTTTTTACAATTGTTTTGAAGACCAGAATACCATATGCCTCTACTGAGTGGTAATTCTGTTCTGTCTCATCACTTAAACATGATTGTTGTGGATAAGCAGCATTTATGGCAAGAGAATTAAAACTCAGCTATTGTTCACTGAGTTTAGATGCAAGATCATGTCTCAGATACACAAATTACAATCTTATTTCAACATCCAAAAGTTTTGTAACTACCAGCAGTAGGTGATGAGGAATATTTTTGTCTCCTCTCTCTGTGTGTGAAGAGCTCAGCCCAGCTATTCTATCATGGGGTGGAGGTGGGTGGGGGAGAAATCTGTAATTTTCATGGACAGCCTAGGGCATACATAGGAGCTCCTTAAAACCTACTGAAGCTACTTCAGTCTTCCAAAAGGAAAACACAAAATTACACCACACTGTGAAAATCGAATCATAATCCAAGCAAAGTTTTAAATCAGCAATGAGAAATTACTGTCTAATCCAACACAAGTAACCATTTCTTTTCCCACCTTTTTGTTATCTCAGTCTCCCTACTGTTTGGGTGCCACCTCATTCATTTCCATGAGTTGATAACTGCTAACTCCTTTTATTGAGGACTGTTTCTAGACATCTGATCTGCTGTCAGACTGAAAGGCAACGGAACTCAGTAGAACTTGCTGTTGAAAAACAAGATCCATGCAGGAAGAAAGGGCATGAAAGGTGGCCAAAGGAAACAAAACATTTGGATACAGCCTGGTGGATGAGAGGAGTGATACATTCACTTGCGCCTGTTGCTGAAAGGTCTGTGCATTAACTACAGTGATATGAGCCAGAGGATCACATCTGGCAGTGTTTCGGGGAGTATTCTCCTCCAGTGTATATTGTAATGGACATTTGTAATGTTTAATTACATTGAAAAGGCATGCACAGAAGGTACAAGTACACAAGCAGACACATAGCACTGAAATGGAAAATCTAATCATTAAAGCAGAAAACATTATTTTGAAACAGCTATGGACAGCAGGATGAGGCTGCTACAAGCCTCAGAAACATATTGCCTTAGCTAAGAGACAGTAATCACAGCTAGAAAGGTTAGATGGAGAAAGAAAACATATTGTTATTGTTTTTCATGCTGGACAGTGTTTTTTCAGGGTTAATCATTCAGTCATATTTGGTCAGAATGCTCAAAACAGTACCTCCTTCATTTTGAACTTCCAGACTGGATGTCTCACAATATGGAAATTAACCATGATAACAAAAACCATCTCAGGTGAGCTACTTCTTTTCCCCGATAATTCCAATAGGGATTTGATTTTTTTTGTTTTGCCATGTTTTGTTCTTCTCAAGTGCTGGAAAGGGCAGCCTGTCTGTAAAATTATCTGTGGGACTGGGACATTATGGGGGAGTGATAGGGAAGGAGATGACTTAGATGAGTCTGCAGAAGAAATGAAAGATACTCAGTGAACTGTAACAGCCCTTCATCACTTGCCCACATATCAATTGTTATAGCTGATGCACTTAAAAAGTTCATTCTCCTTCTAGAGATAGAATGTGCAAAATGCTGTGTGCTAAGTAGTCCAAAGTAACAAATTTTAACTGAAAATCTCAGGGATGGTTCAGCCTGCTACATAAAATTCTGTATCAGATAGGCAAAAGACAGAAATGAAAAAAAACCCCAAACATGTGAAATAGATTGCTGAAATTGAAAGACTTGTAATAAACAGACTTGCAGGCTTCTTGTCAGAACACCATGTAGTATTGAAATAAACTGAGATACTTCTGGAAGGTGCAATTGTAATATTTCCAAAAAGTGTTAGATTTATTGATGCTTATGAGAGTTAAATGTCACATTTAGGTAGTGGTAATTGGACAGTGACCAAAGGGGTGCTAATGTTTCAATTTCATTTCTAGTTTTTCCAGACGACCATTTCCTATGATTTTAGGGTTGGGCATATCTTTGAACTTTCCTCACCATATCATATCAGGCATTCTGAGTGGACCAGGCTAGAAAGATAAAGTCTTTGATGTGATTTAGCTGACTTTTACATAATGCCCCCTCTTGGAACTGGGTTCCCATTATTACCCTTCCTTCCTGATTTGTTTTTGTTCTTCACCTTATTTCTCCACTTTTCTATCAAACTAATCATATATTCTGGCTAAAAAAATTCTTGTTAGCATGCCAAGGAAACTGTACGTTGTGAAAAATTATCAAGAACTACATTGTCTTAAGCAGTCTGATCTTGACACACTTTTGGCAGATGTTAAAGTAGCTGATAGGACTGTCTACTGAGGCTCCCACACCCAATAATACAATTATGAAACAAATCCCAAAGGCTGGTCACAGTTTTCAATAGAAATTATTAATCCAAGAGTGGCAGCCAAATCATCACTTTCTGCCACAGTATCACATTCAGTGCCATCTGACTCCTCAAAGCTCTCACATTCACAGGCTCCTAGGTTGGCAGAGCACCTGTATCTCCTACTTGGATAGTTTCCTGGTACCTCTCTCCTTTCCTTCACAGGCTGCCCAGCTGGTAAATGCCCATATTGCCCATTTTCTCGGGCTGGTTATCTTTGGGTATTCCAGCTGCCTTGACTTCCTGGACACTTACCTTTCTGGGCTACTGACTTTCTACAGAGATCACATTTTTGGAAACCCAGCATTCCAGCTGTCCTTCTCACAAGCCAAATTAAAAATTGAAAGGTACTACAGGAAACAGGATAATAATTTAGTTGGTGGACCCAATTAATATGGAGACAGGTGACTGCCCCAAAGAATAGGGAGGCAAGGGTCATGAAAATATTTTCCATGGATTTCATTCCTTTCCCACTATTCCTTGGCTTTGTATATATGAATTTTCTGATGAGATTGATATTCTGTGTACCAACCTGTTAACGGTGAATTTGTACTCAGGCCATCCACAGACATAAGCTTATAATAAAAGAAAAAACATCTGATGCATACACTCATAAAAAGAAAAACTTGCTAGAAAATAATTTGGTTGAGCTTGCAGAGCAATGTGATGCATTATGACATTATTTTAAGTTTACATGCTCAAGTTTGCACTATTCACCATATTTTTTACCTAAATTTAAATTAACTTATATCTAACAAGAAGAAAAACTTTGCAACATATTATTTACAAAATTAAGATTAATTTCCTTCTTACCTGTATATTCTATTTGCAATTTTGAATTGCATTATAGCTCACCCATGCACATTTTTGACACCTGTTCTGACAGAATAAGTAAAGGAGTAGACTATTAACCTCTGTAAGATCCTATATTGATCAGCTGTGGGACACCTGACAGGCAGATTTCACAGAGTAGCTGATAGACAGAGAACTGAACCACTCCCAGTCATGGACTCCACTTTGGGTTGGTGCCATGTTTGATCCTCCTGACACATTTGTCAGTTCTGGTTCTCTTTTATTTCCCCCCAAGGCCTGCCAGCTCACTTCACTGTTCCATGAGTGTGCTCTCACAGGCTTCTCATGACAAATCAGGGACATTTTTCCAGAAAATTCTATTTTTGCTGATTTAGGCTCCAATTCCAGTCCCAGCCTGCCTTTCCCTTCTCTCTTACAGTCCCTCCAACCATTCTGCTAGCAATCAGCTTTTCATTCAGTCTTTTGTCTGAATCATTTCAAGTTTTTCTCTATAGCCAGTCTTACATTCTACACTCCTTTGCCTGCCTTCTGCTGAAATTAGTCTCACTTTGAAAGTAGCCTCACTCTCCAGTCCATAGTTTTTCTCACCTTTCTTTCCCAATTCCTTGGCTCAGTCCACTTCTATGGCTATTTTGCTTCTCCACGTGCTTAAGCTCTTCACCAATTTTACATGCCACACATCTTAATTCTCCTATTCCTTTTCATTCGTCTTTTCTCCTATATTCTAGCCAGTCCTGGTCTTCCTAGGGTCCAGCACTAACCTCATTAGTCATCTGCTGTCTGCCTCTGGGTATCTTATTCCAACACAGATTCTCCCACTATTTGTTTTGCCTTTTTTGCCTACCAGTCCTTCAGATAGAAAAGGGATAAAAAATCCTACACCTGTCTCTCTCAACCAGTTATTCCCCATATTCCTTTGGTCTTCTGGCTCAAGAAGTAGCCCTTAAAGCCCCAATGTGTTGTGTTCTTCTAACACCAAATACAAGTATTTGCTGCTTATCAGAGTAATCATTTGCAGACCTGGAGGTCTTAGATTGTGCAGACTGCAGCAAGTTTTCTGCTATAAAGCCATAAAACTATAGTGTTCTGAACTAAGCTTGGCCTCTACTGTGGATCTCAAGGAGGCCTTCAAAACAGGGCTACATAGAATCATGATAAATATAGCTTGAAACCATAGTCTGTCTTAAATTTACTGTCAGTTGTATTTTCCAAAAATCTGTCCTGTGTATTAGTGCAAAGTTATTAGGATGGAAGGCAACGCAGAGGAATCAGAGAGATAAAGACAGACCCAAAACTAGGTTTAATGTTTAGATATCTAAACCTCTTCCTTAGTTGAATTAAAAAAAAAAATGAAGTGGACTATGGGAAAAGCATCCTTACAGCAATCAAAAAAGCCATATTCTGCATCCAATATTTCTTGCAGAAGCAGTTAGTCTGACACTGAAGAAATGGCATTTTTCCCCATCCAATTTCTATGCAATCAAGGTTCTTGTCACATTTCCTCGGAGAAAGCACCAATATTTTCACATGATTAACCACACTGTGTTTTATAGCAAGAATGACAGAAAGTTGTATTAGTTTTATGAAGGTGGATTTACACTTATTTGAATTGTATCTTGTTTTCCTATGTGCTACTTGTAGTAGTATCTGCATTCAAATAATCTACTTAGAACAGTTGAGTTAATTAAAACACACTAACAAAAAAAGCAGCTTCCCAAACCCCCATGGAACTTCTGCAAAATTACAACAGTTGAATTAATTTTGTTTGTAATTATCAGTAGTCAGGTGCTTTAACAGTTCAACTGTGGTTCCTTCAAACACTTGTCAGATACACTGTAGCTGTCTACCTAAGTCCAAAACATTTATTTCAGAGTTCACAAATACTCTGTGTGTGTTTGTGTGTGCGTGTGTGCTTGTGTGTTTGTTTGTTTATATATATACATGGCATTCATGCATATATATACATGAATTTCATAGAAGCTTCTCGTCATGTCTCTTGGCTGACTTTTTAAAAAATAATATGCAATCACTAAAATAATATGGTACTGTGTATTTTAGCTGAACATTTCACTTCCACTGTGTCAGCAACACAATATAATCTCCTGATGGATAATTGATAAAATTATCAATTTAGTGGTGAGATGTTTGAAGACATTGCTGCAGTATTGTGTATAGGCCCAGATATTCTTTTTTTTTCAAATAGTCCTCACTACAAGCACTTGTTTAGAGCTGTGCACATTTCATTTTATAAATATATTTCAGAGCATGAGGGATATGAGAATCAGTTAACTTGGAAGGTCTGGAGAAATTCTGTCATCCAGGAGTCCAACATCCTTAATCCTTACCTGTTGCCACAGTTCAAGGGGACATCCCAAAATCAGAGCTGTCAGTGGCGAACATCAATAATCAACTTTTCAAGAATATATCACTAATAAAGTAAGGAGGGAAAAAAGTACTACTACTCAGGATCAGAGATTATGTCTTTCTAATCCAATGTGACATTGTTACTGGCACTAAGTAAGACTCCACATGAGGTAGACATAAAATTTTATGCTCTCATGAGAATGCAGGCCATTCTCACAAAATTGTGGATGTCTGGTGACTGTCTTCTGCTCCTCAATGCGGAGCTTCAGTTTTCTTTTGATACTTTTTTTAAAAATTAAGATAAAAGACTAATGACCTTCAAGCTGTAATTCATATTCAGTGGCCACATCTATAAATAAGCACCAATGTTAAAGGAAAGACAGTGCACATTGTATTTACAGATTTTAAAGCTATCATGCAAGAGGAAAAAGATTAATGTGCTATCTCCCTTCTCCCAGATATTGGAAGCCATAGATTAGTAGATTTTGTTTCAGGAAAACGTTGCTGATTGTATTTTCCTCTTCTTCCCTAAATTATATTTAGCAGTTTTGAGATAAAGAGAACTCTGCACCATGCACCTCAGAATAGCATCTTTCAGTGGAAGCACTCATCTCTCACTGACATCATCCAAGTGCAGGAAGCATGAAAGAGGTGAGTTTTTACCAGCCTTTTCAGCAAAGGATAGTTTCAGCTTGGGTGAACATTTTCTAGCTCTCTCATTACTGATATTAGAAGATTTTTCTGCAAGTCTTTCATTATAATACAGTAATTCAGAGGCAATTATAAAATCTACTAGTCAAGATTTGAATGAAAAAAACCCTTAAACCCCAAGACCAAGAACAAAATAAGAATAAATTATTTATAGCTTCTGTCAAAGTCACATCACCTCTGATCCAAATCCAAAGTTGTCCTGGGAGAGATTTTCTTTGAAACTGTGATGAGTAATAGCGTAAGGCAGGCAGGGGCACCGTGGAGTGGTGGGCAGAGCAGAGGTATGTGTGTGTGCCCTGTAGTACAGCAGGGCCCAACCCTAGTTGTGCTGCATCCAGCTGCAGTTGCAGGGCTGTTATGAAATCAGTATATTGTCCATCACTACCAGATCACCAGTGTGTTAACTGTGGGGTTTAACTTCTTCTTAGAAATGCTTCCTAACTTCATAGCATCCTACCTCAATTATCACTTTTTTTGGATGACTCATCTTGTGAGTTGGATCCCAATTTTCAGGCACTGATTTTGAAGTTCTTAGTGATACCACTATTTAAAAGGAAGCTAATAGAAATAATTCAGCTAGACAAAAACACTCGATGAAATATTTGTTGCTGAGAGGACAGGCATCAGCATAAGTTTAAATTACTTGAATAAAAATGTATTGGAATGTTTTATGTAGAAGTCTGTATACTCCATGGAGATCTAGGAATTTTATCTACTCTTTGTTCCCTCCCAACAGTTTTGCTTACACATAAGTTTTCAGCATCATATGACATGCACAAATTCACACTGCAACTTTAATCTCACTTGTGTATGTATTTACTCTAGATCTGGTTCAGCCATATCTCTGAAGAGACCCCAGACTCGATGGAAATATGTATATTGTAACAGTGTTTTCAGTACACACACACTCGTTTTCTGCTGAGACTGAGTGGAGCAAGAGGAGACATTCTCTCCCAGGAGAATTCTCAGTCAATGACTTGCAGCTGAATTACAACACTTACAACAACAACAACAGATTGTGATACAAAGTGGATGCCTCCAAATTTGTCCCTGTAACGTGCTGCTTTTTTTTGGTCTTCTGTTTTTCTGTTTCCTTTTATTTTACATATTAGGTGACATAATTGCTAGCGGTTTCAGTAAAAGCCACAGTTTCACCTTTTTTTATTGTGTCTTTCATACAAACATCTTCATTTGCTTGAAATCACTATCACAATGCTCTTGTTATAAATAAGATTTTTAGGTAACCATGTACTGTGCCTCGTGGTTACCTTAATTACATTAGACATGCATACCACATACATTTTCCACTATAAATCAATATGTTAAAGAAGGCATTATATTTTCTCTCACTTTCATTGTAAAACTAAATTCAGAGTTAATGGTCCCAATCAACACAGAGTGATTAAAGTAATCCTTAAGTAGACACAATAATAATACAGCAGTAGGAAAATAATACAATAACTCCTAGATTTGGAACTCAGACAATTCCCCATATCTTTATCTATGTACTCGCACTTATTAGGAAATTTTCATACAAAATGCTAACTCCTGTAAAGAAGGTATTTGACAGTAAAGGTTTCTCAGGCTCAAGAAGGAATTGATCAAACCAAAATGAGAACCAGAATTCTGCACTTGCTTTTTGAATAGCCAATATTTCAGTGATTAGGATGTTCATTTGCAGCATGTTCAAATCTTTGGTCCATCAGGTCAGACTAGGATCCAAATGAGCTTCCTTGAAACTGTCACTCAGGTATAGTTCTGTGCTTTTAAAAGTTCTGATTTCAATCTAACTTTGAAATTGAAGGTTTTGAGAGGAAAAAAACAGTAAGGAAGAGCTAAATTTTTTACCTTGTTATGTGAGGTGGTTAGTTAGAAATGCAGAAGAGCAGATGATTAACTCAGTTGGTCAAGCATGGTGCTAATAATGCCAATGCCATGGGTTCAATCCCTGTACAGTCCACTTAAGAGTTGGACTCAATTATCCTTGTGTGTCCCTTCCAACTCAGAAAATTCTGTGATTCTGCGAGGGTTTGAGTCTCTTTTCAAAACCCAGTGCTAAAAAATGGACTAATTCCCATGTCAACCTGTCCTGCATGGCCAAATTTCACCTTGAGATACTCCAGTGCATGTGAATTGAATGCACACAGGTTACATTAATATCATTAAGTAAAGGCCTGACATATGAAATAAACTCTGTATGAAAAAAGATCCACTACGCTGTACAATTACTTGATTTAATGAGGTTTTTATTATGTCAGTTGCATTGAATAATGCAGTAATTTCTCTCTTGCATCAATATTTCTTTACCATTTTAATTTGTAATGATATAAATCTTCCAAAAGTTACTACAAATAAAAAATCGCTATGACTTTTTTTTCTCCAGTATAAGTGAGCTCATCATCTTCTCTACTTTTACAAGGCCTGGGTTGTGCAAGTGGTATCGCAGAAAATGTTACTGAAATGTAATAAATATTGCTCCATCAATATCAACAAGTGTTCTTCAGTTTTGCTTCTTTTTACCAATTACTGTCATAACAGAAATATTGCTAAAACATGGTTTTCTAAGTACTTCATTGGAGTGATTATTGCAGAAAGTACAGATCTTCAAATCCATCCAAATTCATCTTGATAAAAACATAAACAGGTTAAATACCTATTTAATCTCACATTGTTGTAAACTTCGAATGAGAAAGATTCTTGCCTGTTTTTTCCCTTCACTAAGTCTGATATCCTAAATACCAAACTGGATATATGCAACCTTTGTAGACACAACACCTTGCTCTTTCATGATCTTATTTCTGACTTTTGCAAGATATTGATTTTATGTCATAATGCGATGATGAGATCCTTCTCTAGGTGGCTGGATGTACTAGAAAATTGTCTAGTGTTTATGCAATGGCTTTTTTTTTCCTGGCCTGAAAACTTTTTTTAAGTCTGCTCAATTAAATCAACTCTATTCCTTCATCTCTCCCTCCTGTTACTGTGGATACAGAGAGAGTAGGATTGTGCATTCTCATTTGAAGTTGTAACTAACACAACAAAGTCAATCGCATTTTGCACTTCTGCTTTTTCATGTTTTCTTCAGTCTTACCTTCTTCAGTCATACCTCTCTGTGCATTCTGCAAATCAATGCAGGATTTACAGGACTGAACATTTAATAGCTTACAGAATAGGTATAATAAGGGAGCAGATCTAGAGTAGAGGAAAATTAAATACTCATGAGTTATTTTATTAAAATTTCAGTTCTCCAGAGTTTATAGTTGTAAGCAGGGATGGAATTTCAAAAATGCAATTTCAGAGTACTTTTATGGAGTTCCTCGCTTGACTGCTGAAAGCCGTAATAGTCACAATAAAATCCTGGGATGAGGTGCCAGTATAGCATATCCTATGACAGTGTAATAAGTTATTTTTTACAAATAAACTCTACTAGAATCAGGCAGATTAATCCAGTCCTACCTAATACCACTGCAAGCTTTGCATGTATCCAGTATTTTTTTTAATGTGCATTTAATAAACATTATATTTTATGATGAAATGGGATATTTTATTCATTGGATCTCAATTCCACAGAATCATATGGGAAGAGACTGACTGATTCCTTAAGCAGAAAGAAACTACCTAATAAAATTCAGCCTATATTCTTTAGCTAAGACATCACAATATTTTGCCCCCTAAAGTTCTCTTCACTTCAAGATGTTATGAAATAACTCATGGAAGTCTTTGACAGCTGGAAGTTCAAAACCTCACAGAAGGTGCCAAATTAATTGTTGGAGTCAGTTTCTTGACTGTAAGATGCAGGTGGCAGGACCTTGTTCTCTTCTGTCTCTACCACAGGGAAGAACATGATTTCAGCACTCCATAATTTAATTGCAACTCTTCCTTTGAAGGAGTGATGGATTTGTGGAAGCTGAGTTTTAACCACTTATTTAGACAGAAAATGGTCCCCTTCAGACACAAAGAATTCTTGCATTTCGGGAGAAAAGGACAAAGACGACATGCGTAATTAGATGGGAAAATCAAGATTAATGAGTATGACAAAATCCCTCCTGATCCATAAGGTTTGTTTGCTTCCTACTAACTTTCTCTAAGAAGGACTCTTCTTGTCCTCACCAGTGATCAAAATATATTGCTTGAAAGCTGCATGCTCTTCTTGACTTAATAAGGAGATGGGTGCAGAGCAGAATGCACTCATTTTATCTTTCTAAACTCTTTGAAAATTCTCAGATTTTGCAGAATATTTACAAAATCATGCAAGAAAAGAAGCATGCTTTACATTGGTGAGTTTTCTTTGGACTTAGATTAAAAACTTTGAATTTGAGTGTGTCAAAATATGCATTATTTGAATGTTCAAGGCTTGCTACAACAACTGCCCATTACCACTTTTATTTCAAAATCCACATTTGGAAGATTTGGCAGTATTAAAAATTTCACTTTTTCTCTAGGACATTGATAAAGAGAATGTGTGGCAGTGGACCAGGAAAAATAATCTCCATTAACCCATGAGGAAGAAAGTTTTCATTTGATTAAGAAGCTTTTCCATTAACCATAGTCTTTGACACATGTAACTTAGCCTGTCTTTAGTTCATTTAGTACATACCACATTGATTTTGTATAGCCCTGTATTTGAACATGAACGACATTGATGCAAAGACACATATTTCTCAGGAAAATATTTTACTAATGCTTTTTTTTCAGTTAAGGTTTTAATTTCAGTTATTGAATAAACTAGACTTGAACAGAGTTAATTGATATTGTCATCATTGTAGCACGGTTCGTTATTTAGGTAATGGAGTTCTGCACAACCCCACAGGACACTCTATCCAGGTGTGATGTCAGAGAGAGTGACCAGTTGATATCTTCATCTTGCATTTTTTCCCCTATCAATATTGAAACAATATTTTTTCAATCTTCTCAACATGTTTTTTCATTCTAAAACTGGTTAAAAGGTAGAAAACACTCACTCAGGGGGATCCTTAAAAAACTTATTAAAAACTTCTGATGTACTTTCCCCCCTCCCACTTCTCCCTCCCCCTTGCCCCCCATTTAGACATATTTGACATATTTCAATTTGGGAATGTCTTGGAGTGACTTTATGGTGTATGTATATGTTTAATTTTCTCCAGAGTTATTGCTGAATGGAAACATTTTACCTTCACAGCAGTATGTGCTTAATGTTGGCAGTAGGAAGAATTGGGGTAATTATTTACAGGCAATTCTTTAGTTAAATAGTCCAATTTTTGAAAATAAATATAACTCTGGTTCAGACCATTAACACATTATCATCCTTTCTAAAAATACTTTCTTCTCCAGCAACACTCAGGAAGTCTTTTCTAAATCATTCACTGTCCCATAAACACCAAGTATAGTTTTGCCTAAGTAAAGGGAAAATAAAAAAATCAAAGAAAGAGGAAACCTCTCTTGATATGAATAAAATTTTCTAAAGAAATTCCAAATAAGATCTGTCTTATAATATCAGATAATGGCTTGAAGTCTCACTTTGGTTCAGTGTAACATCCACTGCTCTGATGCTCATCCAGTGAGCATCCCAGATAGTCAGAAGCAGTTTTCTGCTGCTGGTCTGTTGCCCTCTGTACAGAATGTTCAATTCTCCTTTGGAGATCCCAAAGGAAAATGGAGCCCTTGGGCAGGTCCAGGCATCTCTGGCTGAACTCTTTCGTCTGATACAACTGAGCCTCTGCTTTCACTCCAAGTTCTGACAATAATTCTAGTGAGTTTAAGGGGCTCTCTTATAAAACATTATAATATATTCTTCCCAGTACCCATGGCTTTATTGTAAGCATAGTGATATCCACCATTTACTTATTCAAACCTACTTCCAGGTCAATGAATAAATCTCCGTAGACAGAACTACTGGTAAACATAACTGCAATGTATAGAAGTAAAGTCAGCTAGAAGGGATCTTTATGCCCTAGAAAGAGAACAGGATTCAATTCTTTTAACTTTTTAACTTGTAAAACTAACTTTTTGTCTGGATTTCTTTCACCTGGAGAAAAGCCTACATTCTGTATTTCTAAACGAGACTCAAAAGTCCTGTGTTGTCAGAAATTTACTGGCCATGGGCATGTTTATAAATTATGATCCACCTCCTTTTTATGTTTTGCTAAGGCTATGGACAGACATACTTCTGCATGGCAACTATTCATCTTGACAGTTTTATCCTACTGTCATACAAATTAAAATTTACTGTCTTCCAGGAGAGAAATTAAAAAGCAAGTTCACATGCTTATCACCTTAATTTTACTAAATACATTAAGCTTCTAAACTCTCTAATATTCACTACAGATTGGAAAGGGTGGGAGGTTTCCCAGCTCATTTCATGCTTGTAATTCTTCTTCTATTTTTTTCCAAACGTATTTGCAAAATCTAAATATTTACCTTGAACACATACATTCCAGTACATATATCAGTAATATATACATAAAGAAGCAATGTCCCCATACCAGTTTTATCAGATATGGTCCAGTGGATTTTTATTACTCTGAGATGCAGTTCTCATATGCTACCCTCCTATCAGTTTTTTATTTAGACCATAATTTAAAAAAAAGTCACAAAGAATAGGAACGTTTTAAGTGGCTACAGGTAATTACGTCATCAGGATCTTAATATGAAAATCAACTGAAAATGAAAAAAACTTTAAGCTTATAACTTCAAACAACTGAATAGTCACAATGTAAACACTACCACCTTCTCATTCATTTTTTTCTTAGACACTGAATAAATTGTACAGTAAAGGAAACCTGGCTTTAATGACATTATTCAGATTTCATTTATATGAGCTAAACACGTTGTTTTCAGACACAGTGTTAATAGCAGTATTTTTTCAGAGAAGTACAATTTAAGCATCTAGTGTGAAGAGAATATTATATTATATATTCTCACCATCATTGCAGCCTCCATCAACTCACTCTCTATGTGTCTCTTGCTCCCACCCAAATGCATTGCTCTACAATGTAAAAACTAAGGCATGCAAGAAAAGTATTTCCCCCACAATGTGTCATATTGGATATGTTTTCAACCCTAAACTTACACTGTGTTCTTGGCCAGAACTGTTGACTGTCTCCCCAATAAAATACAATACTAGTTTTCAAAGTTTCCCAACAAGAGCAGAGAAAATGCTAAGATATGGATATATTTTTCACATGGAAGTGATTTTTGTATTTTTGTAGAGATAACACATGTTGTGTAAGGCCTCAGAATTTGTGACTTGTGCTACTAATGCAGCATGTTGTACTAGGGCATCTTAAGGAGATGCTATATTAGCACCATAATGTTTGCTGATTAATAGCAATACATTATGCCTGCTTACTTTACCTTTCTTACCCTCACAGGAATTCCATCAGAGATTTCCACATTGATTCTACTGCTACACAGTTCCTGCACTAATTGGACCACACTTAGCTGTTGTACCAGCTCCTGAAATGCCAGGCTGTATGACATCATTATTATGATGTAAGTATTATATGTCAGCTCTATGAAAATCTAGCAAAAAACTTTATTAATAAGACAACGTGGATGATACCACATACCAGGTTTAACAGAACCTTACTATCCACTAAAGTAATTTCTGGAATGACATTTTGACAAAACACCAACAGATACTGCATTTGTTCACAACACTGAGTTGTAGGAAGGGAAACATTTAAGAAGAAAATCTGGAGTTATTGTGGGCAGCTTAAGAAGAAAAAAAGTCAGATGTGTCCACATTGTTGTGGAGCTTACATGCAACCTCATGCCCCTCTTCTCAGATAAAGCCATCCACTTCACCCACACTGATTTCACAGTATTTTCTGAGTTGGAAGACTTCCATAAGGATCATAAAGTCCAGCTCTAAAGTGAATGTCCCATATGGGCCCACTGACAACCCAGGGGTCATTAGCACCATGCTCCAACCAACTGAGCTAACGTCAGACCCAGACCTCATTTTCACAAAATGATTTCAATAACATGTGGTAGACAATGCCATTTAGCCACCAAATGGACCATCTTTGCCTGTAAATCACCATAATTTCCCATTTCATGCTTTGCCCTTTTTCCCTTTCTTGGTTATCGAGTTCTCCACCATTTCCTAATGAGTTCCCCTCCATTTTGGTACATTTGAGGATACTTCTATAGGTATAAAATCAAACAAATGAAGATGCAGGAAGAAAACATAAATGAGAAATATCAAGCTGAGCAGCTGATGGGAAAAAAAAAGGAGAGAAGTCAAGAGAGAAAAAGATAAAGGGCTCAGCAAGAAAAAGGAGAAGTATAAAGAGCTGGGTGGAAGGAAGAAAGGGAAAGGGCACTTAAAAATAACTGGAAAGAAAAATAAGATAAATAATAAAGAAATAAAAGAAAGGGAAGAATGAAGTGAAAAGATGTGAAGAAAGATAACAGCTCCATGTCAGATATTCAACTGAAAAGAACTAAGAAGAAGTGTTGTGATAAACACATTGAAATAAAATATCAAAGACAAAAACTTATGGAAGTACACTGAGAAAATGATTGTGAAAAACAAAATTGCTAAAATGAGAGCTACATTTTGCTATGGCATGAGTAGACATGAGAAGCTTTGAAATATAAATATCACTGAGAGAAGAAAGGAAGTTTTGACCCTGCATTCACACATAGCTATCCCCATTACTAAAATACTGCCAGTTATCTAACATAAATGTGTAGTACAGGCAGGAGCATGTGCATCAAACTTCAGTGGAGCATGAATAAAATAAAAGTGATTGCAGCCATTGTAGTCTTACTACCACTTCATTTTCTTTAGCTCTTGGGTGAGAGAGCAGAATTACTGTGTATGTTATTTTAGTGCCTACAATCATCCTGCTATGTCACTACATTCTCATTGATTAAAGCAGCTTTATGATGAGTGACATATTTATAGTGTTTCCCATATTAGTGTTTTTATTAAGTGGCACACTAAAGTAGAAAGAAAATTCCGTATCAAATGAGCCTCCATTTTTAATGGTTTACTGCATCTGCTGTATTTTCTGACTGCTATTTTGTTTAACGGGAGACTGAGATTCTTGAAACCTTTTGTGAAATTAGCATCTTCCTCGAGAGAGTTCTCCTTGAACTGAATCCAACTATAATAAATCCCATCATGCTTTGCCTTCATTCCTCTATGCCTGGACCCTAAATAGCCCTTTGTATATCTAATATCTGTTCCTGCACTGCACCTATTTCCCATCTTCCCGAGCACTTAGTTTTGCGCTATCTCATTTCCATGATCTGTGCTGTTCAAGTGATCCATTTTCAGATAAATCAAATAGTAGTACAGGTACTGTTCCTTCACAGGTGCTTTTTATCCTCAGCTGCTGCAGACTTGGACAAATAATCCAGAATGTTCCAGCATACTGTGAAGTCAGATATACTATCTGCCCATACTGTCAAAAATGAATTAATATTGCAGTCACTTAGATGTGAAACTGGTTTTTTTTAATAGTCTCTTTTCCAGCTCCACAGTGTGCCCTTGCTTGTAGGAATTCATGCATCAGGGTGGAACCGTTCTGTGGAGCGGATGGCAGAGCAGAAGCTGCAGGAGCACACACAGTCTCACAGAATCCTCATTCATCACCTGGCAGTTCTGGTGCACACTAATTATGGCAATTAAGAAGAAGCACACTGCCAATCCAAACAAAGACCAATTGCATCAACAGAACCTGTACCTGCGGGAGTACATGGTCACAGAATTGCTGAGAAAGTTCATTTGCCTCCGTGATTAGGACAGACAAGTCCAAATCCAAATGAAATGTGTTGTAATCTTCACTAAAAAGTTATCAGAGTGGATTTTCATATTGCATGAAGAAATCAGTGTGATGCCAACCAGCAAAATACCCAACAGCACTGTAGTAAAAGTTTGTACTTAAGTGACCACTGCAGTTTATTCAAATATGACAAAGTTGGCTAAAATAGTAGCTAGCATTTAGATAATGCAGATGTGAACACCTTGAGAACTTTTATCATGAGCATGTCCCCATGGTCTTCTGGAACAGCACACAGACAAAGCCCCACATCAATTACAGAGCTTATTAATACTTCGTAGCTGTGCAGTAATTAGCTGTGCAGTAAAAGGCGTTTCCATAGAAACAGTGCTACCTATGCTCTTGTCCATCCTACATAGGGTAACAGAAATCTGAATTGAGCTATCCCTTGAACTATTTCATTACTTTTTTCTCAGAAGAACATTGCTTGTTCAGGAGAGCCTAGGTTTTATCTAACATGTATGCAAAGTAGATGACCTGGGATTGCCTGGGAAAAAATCTAGAACTAGATTATTTAGCAGAATAGGGGTTCACCTAAAGGGATGTCTGTGCCTACCTCACATGCTACATGCTTTTTTCAATTAAGTTCTGTCCTGACAAACCACAACACGCAAAAGAAGGTTTGATGAAATAGTTGGCAGTTGCAGGCTGGAGGTAGCCTGAGCACTTGGCAAGCTGAAAGCAAGGTAGGACAGATTACAAAGCCATTTGTGTGCCAGTGTGGCCAACACCATCTGTACTACTGTGGCCTGCTGTGCCCTAGCACAGCATCTGGGTCAAAATTTACACCAAAATTAAAAAAACCCACAATCACTTCTAGTTTAGACACATCGCAAAGATGACTGTGCATTGACCATTTCTGGGGCAGACTGAATTCCAAGTGAACTGAATTCCCACTGCCACTGTAACTGAAGCACTATCAAATGGAATTTGTTATAGTATTACTGCCCTAATTTTTGCATTCTGGTAAAAAAAATCCTGTCACTTTCTTCTCTCCGCAATTCTTGTGCTTTAAAAGACAAACACAGGTAATGTGGGAGACAAGGCAGAAAGGCGTGCTGCTGGAGTTTATGGTGGTAAACAAGGAAAGTCTGGAGATGTGAGGGTTGGGGGAAACCTTAACTACATCAACCATGAGATCAAGGAGCAGAGCAATGAAAAGGTTACACACCTGAACTTCAGGACAGCTAACTTTGCCCTCTTCAGGGATCTTCTTGGAATAATCATATGTGAACCTGCCCTAGAGAGCATCCCTATGGATGAAAAATTTAGAAAGAGGCCAGAGACCTGAATGAACAAGACACTCCTATGAAAACTCATGCATAAGCAGGAGCTGTAGGGGACAGGATGCCTGGGATGAATACAGGGATGTTATCAGAATACACAGAAATGAAACGAGACAGGTCAAGGCCCATTTGGAATTAAATATGACCAAGCATGTTGAGGACAACAAGAAGGACTTTTTCAATTAATTTGAAAATAATTCAATTTTAATATGATTCAAATACTAACAAGAGGAATACTAAGGAAAATGCAGACCTGCCACTGAATGCAGCTGAGAACTTTGCAGCAGAGGTTTCAGAGAAAGCTGAGATACTGAACATCTTCTTTCTTTCTTTCCATCTTCACTGACAGNGAAGTCATGCTTAACCAGCCTGATTACTTTCTATGATGGGGCAACTGGCTGGAGAGATGAGGAGTCTTGCCTGCCTGGACTTCAGCATGGTCCCATGACATCCTCATAGATGACCTCAGGGAGGATGGGCTGGATGAGTGGATAGCTGGGTGGATTGGGAACTGGCAGAGTTCAGAGGGCTGTAAGTGGTACACA
>VZTN01004926.1:2708-39048 GCA_013400515.1 Erpornis zantholeuca | reverse complement strand
CCCAGAAGAGCAGGGAGAAGGTCTGGAGGAAGGAGGACTTTCCATTGTTTGAAGAGGTTCAGGTTTGAGATCATTTAGTCAAATTTGACATCCACAGGTCCATGGGCCCTGATGGGATTCACCCACAGGTGCTAAGGGAACTGGCACACATCATTGTTATGGCACTCTCATATTTGAAAGGTCATGGCAGTAAGGACATGGGCCTGGAGACAGGAAGAAAGCAAATGTCACACCAGGAGCATGCCAGTCAGTCTCACCTGGAAGAGCATGTNAGTATTGCTTAATTTATTACATGCCATATGGATACAATCCTGAGCAACGTGCTCTAGGATGACCCAGCTTGAGCAAGGAGGTAGGACTAGGTGGTCTTACCTATTCTATGATTCTCTAAAAAACAGCTAGAAATATCTCCTTTGGTAGTCAGAACACAGTCTGCTACAGTTTTTTAAGATCTCAGCACCTACTTGAAAAACTCTTAAAGGTACATTCATACTCACCTTTAAATTATTTTAAATTTAAAGGAAATTATTCTTTGATATGTTTCACTTTCATTGCATCATACAATAAAACCTCAGTAATCTACACTCCACTTATGTATGAGCAGCCCAAAACTCCCTTCAATTTCTTCCAATGTCTGCTCTAAAGTCTTTATTGTTTATAGGCCGTGTTCCAGTATGTATATGAACACTATCATGCTCACTGCTGGAACACCTCAGCAATGGAGACAGATGATGATGAAGAAGAATGACAGGTCATGCTCACCTTTGTGTTTTCCAGAATGGTCACTTGCTTTTCTGCAGGTGTCCTCTTGACATAAATTTGTGGAGCAGAAATAACTTTTGGCATCATAACACACATCACATATTCCACTAGTTCTGTATAAAAGAATAAAAAATTTTCAGATAATTATAGCCAAATTACAACTTGTAAAAGGAATTAATGAAACTTTTGTGGGTTAACTGCCCTCTGGTTTTCATTATTTATTCACTTTGATGCTAATTTGAAAAATTCTGTAATTCACCATAGCTCTCCCTATCATTAATGCAAATTAACAAGTTTCTACTGTAATGCAGTTATTATTATCTTCCCTTGCATATATGCACAGATTTCTTTAATTAAAACATGTTGTATTTTTGAAAGTCAGATTACCAGGTATAAAGGAAACAGAAAACATGAACAATGTACTCAGACATTTAGATAAAAGCTAGGAGCATTGAGAATTACAGAGGCCTTTTTTTGTGTTTAATAAAAATGAGGCAAATGTAAGAGGAATTTGAATGAGATGGTTTCAGTGGAGGTCTTTCAGAAGCACTGCATGCATATTGTCATCATTGGGAATCACTACAAACCACCAATCTGTTTGTAGACATTATACAGTTGTATATTACATACATTGAGATAAGTTGTAGAAGTGAAAAACTAAAAAGTAAATAAACAACACTTTACAATTCTTAGCATTGAATAAATATTTTTTTTTCCGTCTTATCAGTCAAGCTGCACTTTTCTTGTAACATACATGAATTTTTACTCATTGATGCTACTGTGTAGCTTCTCAATAACAGAATTTTAATACAGGAAGTGTTTTAAGACAAAATTTTACATTCAATAGATATGTAAGAAACATGAAGATGGATAATCAAAATATTGAAAGGTGATTATTTTTTACATCCTTTGTTTTTATGTTCAATACTTTTCATTTACAGTGACTTCATGAAGTTCAGGCATTCGTAGCTTAAGAGATCATTTTGCTTTTATATACAAATGTCACAACATTTGACAGGTGCATAATTTTCTGATTTAAAAGTGATATCAAGCTCACCTATCCTATAATTCATTTGTATTGGTTTGACATTTGATATATTTTCCAGCATTTGGGAAGAAATACAAGAGTTGTAACATGGCATTTTCACAGATGGATTAGTTACACTACCACTCTCATCAAGATTAACTGAGCAGCAACACATATGTCACGTAAGAAATTCCTCTCCTCCTCTGGTCTCTTCTGCTGTCATGTTACCTTGTTTCAAGTTCATGCTCAAACCCAAATCTCCCAGTTGTCCAGAATGAATGTGTGTTGGCTGACACTTTGGTTCAACTGCAGAACAAAGCGTCTGTATCCTCAGACAGATATGAGGTCAGGGGCCAGCAGCACAGACTGTCTTGTGTTGAAGTCCCAGTTCTGAAAGCAACAAGCAGTTGACTGGCAAGCAGGACTTGCTCAAATGCCTACAGACTTGACCAAACTGTGTTAGCAGGATCTCATTACCACATTTCCCAAGTGGAGTGTGATGTGCCAGCAGCATCCAGATTTTCTTAATTCATGGTNCTTCACCTTGTTGAAGCATGTTCAGTTCCCTAAGGAGGAAGAAGAGGATGCTGTAGTCAGACAAGGAAGACTGTACTGGCAACACAAAATACTTCCCAGAAGGAGATGAATAAGAATCACTTATTAAAGAGGAGGGAAGAGGGAGGAATAAAAAGGGAGAAAGCTGTAACACAAATGATGAACGCTATTTTTAGGATTAAAAAAAGGGAATTCTCTGGGATAAACCTGACTCCAGAAAATCAGATTCCCTATACCACAGGACTTACTTAGCACAAGATGGAGGGGAGCCAGGAGGCTGAAAAAAAGTGGAGAAACCATTGGTTGAATGAAAAGAGTGGAAGAAATTACTTTCTTGGAGAAGGAATAGGAGGATATGGATGAGGAAACTGCAGTGCATAATGGTGTTTGTAACTATGGAAGTCTGTCTTACACAGTTGGGACTTGTGTGTATCGTGGGTCTTGCTGCAAGTTTATGTGCATTAATATAAACTCCCTTTCTTCTTTCTCTCAGCAGAAAGAACAATCCAAGTGGGTATACATTAATGCACTATTTAATCTATATTTGCACCTACAGAGCTGTGGAGGCTTCCTCACCAGCATGTAGTGTGTAGGCACAGCTGTATGTGTCTTCACAGATATAGAACCTTTCTGGTGAGCATCAACGCACAAATTGATTTGTGGCCCTGAATAGCCTGGGAAAGCATAACAAAGGAATCCTCTTTTGCCTTATAATCATGGATAGTGGTAGCATGTGATGATGGGTACTGATGACCCATATAGGAGCTGTCTGCTTGCTAGAAAGACCTGTCAAAGTGTAAATCCCAGCTAGGTATCTGGCTGATGAAGTTGTATTTGGCTTAGAAAGCTGGGGTCAGCTCAGATGTTGACAATACAACCTAAGGCATGAGGACTAAAAATGGCTGCTTCTCCTAGCAGCAACCTTTAAACAAAACTGTTATCTTTTGTATAACTAGTGAGAAAAATGTGTTTTAATGGAGTAGAAGTAGAACTGTCTCGTGTTGTAAAACAATCTTGGCATGTAATAGTCTGAGTTGAGGTAAAGTCTGAAGACCTAAAATGTACAAATCTATCTTCTGTCTTGTGGTGAATAAAAGGTAGTAGAGGAAGAGAAAAGTTTTCCCCAGAAGACAAAAAGGGGTTTTGATGCCAGTTCAATGAGGAGAAAAAGTTCTGAGACATTGCTCCATGCTAGTACCTGAGTATTTAATGTGTGGGGCCAGGAAAGTATTGCATAACAGCAAGCTTGCAGAGACAGCACCAACAGGGTGTAAGCCTGGAGCTTCTACTCGAGGCTTTTGCAGCCTCATAAACAAAAGGAGCAGGCAGATCAGCCCAAGGCATTAGATATCACAAGGTCAGTGTGTTACCCAGTGCTATGTTGAATGTGAGTGTACTAAAGCAGAAAAATAAACCGTGGGAATTAAGAGATGAGTGTGATCTCTGGGGAAATAAAGCCAGCAGGTAGGAGGTGAAGTAATTTATTTATTTGTTGAAAGGGTTGTGGTCCTTTGTCAAAGAATTTGTATAAATGACAGACAGCAAAAGAAATTTGGTGGGATTGATAATACCAGTAATGAAAGAGTCAAAGAGCGGAAAATCTTTTGGCAGTTAAAACAATATTACTATTTGTCAATAGCATATTCCTAACTTTGAGGACCACTCATAACTTAATTCTGAATGTTATAACTTGAACATATCCCTACCACCTGCAGACTTCAGAGCTGAAATTTTCCTGTTCTGAAAGGTTTTCTGAAAAGTTTTCCTCCACCTTGAAGGAAAAAAGAGAATCTACTAGACTAGGAAATGTATTAAAATCTCATTGAAAAAAGAGTCAGTGTTAGGTCAGCAAGGACACCTAACCTGCAGCTCACAAATTAAAGCAAAGAGGTGAAAGGGTCCTAATTTTCTCGAGATTTGTGCTTGTTACTTGTGTATACCTTGTAGAGTTTTTCAGCTGATGTCAATCAGCAGAGCTTGCCATTGGTATAAGTGATGCTGCACTACTATATATTCCCACAGAGAATTAGGCTCACAATGTGTTAAATGTACTGGATTGGGAATGAATGTGGTATTACATTCGAATTCCAACTGAGTGCTGCATAATTTTTTTCTTTCTTATCTGACAGTTAGAAAGTTGGAGACATTGCATGTGAAAAAGAATAATGTTACACTTATTTTGAGCAGTTGACAGACATGGCTGGAAGTCTGATATGATTAATACCTCAATAATAGGGCTTCAGTAAGTTAGTCCCAATAGATTCACAACCTAGAGAGAGTGTGAAGATACTAATAATAGTTAAGGCACTTTTATTGGATAACGAATTCCATTTTTAGCTTTGTTTTACCAAGGAGCTTTTATAATGCATTAAGCTCAAAAGAATTAAGGAGGTCTCTTAAACCCAAGTGAGTGGAGAGGAAATGGTTGCAAGCACCTGTGAATACCATCTCTGAGCAGAAACAGCCTATGATACATATCTTCATATTCATTTCCTTAGCAACACCTTGAGAATTTTTCCCTCAGATAAGTATTCAGATATAGGGAATTTTTTTGTATTTCTCTTCTAGGACATCTGTGGAGGAGATGCTGCCACACCCAGTAGGGAAAAGCAAAATATCAAGCTCAAATGTATATAATCTCAGCTGCAAAGTAGGGCCAAAAATCATCAAAGTAGGGCCAAAAATCTTCTTGTGTTTTCTTTCATTCCTAAAGCAGCAGGAACATTCAGATCCCTTTTCTTCCCCTCACTAGACTTAAGGACAAAGGATGTCTCAATAGGGCCAGAAATCCAAAATTTATAGAAAGACCTTGTCTGTAGATGCCTTTTTTCTGCATCAGCCAGCAAGTGGAGTGAAGTTCCACTTTCACAACAGTATCATTCCAGGTGTTATCCTTATCCAGACAATACAGTTCCAGTCCAGGAAGAATTAATTACTGGATATGTTATTTTTTACTTGTTTTACAGCATCTTTATGGATAGGGGTGTCAGCTAAGCTGGTAAGAAACTTTGCAGTAAATGCAGTGGTGAGTTCAAGCCTTGCTCTGGTGACGTGCCAAGTACCAGCAGCAGGCAGCTCAGCCATGATAGCTTACCTGGTTATTCATACTGGAGGCAGTAGCACAGGTGCTGACCACTCCATATTTTTGTGTGTCTTTGCTCTGTAGTCTGGTGTGCCTTTACAGAATGGGTTGCTCAGACTCGTATGCATACTCACAGTGATAAGGAACCTTATTGAACTGGGCACTGTGCATGCATGCTATTAGAAACCATCCCTGTCTAATAAATCTTCAGTCTAACTACAGAAAATGGGGAGAAGAAGGAAGTATTTCATAGGAGTTTTGAGAATAAAAAAAAACACTTAGGGGGAAATACAGGTGTTAGAGTGAAGGCAGGTAATGTCATTGGAACAGAAGAGCACAGTGCAGCAGCACTGAATTTGGTGGAGCCACAGATGGTGAACCCCTGCAGGAATGTGCAGGGGAAAGGATGTGGTTGCAAGGACAGGCTAAGGTACCTTTCAATGTAAAATCGTTCGTAGGTGGTAAAGGGACAAGGTAAAAGGGGAATATAATGAGTTTTAGGCTAAGGGAGAGATTGAAATACATATGGGCAAAAACTAAATGATAAGGAGTGAAGGAATAAGTTTAATAATAAATTATGGAATGTAAACAACATAAATCCCAAACTATGATATGGAATAAAGGGGGAAAATTATAGCAGTCAGTATAGAGGTGGAAATTAAGACTTCAGGCTTATTTTGGATATATTTAGATCAAATTTTTAATGCTGAAAAAAGCAAAAGTCTGCCCTATCACTTGACAAGTAATTCTAAAATATATTGATTTTCCTTTTAAATTATCTTCAGTCAGAACTTAATTTCTGCAAACTACAGTTTTGCTAAGACAGTTGATTAATCAACTTAATAACTGTAAACTTGCCTATTCATCTTCAGATTTGAGAGGTCTTCTTTTACTTTCCATGTCTATTTGAACAATAATTGAGTTTGAAAGCTATCACCAAAGAGTGCTCCTGGCTGCTGTTCTTTATCTGCTGATGAACTGAGCTTGTGGATATCAACTCCCAAGTGATTTATATTTAAGTTTTCTTAAACTGGTGAAAGTGATCAGATATGAAAAAGTGGTGATTTTACACTTTCAAATATAAAAATGTAGCTTATTCACATTTTGATTGTTGTTTGAATTATTTCATATCTTTTTTCCCTGAGTTCACTTAAGCCTAGGATTTGAGCTGATAAATCAATGCTAGCATGCACTCCCCCACTAATGCTCTTAATGGGCACTCTCTTTGGAAGCTAAACATTCCAGTAAATCGCTCAAACATAGTCTTGAAAACCTAAACTCAGCTTTGAAATCTTTCTCATGTTGGGTAGGGTTGTCTTAAGCTTTCAACATAGTTGCAAAAAGTGCAAAGCCTTGAAACTAAAAATGTGTTCTAATAACCAATTTCATTGCTATAGTCACAGTGGTTGTTATGATGATCCAAATATCCACCATTGTGTTTATGGAGATTTTCAATTCCTGCATGCATTATTTTCGAAGCCTTGTAGTGTGTGGAGAGATAAGACAGAATTGGGTTACAGGCTGTGGGATGTGCCTGCAGAACACCATGGCAGCCCAGAGGAGCTGTCTGTGCCTGACCTCGGTGGGAGGAGATGGCACAGGGCAGAGCCCTGCAGAGAGGAGCCGGCCGGGAGCTGCCGGACACCTGAAGGGCGTGTGGTCAGCCTGTAAAAGGACACTGAGAAAGGACATGCCTGACGTGGCAATGGGCAATAGGGTCACTTGTGAAAAATGCCATATAAGGAAATACCTGGGTCTTGAAGAACTATTTAAAACCAACTTGTTTCTTTGAATAAACAATTCAGAATCCCTGCCGGTCTGGTCTGTGTCTCTGTCGTCACATTGTCGGCCATCTCCTTTTCAAAGTTTTAGAAATATTCTTAGTTACATAACAGATGAACAAACAGCAAAATGTTTGTCTGCAGATCCTGTCTACTCACTGTGAGTAGCAATATCTACCTCTCTTTATCAAATGACTTTTTTTGTTGCTCAGTTAAAGTGAGCATGAACTAAATATTAAATTCATACAGACTATCTGAGAAAAATCTTTGTTTTAAACTACTCCTGTTCATAGTTGCAAGAAGAAATCTTATTTAAATATACAATGTGAATGTAATAGGACATATATTTTTAGGAGCTCTCCAATTGTTTTTCTATCACACTGCTCAGTCTATTCAATTATGTATCTCTTCTGAAATCGCCAATTGTCCCAAACTCTTTGATGTCCATTGACAGCAACTGCTAGTAAAGCAATTCACCTAGTGATGATGAAGACAGTCCACACAGCCACTAGCAATAACACTGAGCACTGCTTCACTGCCCTGTAACACATTTGCCAGCCTAATACTCAGTTCTCAAATATCTCACACATTTCAATGACTCCTTCCTCCTCTTGTCTCTGGAAAATAAGAAATAAATCTCCAACCAGTTTGGTATGTTAGAAAGCCAACATTACTTTACTGAAAGTACTGGAAGCATGGGGATTGCTCATAAAGCAACACACACACAGCAACCTAACAGAACAGGTTATATTCTTGAAACTAATACATATTTATCACATTTGTATTACATATTCATTACATTGCCTGAATACACTCATTTATGCTAATTATTTTCATGGCCTTATTTGGATATGGTTCTGGATCTTCTAATGAATCTCTTCTCCTTGAGAGTATCTCAAACATGTGGCCAGGTCATAATGTACTTCCCTTATCATTCCTTGCCCTGACACACAATCATTGTTCTCAAAACTAAGACACCTACTAGTGCATATTTACCTACTCTGTACCTACACTGATGTAGGTAAATAAGGAAGCAATTCCAGGCACAAGAATATTCATCACATATAGGGTTCAAGCACTATAGCACTAAAGTTAAAAGAATTTTCCAACATCTTCCCCCACTACTGCACAGACTCTTTAAAAAAAAAAAAAAAAGAGGGACTTACAATCTAGTTATTAAAATTATTAGAGAAATGCCTCTGCCCAAATTAAGATGCAAACAAGACCATTTGTCAATGGCAATAGTACGTCTTTTATTTAAGAGTAAGTGTGAGGAAAGAAAAAGAGAGAAAAAGAAATAGAAAAAGGGGGAGTGGGGAAGAAAAAGAAAGTGACAGAGAAACAGATTAAGAAGAAAATATCACCACTCTGTGGATCCCCAAGGCATTCCGTGGATTCTGTATTTCTGGTGTTCTTGGTGGTGAGAGTCCTGTGAAACACAGAGTCCAATGGATTAATAAATGTTCAGGTGGGGTACTTCCCCTGTGGAGGGGCAGGTTTGACAGAGTCTCTTGCAGCAGACTCTGGATCTGTTGCACCACTTTGCATCACGTGCAGTCATCTGGTGGAGGGCCTCAGGAATCAGTCTTGGGGTGGTTTGGGGGTCTTTGATGGTTTGTGACACCTCCTCAGCTGCCTCCCATGTTGCATGGATGTGGAATTACTGGGGTGGGGAGGGGTTTACACCTGAGCCAGTGTGTGTAAGCGAGAATAGGTGTTCACTGCCTCTGACCAGAGGTTACACAACACACCCAAAACTCTCCTCCTCCCTCTTGGAGGAGGAGGTTGGGGGCAGTGTGTGCAAACCTGGCTTCAGCAGATGAGTCTACGGGCTGTGGCTGACCCAGCCAGAGCAGACTTTCAAGACAGCTGCTGGGTTTGGCTTTCCTTGTGGATACATTCCTCTCCTTCAGCCCTGTTTACTTCTCCCTAGACCTGAGATAATTGGACTCCAGTGTCAGCTTCATCTTATCTCATGATCCCTTAAGGGAATTAACTCACAGTCCAAAGTTCCAGTCAGGAGGCATGTTCAGAGAAGGGTGGGCTTAAGTGGTCACAGCTTCTTTATACAGTTGTCATAATGGGCAAAAAGTCCTTCATAACTATGTTTAAGCCATTAAACAGAACATTTCAGTCTCTCATTGTTCAGTAATGCTCTCCTGACAAACAACAAACTCCTGACATCTGTTACTGAATCTTTTTCAGAATTGTGGTGCTCCGAAGGGACACCTGCTGTCATGGATCAGACAGAAATATGGGAGGCAGGAGTTTCTCACACCTAATTTTGACATTAATTTCATCTGTGAATATCTCCATTTACCAAAACTTAAAGGTAAAGAGCTGTGGCCTTGATACTGTAAAAGGGAGCTGTTCTTAAAAGCAAAACAGAAAGTGCTAAAGGCAACTCCTTCAGTGAGCCTGCCACTCACCAGGTCACAGGGGCACTACTTGAATTACTCAAACTGCTCTAAAAGTTGTAAGTACCCCCTACAGAACATTGCTATTAGGCTAAAAACACACTGTAATAAATGGTGAAACAAATACTGTTTCTTAATTCATGAGGATTAGGGGAGAATTTTGTTTTCACTCATGAGAATACTAATAATCATATTAACTCAGAAGATTGTAGCTAAACAGAAGATATATTTCAAAATAATGTATGTAATTTCTGCATTGTGTATTTGAAATCCAAAGAGAAAAACTACCAAATGAGGCACTGAGTACCAGCAATGGAACATAGTACAACTAGACAGCTCAGAGATTGCCTCAAATGGACTTGATATACTGAGTTCCTTACTTGCAAGATTACACCAAAGGTACAAGAGGAGAAGTATAAATACCACAAGATGGTCACTTAGACAGTTGAAATAGAGAACATCACAGCAACAGCAATGGTCTAAACCCCACAGGAGAGTGAAAAATGCAACGTGATACCTCTACTTTCTGCAATAACTTTATTTTTACTGTTTCATAGAAGAATCCTCCAGTGTAAAAAATATGTTACCCACTTGTGCATGCCAGCAGTCTAACTCATTTCTCCTCTTCAGCAGCCTGGTTTATATGGATTAAAAATCACTGAGCTGCTTTGTGACTGAGAAATAGCATTCTTCATACATAATGATTGAATAATTGAACACATAATTAAGAGACAACCATGCCTTACCATAAACATAACACTGTGCTTTTGTGAGTTACTGTCTTTCAAATCTGAATATTTTGGAAAGTAGCTGACCTCAGGAACCATAACAAAATGTTTCGGCTTTGGCTTTTGTCCTCCATATTTTGCTAAGCTGTTCTCCTTATTTGTTGTCATTTTTATTCAGGGAGAAGCATATAAAAATAATGCATTGTGCTATGCACCAGTGATTCATGGTACACTGACAGTTTCAGCATCAGGCTCTCTAAGGCTTCATGTTTCATTCTATAAACAAACAAACTCAATGATGCATCCTTGCCTTCAGGTCCTGTGTAGACTTCTTAAATCCATCTATATTTTAAAATGTTAAAATGTATTATATATATTTCCCCAAAACAAAAATGTGGGACCTTTGCAACAATATGCTCAGTGAATTTGTCAGTTTCTTCCTTTTCTCTATCTTCAAGGAAGATTTCCCTCTCTTAGAATAGGATTGTTACCAGACAGAAAAAGTCAAAAATCTTTTCTGTGAAGCTATATATAAAAATTCTCTGGAATTTCATTGTATTTGAATGGGATTTACTTATTTTAATTTTTTTTTAATTAAACATACAGAGGTATGTCAGGTATAAAAGTGGGGTATATTTACTTTAGAGTTAATATCTCTTTGGATTGTACAAGATGACATAGAAAAAAGGTTTGTTATCACCTATCACCTAGCAGACTTCATGGTCTGAATTGCTGAATTGCTACTAAGATTTCCTGGCAGCAATTTACTCTCAGTTTCTTTTCTTTAGAGTCACTGTGGCTTCCACACATGGAAAAGAATAAACACAACTTACATTTACTAAAATGCATGTAAAATTGAATCTAGCTAGGTAACACCAACACTCTTCTTCCCTTATAATGTATCTGATATAGTTTTGCTTAACACAATAAAGCACACCCTGATCTGATTTCTCCTGTAATTATGCAAATTATCCATTATAAATTGTCTCTGTCAGAAAAAAAAAAAAAAAAAAAGAACAACTCCTCTTGAATACAATCAGAATTAGCACTAAAAGATTTAAAATTCAAGAAAAGAAGTACTGAAACTATGGATCTTTCCCTCTGTTTTTTAATTAATAGCCAGTAAGAATTAATTTTTTGATTTATCTAAGTGAAGTACATGAAAACAAGCTTAAATCACAGGAACGTTTTGAACAGAAAGGATGATAAAACGCTGCAGTGAAAGCAGGAGGGTTAGGGATGAAAGACCTATTTAGCTGTGGTGTACAATTAATGCATTATTAAGAGTTTGGATTTCTTCTGGTGATATATAGTTCTTCCACAGATTAACACATCTGCAAAATTCCAGTATAAATTTTCCATAAACAGCATTCTTGTAAAGGAGGTGTAGTTTCTCTATGAGTGCTGTTTAGCTCAAATTTCACACTGGTGTAATTCCATATGGGCAGTATGGGAGAGAAGGAGAGCAAATATGAATGAAAGGATGGAGCTAATTTAAAGAGAAAGCTTTAAGCTTGAATGTAATAAATACATAAAAACAGTTTGAAATCAGATACAGACATAAGGAGAGAACAAATCAGGAAAATGGCACAAGAAAAATGCACTGCTTTCAGTCCTACATCTGTAGTCTACTTTTAAGTGTTTAAGATAATAGCTTTCATTATGTTCACAAATGTGATTTAAATAATGAAGCATTAGTAATATGAAGCTCCCTACTGCCTTGATCTGCTGTTAAATCTCTACAAGAAAGCAAAGTGACACAGGTTGGCAAATTAGTGATGTGAAAATTAATGAGTTTTCCTCAGTGCTGATCAACATTTGCCCTCCCTCTACTGATTTATGTTCACCTTAAACACTTTAGGTGTTTAGTCTAAGCAAACTAAATGACATCTCTGTATACAGAGGAGTCCTACAACATTTGTTCAGTTTTATAGCATATGTTTTAAATTAATATCACCTCCTTTCTTTCAAATATTCTGTGTTGCCATTCCTTCTGTTGCATCCCATATTAACACATTATATTTTCATAATTCTGTAAACACCAAAATTATCTTTGTCTTTGCTTACCTTGCTATTGCAATCTGTAAATCCAGATTATTCATTTGCTTCAATACTCAAAAGTAGAAAATTAAGTCCTAGTTCCTAAATGATTAATGTTTGGTGCACTTCAGCAGCCAAATAAATGAGTCTGGTGATAATTCAATATTCTCTTGTTTAGGTGTGACTGAATTAGACAGATAAACTCAGGTTGAGAATGCACAGTAATTCAATGAAGTCTGTATGGGCAAAAATATTTTACTAGAAGTTACATACTCTGCTGGACAAAACACCTCCCAATTAGTTGTTTAAACAGGAAATATTCCAGACTTCTGGAAATTAAAATCTTTTATTCAAGCAACCTACTTTTAATGTACCTATCGTTAGGGGAAATTTCGTAGATCCAAGATTTGAAAAAAGTAAAAAACTGATAAAGCATTCACCTACATCCTGAAGCTAACCAGGAAAAGTAACCAAGTAAATGTTTAGGCAAAGCATATTAGTAGACATAGAACTTTTTCGTTTCTTCATCTTTCTCTCTCACATACAAAGTCTTATATCAGTGGAATAATTTTTCCAAAGAGTTCAATTAAATAGACTTACAACGAGCCTCCTTTAGACCTAATCCTAAATGCAGTCTACTGGCATTCAGGAGACAAAGTCCAATTCCCTGCTGTGAATGAGCTCTAATGATCAGGAGAAGCAGAAGGATGTGATCAGGCCACCACAGGTGAAATACAAATCCCCACTTCATACAGAGATGAGAAGTGTCTGTTTTTCTATGTGTGCACATGTATAAGTGTATGAATTTGTTTCCTTTTTAAATGAGCAATGTTCATAAGGGTTGGGTTTTTTTCCAAGAAAGCAATGAAAGTTGGATACCTATCTGCACTCATATTTGATACAGAATTTACTTTGTAATATTTCCATTGTGTATTGTGTTCTCGATGAACCAAACTATTATTTTATCAATTTCTATTATATCCAACTTGCCTTCCCCATATTGCTTCAATAAATGGTACAAGAGGTTACAAATTAAGGTTCTATTAAATATACAGGAATTAAAAAAGGAAAATATAAGAAAATAATTTTACTTCTTTCATGTTTCCTGCAGCTTTATTAAAATTCTTAGTTAATCATACAGGAATTCAATTTCTGAATCCCAAGGCATCACAATTTTATCATTAGCATTTCTGACAGATCAAAAATACAAATATCATCTGTGTTTTACTTATCCTCTACAATCTCCAACTTTTATTATAATGAGCAATATTTTAGATAATAAAATGCAATAGTAACATGATTTCAATTACTAGCAGATAATAAGAAAACCTGACTCTGTTCAATGTGATAATTTTAAATTGTGTAAAACTAATTTTACTAGGCCTCTAGATAGAACATACTGCTTCAAGACTAAGTTTCAGTGAAATCTTCAGAAATAATGTATAATTACTACCGGTACTGCATATCAAGTATTTTGCAGTAGGAATGTACTGTGAGACAGGAAAAAAAAAAATCTCCAAAGGAAAAAAACTTGAAGCTAGGTAAATTCAGACCTGAAATTAGGTGAAATGTATGTAACAGCACTGGTAGTTAATCATCTGAACAATTTATGGGGGATCTAGGAAGTACGGGCTGCACACTTTCTTCCTCTTCCCCTGGGTGCACTCCCTCCACATCCCCAATTTGCTGGAGTTAATGAAAAGCATGAACTTAAACTGCTGAAAAATCTGGATGGAATTTCTTTCTTAATACAAAATCTCCCATATGCTTGAAATATATGAAGCTGTCAGCTAGAAATTTGATTATAATACAGATGTTTTCAATGGACTGGAAGATTGAGAAATAAATTATGAAAAAGAACCTTAACAAATAAAATATTTTATTTTATAACATAATAATTTTTTGGAATAAAAAAACCCACCAAAACCCAAAAATCCCAATGATACTCGGGTAACTAAACCTGGACATCTGCCATGTAGATGCTTGCAGCTGAGCAAATTTCCTTGTGGTCAGTGAAATCAAATAGACTTGTATACAATTAACTTCATCCCTTCTTAAAATAAATTTCTAAATTAGGTATGTTAGGCTGGATTCTTACAGTGCTTCTCCCTCTGTGTTGATGGTAAAAGAGCTCTAGATATCTAACTGATCTAGACCTGAGCAGCAGATCTCTTTGGCATCACTTTGCATATTGCAAACACATGAAAGCAGTTCAGTACTGATCAGTGTTTTCCTTTTTTATTTTTTTATGGTGTATTTCAGAACAGCTTAAACTCAAATTACTGTCTGTTGAATAAGTTTTCCTTGAGTGTGTTAGGTACAGAGAAGCATAATACATTGCAACAGTGTCATGTTTGCTACAGTGATGATTTTTTTTGTTTTCTCTTGTCCCAGTAGACTGCTACAGAAATTCCAGTTTCTCACAATAATTATACAAGATGCAAGGATGTCTAGCAAGTTTTGGAATTCTGTTGATATATCTAATATATATATATGTTGATTTATTTACTCTGCATTTAATAGTACTGTCTTGAGTCTTGTCAGTTATGATTCTTTTTTCTTGAATCCAGACCTCAAATATGATATGTATCTATTTTCTCCGTTATCCAGATATGAGGTACCATATTCCATGCAATAGCACAAAGCTAGGAGATATATACATACCAGTATATATTGACTTCAAAAGAAACAAGTGTAGGTTTTCTGTCAGAAGCTTTATGAGTTCAATACTGAAGACATTTTTATAATGCCAGACTATGTATTGTGAAAGAGTCTCAGAGGTGGCCAATGCATAGCTGAGGTATGTCATACCAACCCATTTAATAGTGCTCTATGAAACACAAAAAACAAGCCAACACCAAACGAACGGGGAAAAAAAACCACCAAAAAATGAACAAGAGAAAAATCAAACTATGGGTTTCATACTTAGAGACATAATTTTCTATTCTCCAGACCTTTACTACCAGTAAATAAATATCAGACTCAATACTCATCTGTAAATTGTGTAGTCACTATGTAGTAGGTTTTTTCCTGTAGACCATTGCATAGCTACATAAATGATCTCTCTCCCGGTGCCTGCTGTATTCATTTTCTAAAGGCAGCTGGATTTATTCTTAATATCTACAACACAAACGACAACACTTCAACTCACGTTTTGCCAGTTCAACAACACAAACACACCATTGCTCAATAACTGAATCTTTATGTGACAGGAACTTGACATTCAGAAATGCTTAAGAAAAGCTTAGAACAAGCAATGCTGCCATATTTAGCATGAGATAAGAGTGATAAAAGCATATCTCTAGTCAGATAAGCAAGAAAATCATAGAAAACAGACTAAGAGATTTGTATTCCCTGCAATGCATAAGCAATTGCTTGTGGCTAGTGATATATTTCAAGCAGTTTGGAATTCTGTTAAGACAATAAAATCTAATTGACTTCAGTTCATGATCAAAGTCACAAAAATAATACTTTGAAAATATCTTCAGAAACATTGAAAAGGTCATGTTGAAAATGAGTGGGGATTATGTCCAGTTACTGCTGCCAAAATGGGCATCGTACCTCAATTCCAAAATTACATGAGCATTCTGCATCAAGAAGTCAAAAAGAGTGACCAAAGAGGGCATGGGAAGCTGATATATGCCTACAGGTGAGCTGATTGGTGTCATAATGGGAAAAGCATCAGAGTGTAAAATCAAGGATTCCCGAAATACAAGAGGGAAATGTTATTTTGCTTTCTTTTTATAAATGACCAGGATTTAATAGTATGGCTTAAACTTAACCAGAACATTTCACAGTCCTTTAAAACTACACATATTCTAATTTTGTCTTAAAAGACAATAGGTCTTGTCTTTTGGAAAGTTTCTTTTGATCTTGGCACTGTCTTCTTTGGATATATTTTAAATTTTTAATTTAATATAAAATGTCTTTCAGATTGGAAATTAATAAAATGTCCTTCTCCAGTTCATACTCAAAGTTTAGAAATGCTTTTCATCTGCCTTTAAAGGTACAGCATGCTCTAAATTCCTTCACTCATGGAACCTCCCAATGTTCTCTTAGAAATTACTATGCTCATGTCCAGTCTCTTACAGAAAATGAAAACTGTATCAGAATATTTTTAAATTCTCAAACTAATGACTCTTTTCTTGTTTCATAAAAGATATAATACTCAAGTTTCTTTATTTTCTTTCTTGATTATTTTACGTTAACATGGAATCCTCATCAGAAAATGCTTTGTTAGAAAAAACACTATAAAATAAAAATCTCCTTTCAACCCACCATGGTTAGACTGACCCTTCAAATGTCTTATTAAAGCCTCTATATACACAGACGCATTTTTCCATTAATACATCATAATTAATTTGCTTCTGTCCCTCATTTGTTTCAGAAATATTCAATGTCATTCTCATACTTTCCCAATAATACTGACAACAAAATTATGTTAGTTGTGTACTCCTGGTCTAGCCTCCTTCATCCCTAATCCTTTCTGCCTATAAAATTACATTTACTTGTAAAGATCATTTCTGAAAAAACAATAATGCATTAGAAGTTTGATTATAATTCAAATTAATCTAAAAGTATTTAAAAATTCCACATACTATTTTTGTCCAAGATTCTACTCCCCCAAACCAAATTACATGTGAACTCAATAATGTTTCTTGTCTCTGAAACATCCCTTCTTCATAAAATTCAGCTGCAAGCTCACACTGACTTCAGTTCAGAGGACTACATCAGATGACCACGGAAAGGAAAAAGTTCTGGAGTGCTTTAGTATCTCCTCAGTTGCTGTACCTTAAATCAATGCAGAGGAAAGAGAAATGTGTCCACATAAGCACACAGTCCTTAAGTCTGAAAGCTGAGCCTTCTCACGCTTCCAGAAATTGTCCCTTAGATGCTGCTCACTTGCTCTGTAAAATAAAATCACTTAAGGCTGCAGACAAGCTGGTCAGCAAGCCATGCAAATTCCTTAAAACTATATTTAAAAGGAAGGAAATAACATTTTTCTGATAAGGATTTTATACAAATATTGATTTGACAATGTAAGAGAGAATAGAGCTTGTATCCTTGCTTGTCTTTCTTCTCGAATTCCTTACTTCTTGCTGCTATCGTTTTGAGATATATAATTACAGCAAGCACAGGTTTAAACTGGATGCTTTTAGAACTGCTAAATACTCAATAAAAACAAGTAATTACTGATATGAAATTCGGTACAGAAAAAAAATATTTTTATGAATACATACAAAATTTTCACAAAAATATTGTCAGGATTATTTGTTTGCATAAAAAGTTATAGAACACATTTAGAGATTTTGATAAGGTTTTTCTTTTGGATACTACAAAGAAATCTTGATTTCAGTTTCCAGTTACAGACATACAACTATATCCAACACTGCACTTATTTGTTGTTTTGTTTTCAAGTGAACCAAACAAAATCTCAACAAGAATGAATTATAGAAATTAACACATCTTTGTTACTCATTCTGCTGGAAATCACTCAACACTTGTTAGTTTTCAAAAGACAAGGTAAATGTAGATAGTATTAATAAAACCACTGAAACCAGACCAGAATTTATTCATCATGTCAGTTGCATAAATATATTTTACATATGCTCTAGAATGTTAATTAGTTTGCTCAACATTTGCCATATTAAGAAAAAAATATATCCAAAATAAACACAATAAGTCCCCTCATTTAAAAATGTCCAAGTGATACAATTCTAGAGAAGCTAATGTGTCTCCACAAACTGAAGAGTAACTCTGATCACAAGATGTGACTAAACACCTAATTTGTAAACACATACAACATCTTCCTTAGGAAAGACCAGTTCTACCCCTTGAAAACTACTACCCTTCCATCTCAGAAGGTATACAGAAAAACTAGAAGTGACCAAGAACAGCATCTCAAAACATATTTTCCATATAGGAAAAACTGAATAGATAAGGAGTCCTTATTGGATAAGAGACAATTGAGACAGGACATCAGTGTCTCATGTGTGGGTAAGAGAGAGGAATGGGGTATGATTATTCACTACTTCCTATGTTACAGAAAACTGGTCATAACCAGTGAAATTATTTGATAACAGGCTCAATTCAGACAAAAGAATGTCACAAAATACTTTGTTGAATTGAAAAAGGGATTAGTTTGGTATATGGGGAAAAGTCCGTCAGCAGCTATTAAAAATGAGTCTTGTGCCTAACCTGCAGCTCAGAAGTTCTTAATCCTCATGATTGTCAGAAACTGATAGGATATAAAAGGAAAATTGCTTTATAATATTTTCCATTTCCCTCTAATCTTTCTGTAAGATTTTTCTGGTTGCTACTGCTACAGACTAGCTATTGGACTAGACAAACCTGTGGTCTGACCCTGTGCATCTGCAGAATTGCACTGGTTTTCAGAACAGAGAAAGACAGAAAGAAAACTGGTATCAATCATACAATCTTTACATAATAAGTAATAATAAGCAAGGATTGATTTATTCATTAAAACAGATTTTTTTTGTTTTCATACTACAGTATTATTTATATTTATTCAGTAATTTTGATTTCCAACTTTAGTTATTTAAAATTATTGTCAGTATCAGAATTCCTGTTGCAGAACATTTCATGCTAAATTTAGTTCACATTTATGGAACTTAACTTTACTCCAATTTTATTCCGCCAAATACAATACAAATCAGTGTAAAAAGTTTGGTGTTGAAAAGCAGAGTCTTACTACTAAATTTCTAAGCTGCTGGGGATTTTACATAAGGCAGAAAATCGTTCTTTTCAATCCCCTTTTTGAATCCCTGGTTTAGAGACTTGATTCATTCCACCCATGTTGCCTTAAATTACACATGCTGAACAAGTATAAAATATTCAAGAAATAAGATCCCAGAGGGTTGTAATCAGTCACACAGAGTTTAGTCTGAGACACCAGTGGTATCTCCCGAGGTTCAGTACTGCACCCGGTGTTGGAGTTCTGTGTGCAGTTCTGGGCTCCTCAGTACAACAGAGACAAGCAGCTCCTGGAGCAGGTCCAGTCGAGGGTGCCAGAGATGCTTAAGGCACTGGACCATCTACTTTTACAAGGAAAGGCTGAAAGATGGGCCTGTTCAGCCATTAGAAGGGATGACTGAGAGGGAGCCCTATCAATGTATGTAAGTATCTGAAGAGAGAGCATCACTAGTGGGGTTCACCAAGGGACCAGTCCTATTTAATATCTTTATTGATGATCTGGATGAGGGGTTCAAGTGCACTCTCAGTCAGTTTTCAAATTACAACAAGCTGGGTGAGAGAGTTGATCTGCTGGGGGTAAGAAGGCTCTGCAGAGGGATCTGGACAGGCTGGATAGATAGGCTGAGGCCAACAGTATGAGGCTGAACAAGACCACATGCCAAGTCTTGCTCTTGGTCACAACAACCCCCTGCAGCACTAAAGGCTGGGGACAGGTAGCTGGAAAGCTGCCTAGTGGAAAAGGACAAGGAGTGCTGGTTGACAGCAGATGAACACGAGCCAGTGAGTGCCCAGGTGGCCAAGAAGGCCGATGGCATCCTGGCTTGGATCAGAAATAGTGTGGCCAGCAGAATGATGAAAATTATTGTTCCCCATACTTGATGTTGGTGAGGCTGGACCTGAAGCATTGTGTCCGGTTCTGGGCCACTCATGACAAGACATTGAGGTGCTGAAGCGTGTCCAGAGAAGGGCAACAGGGCTGGTGAAAGGTCCAGAGGATAAGCCCTATGAGGAGTGGCTGAGGGAGCTGGGATTTTTAATCCTGGATTAAAGGAGGCTCAGGGAAGACCTTATTGCTCTCCACAGCTCCCTGAAAGGAGGCTGTAACCAGGTGGGGCCAGGTCTCTTCTCCCAGGCAACTGGTGACAGGACAAGAGGAAATGGCCTCAAGCTGCAACAGGTGAGGTTTATGTTGGACACTGGGAAGAATTTTTTCACTGAAAGAGTGGTCAAGCATTGGAAAAGGCTGACCAAGTGGTGATGGAGTCACCATCCCTTGAAATGTTCAAGAAATGACTGGACACAGCACTTAGTGCTACGGTCCAGTTGACAAGGTGGTGAAGGTTTAAAGGTGTGACTCAATCATCTCAGGGGTTTTTTCCAACCCCAGTGGTTCTGTGATTCTGTCAAAAGGATGGAGCCATGTTTTTAGTGATGTTAAGCAACAGGACAAGAGGCAGAAATAGGACAATGGGCAGAAACAGATGTACAGAAAGTTCCATCTGAATGTGAGGAAGAAGTTCTTTACAGGAACAGGTTGCCCAGAGAGAGTGTGGAGTCTCCCTCACTGAAGATATTCAAGAACAAAACCATCTGGATGCAATCCTGTAATATATTCTGTAGGCTGACCCTGCTTGAGCAGGAAGGCTGGAACAGATGACAACCCACTGTTGCAACCTTACCCCTTCTGTGTTTCTGTGATTCTGTGTCTAAAGAGACAGCTCCTCTTCCACTTCTGTTAGACTTTGGTTTCGTCAGTTGATAAAGACCAAGAAAAATTATACTGCAATACTGCCTTTGTACCTTCCTCTGGGGTTTTTATGAAGGACTTTGAGGCTGAAGGAAGAGGGGAGGATTTGAGAATCAAATTAATTTGGATTTTGTTTTGTTTTGTTTTTTTAAAGAAATGGACTATGTCTGTTTTGAAAACAAACTGATTGATTTCTTTAAGCCTTCTTCCTCAGAGAAAAAGAAAAAAAAAAGTAAAGGAGAAACAAAGAATTACATTGGCTTTTCATTTCATTTCACTCTTTAGTAATATAATCCCGAGGCAAATATTCAGAGAATATTCATTTCATAGAAAAAAAACAGCATTTTTTTCTGAATCAGCTCAGAACTTGCAGTGACACCCTGCTGATTTTTAATAGAGAAGGAAACTGAAATCACTATTCATGAATTAAAAAAACATAATAGAATAAGCATTTACTTTCCAGAAAAAGAAATAGAAAAAGAAAAATAAGTAGGTGGTTTGCAGGACTTTTTGTTTGTAATGGTCTGCCTTCTGTAATAGATCATAAAGCTCAAATAGCACCAAGCCTCATCAGAGATTAGCAGATGGCAAAATTTGCCAAAATTGTGTACACATAAGTCTTTCAACTTTTTCCAAACCTGCCCTGCTGCCTTTGAAATCCAAAGCTGATTTTCTAGTAACTTCAGTTGGAGTAGATTCTTCAGATTTGAAGCTATCATAGGGCATGTTTGGATCATTTTATCATGCAGCAGCTGCCAATGAGGGACAAAAAGCCAAAGTTTATATGTTTTACTGCATGTAAAGCAGTGCCTGCAGGAGGCTCTAAGTACACAGAAAGGCTCTGCCTGGGCAATTATCTGCATTTTACATCCAGTTAGAAGAGCTGCACATGGAATCACGAGCATAATTTCTTCAATGTTTTTATTTCTACTTGTCAACTGCTATTTTATTTCTGTATTTGTCTACCTAAAAGAACCCTCAGGTTCTTTTAGGTAGATCATTCTTAATGCTGGTACTAGAATAGGTTTTCCATGTATCATAGTGGGTAATACATAACTGTTAGAGGTGTTCTCTCCATGTTTGTTCAGATGCTGCCCCTGTACCCACAGCCTATTGCAAGCAAGCATTTCCTTCATCTAACACCAAGGTTGCACATTAGAAAAAATGCTATTAATGGCATTCATTTCACTATTGGATTGTGTTTCATATTCATGTCAAAGGGACACCTGAGAATAGGAGGCTTTACCAGGAATTTTCAGGAAAGAGATATTGTCTTCATTTTATATTGGTACTTGAATAGAAACCAGACATAAAAAAATAAACAAAATATGGGCAAGAAGTTACACTGCCTGATGCAAATAAAAGTATACTGGACTAAGTCCAGAAAATACAGCAGTGTACCTTGGGGAGTGTTTCAGTGATAGCAGAGAAACAGTCTAGAAAACTTATTAGATTTTATCCATCCCTAGCTGGACTGACTCAGAAAAGCTTATTGCTCTTTAAACCTTACTGCTTGGCTAAGGAACTTGTCCTGGCAGTGCATATACTATATTGCTATCAGGTCAATTCTTGGTGATGCTTTCTATCTGTTTATGAGCACAGAGCAGGGGTGTGGAGTGAACAATGGCACCTGCATCTTCCCAAGGACTGCAAGGGGATACCCACATGGCATGCCAGGATGGGATAGGGATAGCAGTGTGCCTGTGATGATCCCTGTGATGTGTATGGATGTGTGGATGGACATGTATACGTATTAGAACCATTCAGTGTTAGTTATAAAAGCACATTCAAGTAATTGTGCATGTTTATTAACATTTCTGATTCATAATTTGGGTCTATCTGTTGTATTACTGATACTGATCCTGAACCTATAGTTCCCTGATTGTCAGCTATTTGTGTGTCATTTATAAATCCATAAAGCACTTTGATGTTGATTTGTTTTAAACTACATAAATGGATGGAATCTTTCTCTGCAGCAAGGACCATAAACAGAAGCATGTGATGATTCCCTGAAACCTCTGAGTTGATTGTTAGGTTAGATGAAGTGAGGTCTGTTCAACACGCCTGGCATGTGCTGAGTTTGACTCTGTCCAGTCACTCTGAAATGACTGCAGGAAGCTGGAGGTTTATTTCAGCAGAATCTGACAAATACACTATGATCATCTATAGATAGTATTGAAATAAAATACTTTCACAGAGCAAAATCTGTCAGAAGCTTACTGTCTGGTTCCATGCTCAAACCTTCTTTATCTAGAAGGTTAATTAAGAAGACATCCTGGCCTCAAAAAATGCCATCCTCTGAAGTATTGTGTTTCGAATATGCTTGTTATTCTTGGGTTTTTTTAAATTTATACTTCAATTTTTCATTCATTATCAAATAATATTTGTTAATGTTTTGAGGAATCTCTTTCCTTACTTGCTAAACAAAAGATTCACTAAAATATACACCAGCTTTACAGCATCTTCACCATGGTGGTGTTCTTATTGCAACTTAATGTTACAGGCTGTTAACCCAAACAGCTGATTCCAAAATAATGCTAATATCCAGTCCAGAAGTTCCAACTAAAGCTATTACTGTATTTTATGTGTATTCCCCAGTTAACCAGACTGTCTTTTGCTTAAAAATCAGCACCATAAACTACATATCAGTAATGTGTTTCTGCTGAACAAACTACTGAGGCCTAATTTTTTCTGCCTATATTTCTGCAAAGCTAAATACTCAGCAAAGTTAATAGAACTCATCCTTTTCCCTGTACTTGTATTCTAGTGATAAGGATATCATTGGCTCTTCACCAAAGCAATCTTTTTCTCTGTGGAAAGTTGTAGACTTTCAGTATGTAGGACTACATTAAGCTATTTAAATTACAATTTCAAGTCATCACACAAACAATAATTTATTTACCATCTAACAGTATAATGGTGTACGTGTGGATGCAATCTCGACCTCTGCTCTGGAGCAGGTGTGTGCATGCCCACTAGCCACAATAAACCTCTTACCTGCTTTGGTTTAGTTCACTTCCAGTAAATGACATTTCATATTTTTTTTATTATTCAGTTCTATACTTTAAAATTTGTATAAATATTTAGCCTAAATAATTTTCTCAGAAAGGTATGTAGTTCTCTTCCAGTATCTCTTTCACATTGGTGGGTTAACATTTCTCTTTAGTCTTCTTTTTAAAGTATGAAGAAACTAATTCTTTCAACTCATCTTGAAATTTCTTATTATATTTTTTACCTTCTGTGTTCTTTCTAAATTATATTTACCTTCTTCAAAGGTGTTTCCCCCAAAAAATGGAGTTTAAAAATTTTTATCAATCTAGAACCATATATATGTTCAATACCCTACCCTTGCTAAGATACACTAAAATATTCCCTTTCAATTTTGAATAAAGATCACATTTTTGTGCCAGACAGCAACATTCAAATCCCTTTTTGTAATATTGCTCCTTAGTTGGTTTGCCTCAGTTTTCTAATTCAGCTTCTCTTAATTCATATTTCATCTGTTTGTCATGAATCTCATCTTCTTTCAATGAAATTATCCCTTCAATTTATTAAGACTGTTTTGAATTCTCATCCCTCTCCACAGAGCAGCCATTCTAAACCTGACTTATCAGCAGAATGCATCCTATTCCTCACTCCATCACATCATCCATTAATGAAAACATCAAATAAATTCAGATCCAGAACAGACTTCTGCAAGATTTCTCCCAAAATTTCTTTGTGGTGAGCAGTAAACAAGTGACACTTCCTGCAGAAGCAGTTTACCACCACCACATGTGTTCTCCTGACAATGTTTTTACACAAAACATACTTGTCCGCTTTGTTTATGAAAATGTCACTTAGAGGTGTGCTGCAAACTTTGCTAAAAGTCAGACTGTATCACATTCAGTGCTCCATCTGTCAGGCAAGTTAATTTATGATGGCAGTGTGTTTGAGGCCCTTTCTCCACATTATTGCTCTTAATCTGTAGTCTCCATTTCTTCTGCTATAACTTGTTCAAGATGCACAGAGCACCTCAGGACTCATTAGGTGTCAGAGACTGAAATATTATAGTTTATGACTAAAACCTTTTCACGAAGGACTTTTAAAATTCTATTACAAAAGCTGCAAAGAAGACCACCACATCCTGAATGGGGCTCTGAGAGGCCCTGGACCCTCTCGTTGATGAAGATAAGATAAAATAAAGACTCAGGGCTGGGGACATTCACAAATCTGTAAGCCTAACACCTCCAAGGTGGAGGCCAGTGCCCCAGGGCTATCAGCTGCCAGGCTCGCACAGACCCTGGCACCAAAGGGTGCGGGCAGAGAGGTTTGGGTGTGCGGTCAGAGGCGCAGTGACCACACATCCTCCCCTGTGCAGAGGAGCCCAGCTGAGGGCCCTTCACCTGGGGGGGAAAAGGTGATCCACAGCAAAAGGGGTGACATGGCCATCAAAGGGCCCCCCTCAAAGGGGTCCCCAGGCCCTGCACCAGAGCACCAGAGATGATGCCACAGACCCTCAGTGATGAGGGACAGGGCCAAACTGGCCCCTGCAAGGGAGACACGTGGGCATTCCCAACCGCCCAAAGTGTGTATTAATCCACTGGATTCTGTACTTTTCGGTGCATGGCAATGTGTGGCCGCATGTGGTGGCGTGTCAGGGCATGTCGGGCCGTGTGGTGATGTGTCGGGGCATGTCGGGGCATGTCGGGGCATGTCAGGGCATGTCGGGGCATGTCTGGCCATGTTGAGCCGTGTCAGGCTGTGTTGGGGCATGTCAGGGCGTGTTAGGCCATGTTAGGCCATGTTGGGGCATGTCGGGGCGTGTTGGGCCGTGTTGGGGCATGTCGGGGTGTATTGGGGTGTGTTGGGGTGTGTGGCAGCATGTTGGGGCATGTGGCGGTGGTGGCAGGGGACCCTCACCACCACCAGAGCAGATGGAACCGAGCAATGGAGATGTGGTTGGGACCCCTGAATGGGTGATGTGCTCCCACCTAACCCTGACACTCTCTCCCTGTCCCCCCACCCCTCACGCACACTTCTTTCTTTCTTTCTTTCTTTCTTTCTTTCTTTCTTTCTTTCTTTCTTTCTTTCTTTCTTTCTTTCTTTCTTTCTTTCTTTCTTTCTTTCTTTCTTTCTTTCTTTCTTTCCTCTTTCCTTCTCTTTGCTTCTTTTACTATTAAATAAAATACATTAATTTTTTGGCATCAACATTTAATCTTGTTTAGTTTTAATCTCATTTTCAGGAACATTTTGAACCTTCTAATTGCTTTCTGGTTTATGCACAGAGACTTGGTTTTCTTTGCTCTTCTGGGTTTAAATGGGATCGTAACATTAGGGTATCAAGGGAAGCAGGAGAAATAAAGAAGCAGGATGATCCCAGAACATACTGTGGTATGAGTTCAGTTCAAGGGCACTCTGAAATAAATGCATACGAGGCATCTTTGATCCTCTGTGATCCAGCCTGTGTCCCAGTCTCACTCCTGAAGTCTCTTCCTGGACCTGTTAGTACTTTGATTCCACTTCGATTGTGGACAGACTTCACAGAAGAGCTGAGTAACAAAATAGTCTTGAAGTAGTGAGAGAATTGCACATGCATAGAGGTCAATATTGTGGGTTTTAATCGCTCCAGGCTGAAGCAGAACTTAAATTCAGGGCCTTCGTTCACTAATTTGTGCTTTAATTTCTTAGGTACTTTTAAAATTGAGCTCGCAGTTCTTTGGTCAACTTTGAGAAAGAAGGCAGTGGTAGCAATCTGATCCAAGAAAACTGACTGAAGTGAACATTTTTAGGTAATAAATGTAAATGAACTCACAAATCCTGAATACCTGCAGTGATTGGTACTGACCTGTCCACCATGATTAAGACTGAGGGCAGATTTTTAGAAGCCTGTGGAACTAATGTTAAAAAAACTTTCAAACCCACCAAATTCAAAAAGCAAACCACCACTGCACTTTAGGCAAGAGTGCCTTTGGAAAGCAGCTGATATTGAATTATTTTTTAATGTAGTAATTTACTTTTCTTATTTCTGTTTAAGAGCTACTTTAGTGCCTAAATCCCTTTACTGAGGCCAGCCTGAAGTTATGGAGGTTAATACATAAAGCAAAAAATATAAATTATCTTAAGGGGTCCCTTATTAAACTGAATTGAAAGGGCAGTTAGTTATTACATGTGAAACCCCTGTCATTGAACTCAGGCCTGGCAGTACAGTGAGATAAGATGAAATGGATGGTGAATTTGCACCTTCCATTAACACCTCTCAAAATCAATGACAGAACCCTTAAGGAGTAACAGGCTCACAAGTCATAATCTAAGCTTGTGCTATTCCTGTTGAAATAGTTTATTCATAAATCATTTCAAGATTTTATTCACACTGAAAAGCCTGATAATTATTTAATGCATGAAGCTCATAATCATCTATATGTACCCTGCTTCAGCAGTTACATTAATCAGAAAATAACAGTTGTGCAGCAGCTCAAATTACTTAGTAAATTGTACAAGTAGTCCATTTTTTCTTTACTCTCCAATGTGCTGGATAACAATTATGGTTTACTACATGAACAGGGCTATACAACAGGTTACAAAACCTTAAACACTTTGATAAAAACTTCTAATCAGCTTTTCCTTAATTTTGTCTGCTGTGTGGGAAAACTCTCATATATTTGCAGAATGATTGTGCTGATTTGCTAAATCACAACCTAACTCTTAAATGGAGAGAATGATCATAACCAAGAGGAAAAATTTTAGAATGGAAAAGGAAAGCAAATACAAGATGCTTAAGCAGTTGCAATTGTTAGGTTTGATCAGATCATTATAATAAATAGATTATTACTTGTTCTCAAATTACCAAATCATACTTTCTCTGTTCCCAATGCTTCACAGTACTGTGAAGTTTAAATCTCCTAACTGCATAAAAAATTTTTTATATTAAGGTTATCCTTGTGGTTCCTCACTGCATTGCACCTGGAACACTGATGGTATGTAGAAAAGTAAGAACCAAAAGGCAGAGCTCAAAACAAACAGTTTATGTTTTTCATGATTTGGAGATCAGCTTTCATCAAATATTCTCTAAAATGTACAGGTTTGCCAGTTCTTTAAAACAGAAACAGCTTGTTATTCAGTGTTATTCTATGTCATTAAAGCAGCAATGCCTACTTGAAACTAGGGCTTCTAATAAGTGGGAGCTGGGACAGAGCAACAGACGACCTGAACCAATTTGGTTTATTATGCATTCTCCTTTATTATCTCGAAAATGGCTGATTATATAGGGTTCAGATAGTTTACAGTTACAAGGTATTTGCTAATTGGTGCACAGAGTGAGAAAGAATGCAAAACAATTCAAAGTTAAGACAGTTACCATGATTACAATGCAACTATCCTATCTAAAACTAAAACACACCTTAATAGGAACTTTTGCTGTGCAACAGGCTTTATCACTTCAACACAGGCCCACATTCTGAGGCTTACCTGGATAGCTCAAAGCTCTTCCATTAGACAATCATGTCCACACTCCCTAAGAAATTTTGCCACACCTACTGATAAGACTTTTCCTTCAGTTTTACTCATATAATGGTACTATTAGTCTGTAGATGCCCATCACATTGAAAAACTGCAGGACTGCATGGAAACTCACAATAAGTAGACAAGTTTGCAAAGTGTCCTCTAATTCAAATTTCAAGGTCCCTGCTGCACAGCACAAAAACTAGGCATTTCAGCAATTATTTAGGCAGTTCTGGAAATGTAGCAGAAAGTGTTCCTGTTTAACACTTTTGTACTTCTCTGGGGCTTAGACATTCAGGTAATGTCTAAACCAGTAATCAAACATTGCTCAAATCTGCATATCCATATCAGGAGAGTCACAGGAGTTGTTTTTACAACTAAAGAAGTGAAAATTACTCTAATTTTCACGTGGGTGTAACTCACCCGTGACAAATTGCTCTCTAAAAGTGCCTTTTTTTTTTTCCCCACTGTCTGCAAGGAAGCTTGGGAAAATGTACTTGGATGAAATCTTCTGAATTTATGTGCAGCAGAATTTGAGCTGAAACACATACTACATGTTTTCTTCTCCTTGAGCTGAGAGCCCTATTTTGTGTATTGATCTGATGGGTAAGGCCTTTTTTTAAGATATCATAGAATCATGACACCTTAGGTTTTAACTTTTATATTTTTCAAATCCAGTACTGCTAGCATAACCCTGAAGTTTCCTGTAGCTCATTACCTGCTGTTCTCTCATGCTAAGATAAACATAACAAAACCTCTAACTTGCTCTCCAAGGACACCCAGACTGTCCTAAGCCCAAGAACTGTAAACCATCATCTTGGAGAGGGGAGGCAAGCTTGGGCACATCTCATCATTGTCTGGGCTTCAGGTTGGTGAATTTATGCTGATATAAAATGTGAAGAACACTGAGGCAAGGCCCTCTAGGCCTTTCAAATAAATACCTCCTTTATTCCTTTATTCCAGTCTAGTCTCTGTTTCTAGGTAGCCATTCCAGGCATCAATCACAGAATGGTTTGGGTGGGAAGGGACCTTAAATATCACCCAATTCCAATGCCCCTGCCATGAGAATGAACACCTGCTGCTAGACCAGGTTGCTCTAAAGATCCATCCAGCCAGTTTTGAACAATTCCAGGGATGGGAAATTCACAACCTCTCTGGACAACCTGTTCCAGTTACATAGTCAGGAGTGCAGGAAATGTGTTTGAGAAGGGTATCATTATTTAGCCTACTGAAAAGACTCACAAGAGCATAAGAGAAAGAAATAGGAATTAATTCTGCTGATTTGGCACTCATCAGGGAGAAGTCAGATCCTGGTCCCTCCTCCTTTGATTATTGATATTTTAATTCTATTTTCTAAGTAAAAACATTTAAGAAGTTCAGGACACGACATATAGCCAATGCCTGTAAGTTGCTGAGGCCTGTATAGGTCTCAGCTCACTTCCCCGCAGCTTGGAGCTCAACTAAATGAGTTCCCCTGTTCATAGCAGTGATTTTCATTATAATTATGCTAAGGTTTTACAGTAATCATACTGCAGCAACACAAACTTCTAAAAATACCCTTGTGATTTTCACAAGTTCAGCCAGATATTTTCAAGGCATTGAGTATTTATTGTCTCTTCAAAATATATTCAGATTCATTTAACATAGCCAATTATGAGCTGCCTGAGGGGTTTACATAAACGCTTCATCAACTCTTCTGAAGTTAGTCCCATTAAATATGAATAAGTCCAAGCTGGACTTGTTGTGTTGCTAGTTTGTGAACTTTCCCAGTGGGCACTTAAAAAATATTCAACTATAATGCATTAAGAAGTGTCTTTGTTTGTGCAAATCTGTTCCATTCTTTTTATTTTAATTTTTCCCCCTTTTTTTTCTTTTTTTTTTTAGTACAGAATGAAAAAACCCAAAGCACAGAGCCCAAACAGAGTTTACTGAAATCTCTGGCTTATTTTGCATTTTCTATTCCAGTAGAAAAAATCCTGTTCAAGGAAAAGACACAAAAGGAGGAGTCAAGTGCCTTTTGTAGTCAGTAGAACTACAACTCAAATAAAGAATGCCAGCAACAAGAAATCCTCCAAGAGTGTGAAAAGTGTCTTGAAGCAAAGGAAACTATGTTCCAGCTCAACTTCCCATTAAAAAATGTCTATTGCAATTTGAACATGTCAACTACAGCCACAAATCTCGTGTGATTTCTTCCACTTAGCAGCATGAAACCCAGCAAGTAGAATTCCAGCACATTACAGCACTTGACCATATGCTTATATTTACCTCTAGACAACATCAGACTAAAGAAAAATTGAAATTAAATCTCTGCCTAAGAGCTTTCATTAATCCAATGATGAAGAGTTTAAGTAAAACCTAACTCCCAAAGAATATTTATACAAAATAAAATCTTCACTGTTATACAGAAAGAAGAAAATAATGTTCCTTATGGATCTTCCTTAATTTACTATAAACAATGGGGATTTTATCCACCATTATTTTACTACATTAATAAATGACAACTGACAAGTACCTCGTGGTTTTTTGTGAAATTTTATATAAATAGACAACATCAAAGCCAGTTGGAAGATAAAAAGTTAAGCCCTCTAGCAGGGAAAAATTTGCAAAACAAAGAGAAATATTAACTATTGTTTTCTCATTCTCATTGCTCTTGGCATTGTATCAGGGGTTTAAATATAGGTGTTTCTTTTCTGAAAAATATTCTTAGATTCCCATGAGATATATGTATATTTCTCCTCAAAATTACTATATTTCAAATGAAGACTTTAATATTTATTAAGCCAAGAGTCTTAATGTGGAATGCTTTAAAAAAAGGACTAATTCTACCAAAAAGTGATGGCTGAAAACTGCAAAGAATCTCAGGATATTGCACCTATGGCAGATAAAAGAAAATGTAATACAATTCTTTTTTGTTGCTCTTAGTGTTGTAGCTGCCACATTTTTTCTTTTGTCTGCCACCATTCAACAAGCTGTCTCAAAAAATCCTAATAGACTTTGGCAATGAGACATATTTCATATATGCCTAATTGAAGATCTTGGCCTAATCATTTGCTATGCCATACATATGCATTTTAAGTGAAGTGTAAGTAACTGGGACTCTTATTAACTACAGAAGAAATGCAAATGGATTACATAATCTATTTCTGTAATACATGTATTTTGAGCCAATAAAATGACCTTTGAAAATTACTGAGATGCGTGAAAATGCCATTTACTGTAATAGGAATAAGAAAAAGAAGGTGAACTGTAGGTGAGGCTTAACACTTCTTAAATTTTCAGAATCTAGGCAAGAATTAAAGTGTGTGCTGTGAATATTAATCATTTTTAGGAAACACATACGGTACATGTGCATCCTGCAAAAGTCTTAAGCTTTGATGCCTTCACATTTAAACCAGCTTGGTTTTACATTTTAACACTTTCTTATTAATTCATTTCTAATCAGAAACAGAAGTAAATTAATGGTATAAGAACAGATCTGTGAAATTATAATTTATTAACACTACCCAAATACAAACAGTTTAGAAAGTCACTGACTCAAATATCTTACCGTTTAAAGGACAATGTGAATGGAGACTCTAAGGCCATTTTCTGATAGAGGTTTCACTNTTAAAATTCTCATAATGGGATATCCCACTAGAAAAAGAAAAACAATCAAAAATATAGAGCAGAAATTGCAGAGTGAAAATATTAAAGAATCATTGTATCTTCAAAGTGAGCATGTCCAAAGTTATCAACTGAATCTTAAGAAGCTAGCTGAAAGAAATCAAAATTCTTCTCATTTACAGAAGGCAAATGAGCAGAAATGCACAGAAATAAGTATTGAAGGCAATCAGCCTTCAGTTAGTTTGCCCTGTCATTACATGATTACAATAAGACTCGACAAGGAAAACCAAGCAATTTTCAAAAATCAGCTTCACTGGAGGACAATAAATAATAGTGTTTTTAACTGTACCAACAGGATTCTATGCAAACTCTGTGAAAAGTCAAGATCTCTTCCTACTTGGCTGCCTTAGGAATTAACAATGGTCTGCATTTCCCCAGCCACTTAAGGCCAAAAGATGAGCATTTTGATCTGCTTTGCCTTCCAGGGAACCACATTGACACTTTTTCATTATTTAATATGCCTTCATACATCTGTGCGTTGAATGCCTTCAAATCACAACGAGATTGTCAATGAAAGTTTCATAGATTTTAAGTCTAGAAAGGATCATATTAATAATTTTGTCTGACTCTCTGTATAAGGCAGGATATTATTTTTACCAAGCAATTTCCAAATGAAGCACATGACTTCAGGGTGAACTAGACAAGATATTCTGGAAAATTTTTCAGTTATTATTTTGAGTGTGAAAGATTCTACCTTTATTCCCAGGAAAATGCCTTCATTTTTAGCTGCTGTCACAAATCATTTCTAATGACAGCTTGTTTTTATTTTTCAGCTGTTATGTTGCATTATGCTATGTTACATTACACTATGAGACATTACAAGGTTGTTTTAGCTACTTAAGAGCCCTGAGAAAAGGCTGAGATGTTTGGGATGTTTTTTATATTTTCATAGGCACTCATCTATAAGGATTCAGTCTCTTTAATCTTCTTACCACTAGCATTCTTTATACAGAACTCATTTGATGACAATTCATTCTTCTCTCCATTACTGCTTCTTTCTTGCCTTTAGAAAAACTTTCAATTTTTTTAAAAAATTTATTATTATCTTGGATAATATTAATATCTCTTTAAAAAATTGCATCCAGAAAAGGCTCAAAAAGTCCTTCTAATATAATAACAAAATCTTAATAATGAAAGAAATTGTGTGACAATACTAGATTTTCTTGATATTCTTTGCACTTTCTTGCATTTCACACACACACTTAAAATTACTCATACTTAGATCAACATCATGAAAAACTAGTCTGGTCCAAGTTTCTCAGAGCAAATGAAGTCAACTGAGTGACCCTAGAATGACAACAACAGAAGAACAAAAGGTATTAGAGAGCCGAAGAGTCGATCAGCCTTTTAAACACTATGATGTTATTAATAACACTACTGCTGTTACACAAAAACAAAGAAAGATGCCTAATGCAGAAATTTGTTCAAAATCAGGATGTAACAAACAGATGATGGAGACACTAATTTGATAAGTATGTTGATGACACCATATACACGTCAACCTAAAAGCTATTTTGTTTTGGAAAGTTTTGTTGCAATATCTGTGATGTATTTGGAAACTATTTTTTGCCATCAAAACAATACTGTAAAATCGTGCACTACACTACAGTATTTTTCACTGATATAAGCCTTTTTACATTTATATAAACTTCAATTTGGAGATCTTTTCTATTTTAGAAAGGGTGAAATAGGCAAATCCTTGCTGTGATAGTCTAAGCCTAAGATTCACTGAGAAAATAACACAGTAGGCTCACAAGGATAGGCCCATGGCCACAAAAGCATGACAAAGAAATGCAAACAGATTCTAGAAATGCTGCTAAGTCAGCCAAAATAATACATATTTTCAATGCCATTTCTTGAGCTGCATTGAAATGCACAGTCTTTTTTGAAAGCAAAACTGAGACCTGGCAAATTGAATTCCTTAATCAATAGATCTGTAAAAAGCTATTTGTTAATGTAGTGTTTGGATGTGGCATGGTAGATATTTAAAGGGGTGATTGGGATGGTAAGAGCAACAGATCTTGTACTGACTTTCTCAACAAAGGCAATCTCATTGAGAATTCATAATTATTCAAAAAGTATAATTTCTATCAGAGTAAATCTGGACATCACAGTTTAAATAAAAGAGGAAATAAATTATTCATATGCAAAATCACTAAAAACTGCAGAATAACAACTACAGTGCAATAAAAAAGGCCATCAAACAATACCCACATTAGTACTCCATGATCAAATATAAATAAATGTTGCACGTTCCTTAGGCCAATTAAAACCAAAAACAATGTCCATCTTAGTGCCACAAATTAGGTAACTAACTAATACAATTTCTAACTTACCCATTAATTTTTATGTAGTATGGATATTGACAGAGTTGTCAGATAAATTCTGGAGCTGTTTTTCACACCAGAGTACNAAAAATAGGAAAGAAGAGCAGGTTAGTGGAAAGGAATGAGACCTCATATTTCAATTTCCACCCCTAGGACTATCTCTTTCTTTTCCAAACACATTTTCCCATAAACATGCACTGTGCTATCTTTTTCATTCTGTCCAAATGAGATGTCTTCTTCCAAGTCTTGTTGCTCCAACCCAGAGTTCTCCCTTCACCACTCAAAATACCATGCGATTTAAGTGTGGTTAGGGGGACCAAGCCTCCTCAAGATGAGGAGGACTCTGAACATAGGCTTTTGGGATACTTTTGGCATCATAGTGTGCTGGAAGATGTGATTCCTTTTCTCTGCTCGGTATGTAACCACAGCAGAAGGAATGCTAGGCAGCCTGAGTCACACAAGAAGTGTCCTTTGATTCTGCTCTCAGTTCCCTATATAGACAACAGAAATGTGAGGTACAGCTTAAGTTCCTGTGGTGGTTTCCAGATGTCTTCACAGATTCCTTCTTCCTTCCGTTGTCTTTAAGAGAATATGTCAGGTCTACTGAGGCCATAGGTGCGAGCGCAGTGTCATTATTTCATTGCAGATAATATTTGGATGGATTTCAATGACAATTGCCTTCTTTTGAGAGGATAAATTCTAAAAGCTTAAAAAAATCAAAATAATTGACTAAATAGCCTGTTTTTCTGTCTGAGCATAATGGCACTGAGAATGTGACCCATATGGCCACATCACTTTTTTTTCCCTCAGAGACAACAATGTCTGTTTGATAAGATTGAAATTAATTTTCAAACAAACTGTGATTACTTGTGTTACTGTAAAAATGTCATTATATAGTAAAGGTAATAAAAAAATATTGCACTCAACAGAAAAAAACACTATAGAAGTAATTTTGTTAGTGAAGGTTAAGTAGGCTTCTCACTAGCAACTATGGAGGTTTCCAGCTCAGTGTGTGCATGTCTGTCTTCTTAAGCTGTTGGACAATAATTCTGGGACTTTTCAGTATACTGAGCTAGATGAATTCCGTGTGAATTCTAGGGGAATCATCTGCTCATTTCAGATGATAGAAGAGTTTACAAAAACTGAGTCTTCTGCAGAAATAGGAGGTTTTCATTTCTCTGATTATGAAGTGCTATAGTTGCACTTTACACTAAAATGGGGGATTTTGTTCTTAAGAGCTTGTCAGGATTCTTCTGTTTGCTGTCTCCCTGATCTATTTGCAATACTCATTATCATTTTTTCTTGGTATTGAAAACATGTTTAACAACGTTTTGGAAACACAAGTCAAAGAAGGGTAATTATTTATCAGCCGATGTATTGTAAATTGTTTCATGTATGCCATGAGACAGAACATTTCCAATATAACAATTATTATACCTTGTTGAGGAGTGTAACTATAATTTATCCTGTGTTTAAAATATTGCTTTCATCCCTAATAAAGGCAAAATGGGAAATAAAAATCATGCTTGAAAAAGCTGCCTTTCCTTTCAGGAAATTGGGTCAAATTTCTTCTAACTAAAGCATTTTATTATATCAACTATTGCCTCTCATGTGCCATTTGTCTGCATACAGCCTGACAATTCAACAACTTACATATATATTTTGCAAAGCTTACATTTGAAACGGGTGTCCAGTGATTTGGAAAATACACTTTATTATAGATAAATTGCAGTAGGCATGGGCAGCTTGGCTGCTGGGGAATGATGGGATCTTTCTTTACTGAGCTGTCTCCACTTTGGTCTAATAAGTTTCATATTAACCTCCCACAAATTCTATAAACCTCAGTTTTCTACCAAGTATCTGAGGATAAGCTAAGATTTCATGGGTTGTCTTTTGCCTTTGCTTTATTTTTAGTGATTTATTAACACATTTACTCATATCTGAATTTTTATCCAATGTACGTTAGAAGAATTGGATTGCTTAAAAAAAGGAAAGAATCTAATTATTGAACTGAAAGA
>VZTN01004924.1:52814-69544 GCA_013400515.1 Erpornis zantholeuca | reverse complement strand
CTGACAGTGCTTTGCCCCTGACACAGTCATAGATAACATAACTTATTTGTATGTAACACATCATTGCTTGGATATGCACTTGATAGTCATGTTATTAAAAAAACAAATTATTTCAGGTTTCTTTAGAGCAATAAAGAAATTACTTTCAAATTTTATACACAGAAAAGAATGTACAAATATTTATACAAATACATAAAACTGATGCTCCTATAAAATTTACAAAGTTAACAGCAATTACATTTATTGAGACTGATGATTTTATTACTGAGACTCTTTAAGCCATCAGTGCCTATTTCAATTTATAAGGTTCAATTAAGCAAAAAGTCAATTCTTTATTACTCTTAAAGAGGGAGTATTAAACAATACAGTTTTAGTTCAGATTGAGAGACTTATGCCTCTCCTGAATTTCATTCTCTTCCTTATCAGATCCCTTGGTCTATACTTAACCTGCTACACTGGAAAAAGAAAATCAAAGCAAGAACTCACTACGCAGAACCTCTTAATGTAGTCTCCAAATCAATCCATAAGGGAAATCAACTTTCCATTTCTATATATATGAAAAAAACAAAAAAACCCAAACCAACCAAGAACCAGAATAACCTCAAAACATACCAAAGAAAACCCCTGCAAATTGATGTCCTTTATTGTGTTCTTTGATGCAGTATTTCTTATAAACTTAGACACTACATCAAGTAGCTTCCTGAAGCCAATGACATGGTGTTTCTTTGGCAGAGAGTTCAAGGGAATGAAGAGGAGATAAGCTTTAATACTCCTTGTTTAAGAAAACACAAGGAACTCCTGGATGCATAACATCTGCTGAGAAGAACTGCTTGCACAGCAGGTATTGCCTTTCCTAGTTCTGGGAACTGGGGACTTGGCATGTACGTGAGGACAGCTGCTGCACTCTGCTTGTCATGCACTGTGTAGATCAATTCTGAATAACCTGAATGCACAGGGACGGGTTCAGATGTGGGAACTAGTTACTTCTCACACTTAATTGGGCAGAGAGAATTGCCATATAGGACAGTAAAATGCACAGCATTTTCCTATAGGACCACATTGTCTCAATGGAATAGCATGATTATTTTACATGGACTAATAGCAATAAGACGAGCAGGGACTGTTTTAAACAAAAAAGAGATTTGGATTAGATGTTGGAAAGAAATTCTTTGTGAGGGTGGTGATACCCCGTTCCTGAAGTGTTCAAGGCCAGGCTGGGTGGGGCTTTAAGCAACCTGATCTAGTGGGAGGTGTCTCTGGGCATGGCAGGGAATTTGAACTAGGTTATATTTATGATCCCTACTAAACCAAGACATTCTATAATTCTGTGAATCTATAATGTACTCCTTCATGCCCCAAAATGTGAATACCTGCTTAGATATAGACACAAATCTTTTTACAATCAGAGTTTCCCTTCCATTCCCTTCTGTTCCCTTCCGTTTCCTTTCCTGCCCTGCCCTTGCCCTTCCCTTGCCCTTCCCTTTCTCCTTTCTCCTTTCTCCTTTCTCCTTTCTCCTTTCTCCTTTCTCCTTTCTCCTTTCTCCTTTCTCCTTTCTCCTTTCCCCTTTCTTTCTTTCTTTCTCCTTTCTCCTTTCNCAAGGAAGCTCCACAGGTAAATGGAGCTTTCTGTCCCCTTCCCTTCCCCTTCCCCTTCCCCTTCTCCTTCCCCTTCCCCTTCCTCTTCCTTTTTGTCTAGTCAAATCATGATTCCTTTAATTTACCCACAAGTGTTAGTTCTGGTAAACTAATCTGCCAGAGTGATCTTGAACACCTCTTAATGAGCCTTCATTTATTAAGGTGATTTACTATTTCAATGGAACTGGTGGTATAAATAATAATCTGTCACTTTTCCCCTTTAATTATGTTTGTGAGGCTTTAAATCTGGGGGTCTCAGTCTCTGAAAAATAATTATTAATCCAGGAAAACATAATTAATACATTATTAGGATTTCTTGAACAATTTTTTTTTTTTTTTAGAACCAAATGACTCCATCAAAACATTTTTACTTAGTTCTTTTCACTTTAAACAGATTGTTCTGAGACATCTGAGCTCATACCAGTCTACATTTTCCACTGCTGGTGCATACACAGTCTTAGCTATGAAAAAATGTCACCTGGGCTCTCTTTGAGTCTGATTGACTCTTTGAACTGATTTAGTACAAGGTTTGTGAGCTCTGTGTCTCAGCTATGCAAAGCAGCATCTCATTGCATAATTGTTCATTACTGTTACTAGTCTGTAATTTTCACAGTGTGCAGATTTTAATTACAGAGGAATAGCTGCTGCCTTGCTTGGTTTTTCTAGCTGGTTCCATGGCAAAGATTTGTTGAGGGATATAGGAAGATATATTTAAATCTAAGACATTTATTCTTACAGAAACTTTTTATGAGAAGGCTTATGAATCTCACTCTGCTCATTTAATATTTACTCAAAACATATAAAATATTTCCTTAATGTACTCCTCTGTTTCTCTAGGACCAGTTTATAAAATACCTGAAATGTAGAAGAACCCAAAATTATGAGTCTTAGCTCACCTTGAAGTATAAAGTCTTATTTTTTAAGACCATACTCTTTTGGCCATACTCTCCTCTTGTAAATTGCATGAAGTAAACACAGGATAATCATTTGCCCTCTATTTCTAAAGGCAAAATTTATTTAAATATTTTCTTGCAGCTATACTGGGAAAGGTAAATCAGTCAGTGAAATCTCTACATAAAATGCCAAAAAATGTCTTCATTGACTAGATGACATTGCTTTTGGTGTTCAGCCCAGGGAACAAAACCAGGTTGCTCACGAAACTGTAAAACCACTAGACTAGGTTGCTGAAAGCCCCATCCAACCTGGCCTTTAACACTTCCATGGATAGGCCATCCATAACTTCTCTGGGCCTGTGCCCAAATTGTTCCTGTGCCTAATCATCCTCACAGGAAAGATTTATGCCTAATGTCTAATCTAATTCTACCCTCTTTCAGTTTAAAGCCATTTTCCCTTGTCCTATCACTATATGCTGTTTTCAAAACCCCATTTTCCCCTCTCTTGTAGGCCCCCTTCCAGTACTGGAACATGCTCTACTGTGTCCCCAGAGCCTTCTCTCCTTCAAGCTGAAGAACCCCAACTCCCCCAGATTGTCTCCATAGGAGAAGTGCTCCACTCCTCTGATCCTCTTCTGGCCATCCTCTAGACTCACTCCAACAGGCCCAGGTCCTTCTTATGTTGGGTTTCCCCCATATTGTGGCTCAGCAGCCTGTTCTCAGGATGATCTGGCTGCCAGAAGGCTCTACTCTGCCACAATACTGCTGTACACTTATAGAAGAGCTAAAAAGAGGCACAAACTTTATTTAAGTTTGGGCCAATATCTGGGCGAGAGCTTCAGAAAAAAACTACCAAACTACAGAGAGTTCCCTCAAAAATGAAATTCCTTCAAGTTCCATCGTGAGACTCTGGGTTTCAAGACTGAAGAGCTTTTGAACAGAAAAGTTTCATGAACACTCACTCTCCTAAATTTCTTGGGTTAACTCTGCTGAACAAAGTTTAATTAACAATATAATTATGAACATGCTTCATGTAACTCTAATCAGCTATCAGCAACTGGTATTTTTGCCATAGCATTGCAATGATTGCCCTTATGATGATTGGGGTTTTTTTTTCAGAAACACCTTTCACCTTGGTTGAAATGTAAAACAACATATTTGAAAAAAATATCTGTAGTTTTCCTGAAGGGACTGTGAGTGGAAGTACCCTTTACACTGAATCTTTTGGTGCCTAAGGATTATCAAAGACTCCAAAAGAAAAAATAGCAAATAAACAAATAAAAATCCTGGCAAATGCATCCTTATAAAAACCTTTTTATAGAGCTTTTCACACATGAAGAAACATCTAATCTATAATTACAGTGAAAGAAAGGGATGCCTCACTTCCAGAATTTGAATTGATTCTTGCTGATTCATTTAGGGTTTCTTCCAGACAACCTGAAAAACAAGTGTATTAAAACCAATCATTCAACTCTCAATATCCTGATATTCTAGTAATATGAAAGGATCTGAGATTACTTAATATTTCCTAAGACTCTGCCATGTGATCAAATGCTCTGATGTCAATGGGACCATCCATTCATGGAAGTTAAATACAAGGAAGGTTTTAAAGAAATATGATATTGAATACCAGTGCAATAAACAGTCTGATTATCTACATTTTAACTGGACAAGAAGGATAGATTCTGGTTTGGACCATAAATACAAACCAAGTCTTTAATCAGTTGGTTTATGTTAAGCACCCAACTAATTTCTACTCAGCTAAAGCTATATATGAATTCTGGTTTAGACATCAGATGACATCTTCTTTATGACAAGGATCCTTTGCTTGCCTGTTTCCTGAAATTGATCCAAGTAAAAAGAGAGAGGGAGAGATATGCAGAGATATAGAAAAAGGGATTAGAAAAGAGATTTGAACAGTCCTTTAACTAAAATCTTTTCCCAGAAAGAAAATAAAATTGGCGAATCTTTCCAGTTATGCTGTAGTGTGAAAGAAAAAATATTTTAAATGGCAGGACAATGTGCTTTAAATACTTCTCTTTAAAATGTTGAGAGAAATAGCAAAGGACTGCTTCAAAATACTGGTAATTACAAAGACTTGCAAGAGGAAGGACATATACTTTAGAAGCACAGAAAACCAATTTACGTATTGTCTTTGCTTGAAAGACAGGTGTCTGCTTAGGAAGGCAGGAGCCTCCCTTGGAATGGAAAATATGAACCCCTTCCTTCCAAATTGTTAGAATATTGAAATTAAGGGGCTTTCAGGTGAAGATGTGAGAAAAGGAATAACAGTTCTTTACTAGTACGTGTAATAAGGCAAACAAACAACAACAGTTCCAGGGCTGGAACCACAGGGTGTCCTGGCAGGGCAGGGGGTGTAGAGCTACAGTGTAGAGAAAACTCAGAGCAGTGGGGAAAAAATCCAGCGAGGACAGGGCAGCGGCAGCCTAGCTCTGATCAGGGCAGGGAAAAGCTCCCTGGTGGAGGGGGGAAGACAGCTCAGGATCCTGGAGTTTACCCCTGGGGCACCCGAGCACAAGGTGAAAAGTTCCTTTTTTAGTGAAGTAGGGTATTAAAAAGGTCTCAACTCCCCCGAGTGGAGCTCCACTCACAGTGTAAGAAAGGCAGCAGGAGATGGAACCCCACAGTGGTGACAAATTCTCCCCACAGCAACCGCAGCCTCTCTCCCCTCCGAATGCCAAGAGAGTAACAGAGCTAGGGGCTTCATCCAACCCCATTTTCCCAGGCCAGATCTCATGGTATCCCTGCCCTACACAAGAAAACCCCAGGTAAAAGAGAGTAGCCAGCTGGACCCCTCCCCTGAGATGTGGGCACTTCTTTTATCTCTCTTAAGTATCCAGTCGTTATTGTCTCTTAGAAACATAAGGGGGGGGGGGAATTTCTTAAGAGAAAAAGAACAAAAGGATAACTCCTAATACCCCAACACTTACTTTTATATGACAGCTGTCTCGGTGATATCATAATTTTAATCAAAAGTGTATCAAGAAGTTCTGTAAAATGATTGCCCATGAACTAGAAGAATCTATAATATTTATTTTAAAATATTTTACCACTTTTGTTTGATGTCTCCTCTTTTCAGAAGATCTGCTTTAGCAGAGTCTCTTTTATGTTTAACCTTACTGTCTCTGTAATCCTTGGTGTACAACACAGTTCTAGAAGAACGTTAACTGTGTTACTGAAAGAGGACAGTGAGACTTCTATAATTGTTCTGCAGCAACATTTAGTGCTCTGAACAAAAGATTTGGGTTTGTAAGGTGGTTTACTGGAAATAGAATTTGGAAACACACTGTAGATTTTTCTGGCTTACTATTTTATAACATGTTCCTGCAATTAGTAGGAAAACCATGGAAATATTTAACCAAAGCAACCCCCCTGGAACACTTTAGAAAAGTCTTGATAGTTTAGAAAAAGTAGATGGTTTCCTGACGCAAATTAAAAAGGAAAGGCTGGGTGCGAGAGCGAGCATGCAAGCAGTGGAATTGGTTTTCCAGGCCAGAGCACAGACTAGAAAGCAGAGCAGGATAGGCATTTTGGTATGTTTAGGGTCTTTCATTATTACCCACATCCTGGAGTTAGATGTCTAGTCAACTTCACAGAGAACTGATAGTCTGGTACATTAAATAGTTTTGATTGCTCACCTCATCCAAGTTGAGTTTCTGTATCACTTACTGATGCTGTGCCTGCCTTTCCTGATGTATGAGCTGACAGACAGATGCAGATTCTGAAAGTTCCTTAGCAAAAGCTACATCTATTTTTAGTGAAAATATTAGCTGACAGAAACAAAGGAGAGTTTGTGCATCATGAAACATTTTACATGAAATAAAAACATGTCAGTAGCACTGTTTTGTAACCAAAGCCTCACAACTAATGTTGAAACATTTCAGGTTTCTCTCTCTTTGGACTTGGATTTCTCTCTCCCAGGTGTGGTACTCCTCCTGAGTGTGTTGGTTTTGCATGGCTGGGTTCTTGGTAGCAGGGAGGCCACAGAGGTGGCTTCTTTGAGAAGCTGCTGGAAGCTTCTACCATGTCCAGCAGTGCCAGTCCCTGATGGCTCTGAAGATGGACATGCTGCTGGCCAAAGCTGGGCCTGTCAGAGAGGTTGGTAACACCTCTGTGATAAAATATTTAAGAAGAAAATCAAAACAAAGTGGTGGCACAGTTTTAATTCCAGCCAGAGAAGAGGGGGAGGTGAGAATATGTGGCGGAAACAGCATGGCAACACCAAGGTCAGTGAAAAAGAAGGGAGAGGAGGAGGTGCTCCAGGTGCCAGAGCTGAGGTTCCTCTGCAGGCCATGATGCAGACCATGGTGAAGCAGCTGTGCCCCTGCAGCCCATGGGGATCCATGGGGGATGCAGAGATCCACCCACAGCCCCTGGGGATCCATGGGGGATGCAGAGATCCACCCGCAGCCCATGGGGGATGCAGAGATCCACCCACAGCCCGTGGGGATCCACGGGGAATGCAGAGATCCACCCACAGCCCATGGGGATCCACAGGGGAAGCAGAGATCCACCCACAGCCCGTGGGGATCCATGGGGGATGCAGAGATCCACCTGCAGCCCATGGGGGAGGTGTCTGTGCCAGGGCAGGTGGATGACTGGAGGAGGCTTTGATCCAGTGGGAGACCTGGTGGAGAGAGGGGGCCCTGCTCCCAGGCTGGAGCAGCCTGTCCTTGGAGGATTATACCCCGTCGAAAGAGAGACCCACGGCGTAGCAGTTCTGGGAGGACTGTGTCCCTGTGGGAGGGACTCATGCTGCAGCAGGTATGGTAGTACTGCTGCTCGTGACATTGGAGCCACGCTGGAGAAGTTCATGGAGAACAAGAAGGGACTCCATGGTTTCACAGGGGATGGAATCCTCTCCCTGAGAAGTAGAAGAAAACCTTGGGGATGAACTGACCAAAACCCCCACACCTGTCTCCCTGCACTGTTGGTGGGAAAGAGGGAGGGTTTGGGGAAAACAAAGGTCTTCCTTAAGGGCTTACTTTTACTTCTCATTATCCTCCTCTGATTTTGTCAGTAATAAACTCACTTCATATCTGTAAGATGAGCCTGTTTTGCCCTTGAAGTGTTTTCTCCCACTCATTATCTCAACTGGTGAACCCTTTGTTAAATTTTTCTCTCTTCTGTCCAGCTGTGGCAGGGAGGGTGAATGAACAACTTTCGTGGGTGCCTGGCATTTGGCTGGTGTCCAACCATGACACTGAGCCAACTCCCAGGCTGCAGCCAGACACTGCCTGGGGGGTGCCTCTGTACTGCTGACAAAGACCAAAACTGCCAATTTGTAGTTGAGCAAATGATAAAAATAATGGTGTATCAGCACATTCCCTTATCCTATTTAGTTTACTGTTGCACATATTTTCAAGCAGCCTTCTGTAGGGAAAAGCAATGCAGAGATACATGAGCTAGCATAAATTTACTTGAAAGAAAACCAACTAACATATGGATTGCCTATTTTGGATAAGGCAGAGATATAACACAAATGAATTTTGATTAAATAAACTCTTTTTATTAAATAATGCACAGTGGTTTAGACATTGTTCTTGCACTGATCTGTGCAAGTGTTTCTTTTGGACTGTTGTCAGCCAAAAAAGCAAGGCATTTTTAAGGTCTTCCTGAGCACTCCTCACCACACTGGCATTGACTCACTAAGATGAGAAACATAATAGATCTGGTTTTCTTCCCTGACAATTGTTTCATGGAAAAGGTGGAAAAACTAGTATGTGTAACGGAAAAGAGTCAGGCTCCCTAGATACATATGCAATATGAAAGTGATTGAGTGGGGCATTCCAACTAGTACTTAAGTGACATATTACAGGATTAAGCAAAATATAAACTAATACAATATAATCATGCAGATAAGACTAAATAACCAAAGAAAATAGGGCAAGTCTTTAATGTTTATGTTGTTTGGTGTAATCCAGGCCATACTGGTATTAATTTGCTGCTAGCAAATTACTACAGTGAAGTACCTACAAATTGAAGTAACTTTATCATATTTTCTACATCAATTTTAATTACACACAAACCTTCAACAACTGCTGACTCATCCAGAAGAGCCAAGAACCGAAAGATCAGAACTGGAAAGATATTGATAATAGATTTTGCTTCTCATCTTGGAGATGAAAAATAAATTGGGGTTTGGACAAGTAAGTTGGGCAGTGTAGGAAGCTTGCTTTCTTATCATCTAAATTGACTTTGCAAGCATAGGTGTATAAGCCATTTCTCAGTGCCATGATTTTACAGTTGCCTACAAATAGGAAAAGAAATTGCATCTAATGTAGTACACTCTAAAGTCATCTAAGTGGATCAATAAGAAAGTTCCAGAATTTCTAACTGTGAAGAGTGCTATTCTCTTCAGTCTTTACCTAGTAAACAGTAGTACTCAGAGGCTTTGAAGCATAATCTAGTATGGGCACAGAAGTCAGTAATATATCCAAAACCCATACTTCCAATCATTACATAGCGAACAAAGGAGTACTAATATCAAAACATTCTGTTCTCAACAGAATTTTCCATGGTACCTTGTAACTTGCAACAGTATATCTAGTGTGACTTCCATAAAAAAATCCAATAAAGAATTGTAAGAGCAGCCCTATTTAGGACACCAAAGGAATGAGAAATTAATCAAATGAAGTTATTCTGTGGTAGTGTTGGCTCAGCAGCAAAACGACACAAAGGCACATCCACGGAGTTTACTAAAGCTTAATTCATTTGGATACTTGTGATGATTACAAAGGATGATTACTTTGAATGATTACAAAGGAATGTCAAGGTTGTGACATTGCGGCTAGAATAAATCAGACAGAAAAATAAGACAGGAAGGAAAAGAAACGAAAAGAAGTGAGAACCCCAACAATGAAATTACATTTCCAAAATTGCTTTTTCCAAAGGGGAAAAAAAACCCTCCTTATTTTTTCCCCCAGAAAATTCATTTTCTGAACTATGAAACAAAAGAGTTCCTCTCATTTTTTCCTTCAGACTTTGTGTGACTGTCACAGTGCAATGGTGGCCCCTATTGGTCTAAGATATTTATGAAAATCACACTCTGCAAAGGGCATTTTTTTTTAAATTAATACAATTCACTCTCTTTCTGCATGCTGGGAGCAGCACTAGAATTACAATTCCTGCATTGAGGTGACAGCATGATTCATGGTAATAGCTCTGAATTTAGTAATTTCTGATTCATGATTCTTCCCACATGTTGTGACTATATTCTTGAATTGAAGCAACTGCAACAGAGCTGATCGTTTAACAGGTAGTGGGTCTATCAGTTCCCTCCAGAATAACTGGATGGGTGCTCCCTTCTGTGCATGAGTCATTTCTCTGATGTTTCCTCAGAAGAGAGAATAAATAAAGGGAGTTTACATGTGAGAATAGGTAATGAGAGTCCTGTGTGAACCAAGCTGTGCAAAATGGCGTTTGCGCTTTCTTAATCTGTCAGAAAAAAAGTACAAAGAAAAAGCTGAGGTGGTATGAGGAAACAATGGGAACAGAGGGCACAGCTGTCCCTGTGCACACTGTCCTGAGCAGGGGTGCTAAGCAAGCACATTGGTCATCTGTAGTTCTTTAAGCAAGTTGTATGCGTAGGCAAAAAGATCCATTCTTCTTCCTCTGACTTTTTTTTCCTGGATTTTCTTTTTTTGGATGAAGAACTTCTCCAAAAAAGACAGCGAGAAAATGAATTTGTTTTCACTACAAAAAAAAGAAGTGATAAATATCTGGGAGTCATAACTGTGATTCAAATTACAAAACAAAAATACTCCAATATATTCGGCTTTGAAGGAAAAATGAACCTCAACAGCAGCTCCCTTCTCCTTCCTTGCTTATGCTGCCTTGCCTTGCCTTCCCTCTCTTGCCTTTGCCTTTCTCCTGCATCACCCTCATAAAACTCCAGCATATATATAATCTTTTTTATAAATAGAAAATAAACAGAACCTGGGCTATTTTTATAGAAAATAATTTACAATTTAGATACTTTATTTAATTCTATATCTGTTTTAAGATTAGAGAGATATTTAGACTAGTCAACATTTGTAGTAAGCTGAGACCACTATGACTTATTACTGTCTCAGGTAATAACTGCATTCATAGGTAATTCAGAAAGGGAACTTAGTTAAAGATGTGGATGCTGCACAGGCAAATCTACAAGCAGCAGAATGGGCAAAACACTTTCAAGTATAAGAGAATCGTTTTAGACACACCACAATAGAAGTTCAGAGGAGAAGTAAAGGGACAAAATAAAAACTTACATAGCAGAATAAAGGGGAAGATTCGAAGTATAGCATGTCCTTCAAAAAGTGGAAGTCATTCCCAAAGCATGTAAAAAATAAAAAAAAATACAATTCTGACAAGTTAACAGTAAAACTGTAAAAACTGAGGCCAGAAGATGTAGAAGAAATGTGAAAACTACCTGTAAAATCTTTTTCACAGTTTTGTAAGAAACACTTGAGAGAAATTGAGGGCTGGTGGGTTATTGGTGAAAAGGATCATTAAAGGAAATGGGTGAAAGAAACTCTAAAACACTTCTTCACCTTGGAGTTTAATACAAACTAGTCAAAGGCAATTTCCAGAGGCTTTCTTTGTAGTATCATCTTAAGGAATAATATCTTTCTGAAGCTGAAGATGAATAAAATCAAGTTACTTGGACCATGTACTATTATATTTTTATATAGTACATGGTCCAAATAACTTGAGTTTACTTACTTACTCGTATTTAATAGATATGGTGGACAACAGGAATGGATGGTCATGCATGCAAATTTTAAAAATTTCTCCAAAGAAAAACTGGAGAATATAGAAAAAGAAGATGAATTTTCAATAGAAAAATCAGAAAAGTATATAACAAACAGAGAATGCAGATACATAGAATAGAATCTTTAGAATACATAAATATTTAGAAAAAAGATAATATTTTGCTAAGAAAGTCAACTTCAAAATTATTTTAGACCTTTGAGACATTCAACTAAAATTTAACTAAGGAATGAAGATGATATTACCAGTTCTGGAAATATTGGAAGTTCTTGATAAATATTAATTCTTTACGTGTTTGGCTCAAATGCAGGTAAAATTTCAGATTCTTTAAGCTGAGTATAGAAAATATATGCTACTGTTTAAAGCCGTGACATCTCCTTAAAATATACACAAGCTAAAACAACATGGCAAGGTTCTTCAGCAGTACAGAATGCTTTAAATGTATGGAAAACCAGGATTCTTCAGCTCAAGAATTAGGCGATTGAAACTGGCAATGTACTATAAAGTTGTAAACAAGAATGAGAAAATAAAAATTAAAGTACTATTTGCTCTTTCTTATAACAGAAACTTTATCTTGAATGAAAAATTCAAGCATCACCTGCAAATAAAAAGTATAATAATAAGCTTGAGTTTAAACATAAAGAAAAATATACATTATTTTTACCTTCATAATATTTGATATTTTGAACACCTTAAAAATACTGCTTTGATTCTTACATGCAAGTTAATTTCTGTGTGCGAGAGAGACAGGAAATCATAATAATTTTTGTATCTATAAATTTTTGCATGAATGCGAAGTTTCAGTTAGTGCCCTATAACACATCAGGATCTTACAACAGTATTTGAATCACTTAAATTTACATTGTGCTGGACTTAATGACACCATTCTCATAAGCATAAATGTCCACCTATTATCCATGATTATTCACATCAGCTTTAGTTGTCCGGGATTTCTATAGTTCAGTGGTTGACTTACAAAGCTCACTATTAAAATCAAGGCACATAAATGTTTATTTGAAATGCTCTGTATACCTGGCAGTGCATACTGGTAGTTCCCTGAATTCATTTTTCTTTTGGCCATATCTACTCACTCTCCATTACTACTCAAGCCATTGCACTTTTTACATCACATTGTCTGTCAACTCTTAAATATATAATTTGCAATATAATTTTACAGAAAGATGATTCAGCCAAAATTGTGGTAAAGGTTAAAAACGTGTTTGATTTACTACTGGGTTAGCATGTGTTTAAATCTCCTCCAGAAGTTTAAAATTTAAATTTAAAATGATAATTTCCACAGGAATTTAACATTTGAAGAGATCACTTGGTCACAAGGTTCCCCATCTCTGAAGACAATCATAACAAATCATTCCTTTCATGAAATGAATTGCATCAAAATAAAACTTCATGTCAAGGGAGTGTGGGATTTTTAAAAAAAATATGCTACTTCTTGAGAGATCTATACAGAGCAACAGCTGTTTAAACGTAGCTGTTTAAACATTTTTTTTTTTAGCCTAAGTTCACTGTAGGGAAAACTTCACAAGTACTTCAGTCTCATTCCCTCATGAAATAGATCACATAGGATGCATTTAAAAAAAATTAAAAGGACTCCTGTTTACTTACTGTATCCATGTTTTACTACAATGAAGAGCAAATGAACTCTAGGTTCTAAAAAGATCTAATGATATCACAATATACACTATTATCTAGTGGATATATTTTATTGGCTACTCTAGATGCAGGCGCCAGTATCAGCAGTGTTCAAAGGGTTCAGTTCTGGCGTGAGTATTCAGTGGGTTTATGAACTTCTAGGCAATTTAAAAATAATGTTATATATTACCCTTTATTCTGAGAACGATCCTTATGGACCATAAGCATTCTTCTGTCACTCATAATATTTTGAACTGATATGTTTAACATTGTGCTTGGACCATATTCTCAGGGACATGGTGTGACTCCTGGGCCGGTCCTGTGTAGGGCCAGGAATTGGACTTGGATGATCCTTGCAGGGCCCTTCCAACTCAGCTTATCCTGTGATTCCATTAAATAACTAGTCAGTCTATGAATTACCACAATAATATGGTTTTGGTTCACTTGATATTCATACTGACTTGTATTAGAAGATGTAAACTTAGAAAACATTTGACACCACAGTATGACTTTGCTTTGATGTTCCTGAATATAGGGAGGTAACAACATCAATATGCAACATTTGCATCTTTTACTTGTTAAGCCCTCTTAACATAAAGAGTATGCCTCTCCTGCCTCTCCAGTGACTGTATCAATCTAAGAACTAAAGAAAAATTTTAAGTAAAGAGCATGTGTGGCACGGCTATAACTTTATTTTGTTCTCTTATTGTCTGATATACTTCCATATGAGTGTAACTCCTTTTTGGTGGTGCTTGTATGACTGCAAATCTCGTTTTTGGTTAGGAAGCTGAAATGTGTATGTATGCCTTCCTTTCTGTCTTCAGTGATACATAATGTAGGTTCCTTTTCCTTTTTATTTAATTGTTTTACAATTCCATCCCTTAAAATCAATGTAAAATGTTTGTCTTTTGTTGAAACTAATGATTTCTTAGTAATATTACATGTTTCCTTGTGGTTTCCAATAATAAATTCTACTTCTTTTTTTTGTGAGTGCTGGAAATGTGTATAACTTGTGTAGCATTATTGACAAAAATAGGAACATAATAAAAAATATGAACAATACAAATACCTCAGACATGGTCTTGGTATTGTACTAGACAATGTACTATTACATGGGTTCAAGAGTAGACTAGTTCTAGTTCCCATTTTCTCTTCAATTTTTTTTTTTTTACATTCTGCAGAAGATTTTTTAATCAGTGCAATGGAGTCAAAATTTCTCAATATTGACTGAAACAGAATAAAAATTTTGGAAATATTCTGCTAGCATAAAACATTTCAAGCTAAAACCTTTCATATATTTAAATGAGCAAAGACACAATGATGAAAAAATTTTCCACTAAGGTAGTTTAGAAATTTCAAGGCCTGTCATGTAACAGAATCACTCCCTGCTTGTTGACTGTTCAATGAAAGTACATCAATTTAATTTATTATATTTTAATTTCATTTGTTCCAGTCACCGGATTATATCAATTTCATATTTTATTACTGATGTAAAACATTATATTACATTATCAGAAACAATTCTAATAGTAATTGCATTCTCAGCTTCTCCAGCTGGTCAGGAACAAGACATATTACTAAGACTAATGATATCACTTTAAATTTCTTTAAGTGTTCCCTCACATGTTTTTTTGATCTTCTGAAATTATGTAGACCACATATATATTACAATTTTTATTTACTATAATCAAGCTTATTTTTTAATCTAATTCTGTTGATAACCTTATTTTGATAGCACTCTATTTTGAAATATCACTGTGCTTTAAATACTACTGGCTAATGAGTAATTATTTTAATCGTTGCTCATATGAACACAGCCTCACTACACAACAAGCTTATAATGAACTTTGGTAATAACAATTCATTGTTATCTTCTCAACACATGTTTTAAATGAACAGTCTAACTGCATCTGTCAAGAGCATAAACCTTTTCTCGTATTATCTACCATATATTTCTGTCCAAGGTCATACATTTGTTTCTGCCATAAAAAACTAATGGGACTTAGGTATGTAATTAAAAAATATAATTGGTTTATGCTTGTGTAGCCACTTGTATCCATTATGCTGAAAGCTTTCATATAAACCATACATCAAAATATTAATATATTCAAAATCTATTAATTAAACCCAATTCAAATATACAAGAGGAATTGCTGTGTCTTTCTAGTTATTTCCTCAATACCAGGAATAAAAATATTGAACATCAATATAAAAATGAGCAAGACTATGTTATGTCTGTTATGGAAGACAACCTAAAAACCTTGCTTTTGTTATTTTATAAGACTTTTCTGGCTATCCAGCACTGATGTGAGATTGGCACACTGACACTTTTAAAAAGAACTATTTTCAGAAGTCTCTTACACAATCCCAAAATTCATGCAAGGTTATTAGCACAGTTCCAAAACCAAAATGGCCTGGATACATTTCTGTTTTTCTGCTTTACAAACTGTTCTAATACACTTAAATAAAAATTCCTGTAGACAACCTTTCCTTTCTCTTTTCAACTTCTTTGCTCTGCCTATCAAACAAGACTGACTCTTCCATAAACACAAGGGCCAGCAGCTAGATATTAGATCAGGTTTAATTCTTTAGCTCTAGGCTGAGCTTTCCTCATCTATGAAAGTTGCTGATTACTTTTTTCTGTAGTTGTTGGCCATGGAATTATAAAACTTTAATTCTGCATAGGATATTTTTTTCTATTAAGGCTAAATTTCAATTTACTAGCCTTTCAAATAGACTTTTCTTGCTGCACCAGAAGGTGTCATTTTGTATTCGACTTGCTGCAGAGAAGGTTTTCATAGTGTATGTAGCATAGCCTAGATTTTCATTTCTAAAGGTAAGGTAATTATTACTGCAAGTGGCTACTGTTCTATGTGTGAAAATGTAACATTCTGTGTTCTACCAAAGCAGTCCTGGGAATTCTGGGTTTTTTCAACAGTGAAGTTATACACTGAAAGGAAAGGAAAGTAAATCTGAGCACTACGTGTTTTAATATATCTAGTCTTTTTCCATAAACTAAGAATGGCTCTTTGATTTCTTGCTTTAAAAACCTAAAACTGATTTTTATAATTATGTTTGAAGACACTGAATTGAAAAATGACACAAAGTACTTTTGAATTCATGGTTTTGTAATATGTCTATCTCTAAAATTTAAAGATTAGAACAAAAATTGTAGTGATTAAACTTAATATTCACAGTCTGACTAACACATGAAATGAAATAATTTTATCTTTCTGTCTATGTTACTTGTTTTAACCAACATAGCATATTCTTTTGACTATTTCTTGGGCATCAGGCCCAATTCTACAACCATTACTCAGGTATTACTCAAAGAAAATTCTACTTGAAAAAAAATAATATTGCATTCAGGTCAAAGACTTTAAGACTTTGCTTCAGTTGTTGGGATTTCCATTAAAAATATAGTTGCTACCCTCCCTCAGAGATTTGGGATTTTGTTAAACCTTTCTGAAACAATGTTCTCATTTAAAAATAAATGAAAAGTATGAATAACCAGTAAAGTAGAAGGATGTTGTATATACAGCCACTTTGTTATTTATCACAACCCAACATACCTCTGTAATGAAACATAGCCATGAAATAACGAGGGTTAACAAGGGCTTTCTACCAACTTAATGCAAGCAATAGTGTAAATTGCGGGGGGAGGAAAAAAACAAATCAACTTTGGTTTGGACAGAGTATAGTATAAAGAAATGTTAGCATTTCCAATGAGCATATGTGATGCATAGGATAATAATTTTATAATTTTCTCTGTGTGAA
>VZTN01004924.1:28409-52787 GCA_013400515.1 Erpornis zantholeuca | reverse complement strand
TGAAATTACTTGCACCAACCTTGTGTCTTCCTCTCCCTGAACTTAGGTGACCATCCAATCCTGACTCACAAGGAGAGCCATCATTTACTGAATGACGACCACTGTCAGGTACACTTCCACTGGAGTTTCTCAGAAAATATATCTCTTAGATTGTGGTTAGCAGCTTGAGTGACACATCGAAGTCACAAGCTGAAATAACATATGACAGAGTTTTACTACAATCTCAAAAGTATTTTCATAAGGTTGGTTTTGAGGTTTTTTTCTGAGACTTAGAGCCTAGTCTTTATTTATCGATGTATTTAACATACCCCATCTCCCCATCTTTCCTTCTTGTATTCTTAATTAAAGGGAAGATTTGCTTAAAGGAGTCACAAAGATCTGACTTCATTTATGAATCTTCTTACCCTCAATCACCATAGCAGCATCATTACAGCTTACAGCCACTTGGATTTTGCACTGATCAAATCAAAATTTTGTTGGCTGTATACTGAAACAAGAAACTTTTCCTTCTAATGATCTCATTAGACTGTGATGAATGATCTCTCCAGGGAGGTCATCAAAGCCATGTCATCAGCATTATTTAAACCTTCTACTCCTCTTAATCATTTTTATTATACCATTGTCTATAAACTCAAGCTAAGATTGGAAATCCCATTGTACCGGGTGCATGGTTAAGTGCAGTCCTTGCCCTGAAGAGCTTAACATCTAATTAGATCGGACAACTGTGACAGCAGTGTTCAAAATGTTGCAAATATTTTTAAACCTTGCCACAGGTTTTCCACCAGTACCACCTCAGGCTTGAACGTAAAAAAACCATAAAATAACAGGACCAGGATTTCCAAAGAAATATCAGGCTTGTACACAAAATAGAATATAGGGTCCTGAAGTGTGATAAATTAGAGTCTAGAAGCCTATAATCACAATTCTTACCCTCCCCTTTTTGATTTGTGCTGCTATTTTCATCCCCAGGAGAAATTTGTTTTCTTGACATAAAGCGAATAATGCTTTATCTAACTCTCTCATTTAGAAAGACTGACATGTGTAAGCAAATCTATAAATTAGACACAAACCTAAGGTGAGCGTAAATAATTCATGGTATAGTTCTGTCCAAATGCAACCTAAATCCTTGCACAAACATTTAAACAAAAAAAATACATATATGCTGGTGCCTGATAGTACAAGCATAATTAAAGGCACAAAAGACATTGAAACACTGGCTATATTTTTTAGTGGTTTATCTGTTTAGGCAGACTTAACCCATAGCTCAGTGGAGTGTGGGAGGATCATGCAGTCACACTTGTGCATTCCCCCTCAGTGAGCTCCTCAGCGCTGAGTCACAATGCACTCACAGACATTGCATGTAACTACTTATACTATTCTCATCACTGTAGTACCAGATTTTGTTTCTGAAGGGCACTAAACAGTGTGACAAATTAATGTCAGGTATGGGGTTTTTTTTGCCATTTGTCCTTTACCCAAAAGAAAACTTCTGTGTACAGTACTGTAATATGTTTAGTAGAATTACATAATTGTGAGAAACAACGTCAGAGAATGGGGTGAGAGAGCAAATTTTCTTTAACTCTCCACAGACAGAACAGTGAGAAAACATGTGAATATGCAAGCATGTCTACTTCCTTGGAAAAAGGAAAAAATGAAAGTATATACACCTGTAGATTATGCGTAATTTACACAAAGCTCATAAAATGTACATAGTACAATGTATCATCATTTTAATAGTGCATTACTTAACATTGCACATTTCTTTCATCATTATACCCTAATTTGTATTTTCTATGTACTCTTACTTTGTGCATTATTACCATCTGACTACATTTAGTATTACATTTCTCTATATGGTGATCAAAGGACTTAGGAAGACCTCATATGGCACTCTTTGATTAAACAGAGTTATTGCCTAGTGGGCTGGGACAGAAGAGCAGAATTAGAGTACAGGAGCTGTCTATGCAGCAGAAAACTTGTGAGACTTGTAATCAAATGTTTCAGTGATTAAAAATACAGCAAAGCATTCACCCTTTTCAGGCTCCATGGGGAATTTAGACTTCAAATTTTTCCAGAGTTCAGTTAAGAAAACCACAGAAAGTCATAAAAGAGAAGATCAAAGAATATTCTTTTTTGGAAGACCTAAAATACATGTTGCATTTTCATCCAAAAAAACCTTATTTAGGCTGTTATTCTTACACATCCACCTCCATTGTTGAAACCATGTAAACTTTAAATTAATTATTAAATATATGAAGATTAAGAAAGAATGGCAGTGCAGCCTGGTGATCATGGAATTCCCCAGTCTGATGAATATCTAGATCCCAATGCAAGTACCCTATGACTTTTTATATTTATAATAAAAATCCAACTATTTAAGTAGCTACTCCAACATATAATTTCAGTAAAATACAGTTTACTAAACTCTAATAGCTGGATACAGAGAAAATTCATGGCAGGGGAAGACATTTTTGGATTTGTCTCTCTTTCTCACCATTCGACTCTATTTCTAATTTGGAATAAATCAAATTAATTTACCTAAGTCAAGTTTGTTTTGACTGTGATGGTAGTTAGCAAACAATCTCTCTGTCCTTTTCCCAGTCTGGGATTTCTTTCATTATATTTTCTCTTTGTGTCCTTTGGAAGAGGGGAGTGAGAGAGCAACTGCTTGGGGGTCTGGTAGCCAGCCGAGGCAACCTGCAAGACGAAGAAAATCTTTAATGGATGTATGGAATTGAATCTGAGAAAGAGCAAAAGAACATGAGACCGAGGACTGAAGTGTCTATATTGGAAAAAGAATCTGGAATTAATTCATAGGTATGAAGAAATTTTGTTTATCAAAATTGGAATCAATTGGATATTATCAATTGGAATCAAACCTTTAAAGAGACGACTAAAAAGGATGATTAATAGCAAAATTCACACCATATTTATTTCCATATTTTATTGCCATAAATACGGACTTCTTCTATTTAAAAAAGAAAAAAAGAATAAACATACTGATTGCAAAGAAAATGTAATAAACTATAAAAAATCTGTGGCTGCATACATGAAATAATTTATTCATATCTCAGTTTTCTTCCAATTTAACCTGAAATTCATAAAACATTTTTACTGTTTGAGAAATAATAAATGCCATCCTCTTTAAGAGTCATAACAGTTATATTTTTAGACTTCTCTTGCCATGACTTCCGGATTTTTTAAATAGTAATCAGTATATGCAGCATATTTGATCTTTTTAAAAGATAGCTTTAAAATAAATAATTTAGAAACAATAGGAAATGCCTCAGGTTTTTTCAGGTATTTCTTTTATGTATTGAAGGCATGAATCTATACAAAACAACATGAAAGATGATGCAAAAAGAATTAATGGAATACTCACATCTTAAGGTCATAATTCTACATATTCATAAGCACATTTGAAATATGCATGTATTTTAAACATAAAACTGCAGATTAAAAGATTCATAGATAGCATTATATAAACTTGTCGAATACAAACTTTTGAATCATGAAATTCTGAGTAACAGCTCACATTTAGAATTTTCTCGTGATTTTGACTTGACATTTGGGACAATAAAAAATACTATTTAGTTAGCAAAATTAACAAATTTTAATCTAAATGAGTACTATTTGAAATGTTGGTTTTATTCCATTGTCATTTGACTCAAGCAAATGAAATGGAAATCATCTGAGAAAGCTGCAAAAATAATTTTTGATGGTAGAAGCAAAATCCTTTAATAAACATGATTTGGGGAAAACTCTTTACTAACATTATAAAAACCCAAAAGCAAGTGGTGAAAGAGAGGCATATAATATTTAGCCAAAAAACCTAATTATCTCAAATTTTTTAGGAGCTGTATTAAAATTAGTTAGGAAATTTTTGTTTCTGTCAATTTTCTATTTTAGTTTTTATAGTCTTGTTGCTTTAGCTGGTCTTTGTTCTAGTTAATAGATAAGTTTGTTCTAATAAAATAAGACAGATATTATAGAAAAACTAGGGAGTAACTCAAAACTCATACTCCAAAACTTTTAATAAATGAAATCCACCTACAGAACTTAATTGAGAATTGCTTAGCTAAGAAATTAAAAATAATATAGTATTGTTTAAGAAGCCAAGCTTTAAGTTATCCTTTAACTAGAGATGGATTAAATGTTTTAGAAGTGGTTGAAATAATAAGATGAAAAATTGGGACTTGGCAACGAGAAGGGGGGCTATGGGAAGCCTTTGAGTTGCAATGTATATAAACCCTGGAAAGTTTTTGTTTCTTTGGACATCCTTGGCGAATAAATGGCTGCTTGTCCCTGATACCGGCCAGTGACGTTATTTAGGGATGTTCCTTCAACAACTCCTAAGTTGTTGAAGATTGAACCTTTTGGTTCTCTCCTTTGATTCAGTAATCTAAAGAAATAGTTTCTGATTTTCACACATGTCAAAGAAAATAATAATATCTTTGCCTGCAGGAGCAGTGCAATTGGAGGTACTCTTTGTGAAAAATGGCTTTTTATGAAGCAACAGACAAAGGCTATTTCAGGATTTAGATGATTATGTTTTCCAGTGATTCAATACAAATTTCAAGAAATGGAAGAATGCCTTCTTTGGTAGCTTAGTTCTGCTACTGGATATTATCCAGTGTGTAATATTCTTTTTTCAGGAAGCAAAACACTGAAATAAAGGTTTCCTCCTTGCAGTAAGTCTACTGAAAACAATTCTGCTATAGCTGATTTAAAACATAAGCAACACAGTACTAAAAATATTTTTCCAAGGCAATACCTCTAACCACCCTCTAAATGAGAAAAATAAGATGCTCAGTCTTGTCTAGAATATTCTTACGCTGTATAATAAATCCCATCAGTCTCTGAAGTCATTGCTACATAGTATTCTGTCATCAGCCAATGAGTTAAATGCATGGCAATAATCAATATGATAAAATGACACATTTATTATGGTGTGGGGAGATGACTGAGGGTAAAAAGATAATGGTACAGAAACTATAAGGAAAAATATGGTTGCTACTCCCTGGGTGGAACGGGGTCAGCATACCCAACCTCCTATACACAGCAAGATCTAAATGGGACCAAATGGAGGGTGGAACAGAGCTGAGACATTGTGGCCAGGCTCTGTTGAAACCCTTGCAGAGAGAGCTCAGTGGTACTTTTTTGCTCATAACTCATACAGCAGCTGAAAACCAAGGAAGATGAAGGGAGATGTTCTGCTCTTGAACCAGCAGCTGTGGTGAAATCATTCTGCCTGTACTGACACCTAAGCCCATCCCAAGGTTATTGCAGGTACTATGTTGATATGCCCACCCCTGTGTACAAACACCTGTCAGTGAGTATGATGTATGATTAAAATCACTCATGATCCACCTACATGCATTTTCAATTTTTACAGTTTTACTAATAAAGAATGTTATTCTGTAAACTGCTCATGTGAGTCCATCAAGGGCACTGGCAGTCCCTGGCAGTGCATAAAGGTGTGGATACCCAGAAGGGGATTTCTGTTTGGTGTGTGACCCTGAAAAAGTCAGCTGAACCATCCTCTGATCTAGTGAACTGTGCAGAGAAGGGTCCCCATAATGGGATGATGACAGACTGGTTGGGCATAAGTGTCTCAGCTTTTCTGGGGCACCGGGGCACTGGCTGACAAATCAAACAATGAGTGTTTGAGTAAATCTCCACTTTTAACATGGCAGATGGTGTCTCACACATGATAGCTTAATAAATGAATGAAAATGCTGCTTTCAGTTAAATAACATTGAAATTTTATATTAATTTTAAAAATTAATTCAGAATGAATTTGTTGATATTCAAAAATACAGCTTTGAATGCTTTCCAACTTTTTAATTTTTAATTATTATTAAAAATTAAACTATTATTTAAATTAAACTACTATAATCATTAAAAATTATACCTACTTAATTTTTATATATTCAGGGATTCAAATATAGGTATATCATCAGTCTATGCATATTCTTTGCTGACAATTTGTTGAGGTTTTAGGAGTTCCCCTTTTGTTTTCTTTTTTCTCTTGGAGAATTTTCCCTACCTGTTGCTAGGAAACAAACAAATTACTGGGTGCTTGGGAGAGACAAAAGACCTGGCCACACAGGGAGGGGTCCAGCTGGCTGCCCCGCTTTGACCTGGGGTTTTCTCGTGTAGGGCAGGATGCCCCAAGATTTGAACTGGCAAAAAGGGGCTAGGTACAGCCCCTGGCTCTCTTGTTCCCCCGGCATTTGGAGGGGAGAGAAGCTGCTCTTGTGGTGGAGGGAATTTGTCACCGTTGCGGACTCCTGCCCTCTGCTGCCTTCCTGCTACCGTGAGCGAAGCTCGCTCTCTGGAGCAGCTGCTGCACTGGGACCCTATTTTAACAACCTACCTCACTAAAAAGGGACCTTTTCATCATCTGCTTGGGTGCCTCAGAGGACGCTGGGATCCCAAGTCCGTCTTTCCCTGCCCCACCGAGAGCTGGCCTAGGCTGCCCTGCCCCCTCCATTCCTTTGCCGCTGCTGCTGCGACCCTTCACCACACTGTAGTGCCACACCCCCTGCGAGAACTCCAGGAGCTCCCGCTGAAGCTCCGGAGTTGGATACATCTCATCTACAACCCAGGATATGGTGCTCATTCCTCCTGTCCCAGCCTGCTGTCCCCGAGGCTGCTCCCGGGGCCGNTGCCAGGGTTACTGCTGGTTGTCTGCCTTGCTACACATATGTATGTTTGTAAAGAACTGTTATTCCTATCCCTCAAATAGGAAAGTCCCTTAATTTCAAAATTATAATAATTCGGAGGGAAGGGGGTTGCATCTTCCATTCCAAGGGAGGCTCCTGCCTTCCTAAGCAGACACCTCTCTTTCAAACCATGACACAATTACTGTACTATGTTTTCTACTTTTCAGTTAAAAGTAAGACTGAAGCTTTCAGGAAGACAGTTCATTAAACCAGAAAGGAAGTTGCAATATAATCTCTCTTGCTTATAATCCAAATACAATTTCTAGAAATGAAATAGTGATGGGTTTTGATTCTACAATACAGCACAAATTTAGTTAAGTGCTGCACATTCTAAGTAAGGAAAATGGTTTTATCTCCTGACATTTAAAATGAGAAAATCCAGTCACAGGAACAATGAAGCACAGCAATTTTAGTTACGTACTTATTTTATTCTTGATCTTCGAAGTCTTATTTCAATAGCCTGCTTGGTATTTCAAACAACTCTACCAGACTGTTGATATCTTAAATAAGAATATATATTTATGATAGATAAAGACGTCATCATTCACTTTACCTTATCTCATCCATTGAGAAACTTTATTTGAATGTGATTATATTAAATTCCAGGCCAGCTGACATTTATGCTTTGGTATAGTGAATGCCACCTCTGATTTTAAAGATGAGTCACATTTAAAATAGTTTTCCAATTAGACTATCTAAAATTCAGCTGACATGTAATAATTTATTATAGCTGCATCGATTAATTAAAAATAAGGAATATTGGAGTTGATGAAATCTTTTCCAACTTATCTGTGACATTATCTCAGTTTGTTCAGAGAAATATGAGGGCTTTGTATTCATCTATTCCTTCTAGTGCAAGCTACAACTATGTTTTTACTCCATGGACTGACTCACTATTACTGTCTCCATCTTCTTAGGCTGGTAAAATTGTGTAATGGATTTAATATCCAGGACTTTTTTGTGGAAAAAAACATCAGTCCTGTTCAGGGATGCCCACAGCATAAATGTGTGCTAGTGGAGAAAAGGCTGTAGCCTAAATCAAGACAATTTTACAGTATTGAACGTAAACTCACAAGGATGTGCATGGACACACACATAAATTAACAGCATGTGCTTAGAAAGAGTGAGACTTAGCAACATAAAAATTATTCAGAAGCAAGAATACCATTCTGCAATTCCTAGTGAGGATATGCAATAATGTTTCCTCTTAGCTATCTTTTTAATCAAATATTTACCTTATGATAGTAACTTAAGAAAAAGCAGTTCACTGCTTCCTTCACTGATCCACATATAGCATTAGATCTTTACTAAAAATATGTGCATTACTTGTAGCATCTGCTCAGACTGAGTATATGAGTTGAATTTGTTTGCTTGTTTTGTTGCAAGTAACTTCATCTTGTTTTTCCATGAGAATATTAATGCATAGTGGATTTGTAAGTTTGAAGCTTAATATTTCTCATTTGTTTTCTCTTACATCCATAAGAAAGAAAGGTATTCATTCTCTTCCTTCACTTCTATTACTTCCTTTCTCCCCTTACCAAATTTTTAATGGTAAGTTATGCCTCTTCCTATTTAAGTTACCTACCCAGCTGAAATGCCAGACAGATTACACTGTCATTCCCTGGCCTGCAATCAGTGTTTTTCTGTTAGAAAACTTAAATGCATGAAGCAGAAGTTCATATGGGTCACACACCACTGTGATAGTCTTAAACTGAAAGTATTTCAACATGTGCCAGCCTGTTTTCTCTTGTTCTTTCACTGGATGCCACCAAGAAGGAGCAGCTTCCTCTTCCTTGCTTCCCTAGTAATGCATTTATATACATTGGCAGGATTCTTCCACTGCTCCCTCTCCTACACAATGAAACTGAACCCCAAACTGAGGCTCCCACTTCTCAAAACCAAGGAGTTTCAATAGAACTCAGCAGAGGGGACAGATCATCTCCCTCGACCTGCAGGCAATAACCACTGACCCAGAACACCATTAACATTCTTTGTTGCAGGAGCACATGAGTGGTTCAAGACCAACCTGGTGTCCTCCAGGATACCCAGGCTATTTTCTGTAAAGCTGTTTTCCAGCTGTTCTGCTCTCAGTATGCACTGGAGCATGGGGTTGTTCCTCCCAGGTGCGAGGCTTAGCATTTTCTTTTGCTGGATTCATAAATTTCCTCTCAGCCCAGCTGAGGTCCCTCTGAACTGAGGGACATCCCTCTGTTGTATCAGTCACTCTTCCTAGCTCTGTATTCTCTGAGAACTTGCTATTTATGCCCCGTCCCATCAAACAGGTCATTGATGAATATAGTGAGCATTACTGGAACCAATACTGAACCCTGTGGTACACTGTTTTGGACTGGCCTCAAACTGGACTTCATGGTGCTCATCACCATCACTTAAACCTGGAATTTGAGACAGTCTTCAGTCTTCTTCACTGTCTGCTTAGCTAATCTATACTCCATCTAGAAGGATGTGTTGGAAACTTCACTAAAATAAAAATAAATAATGTCCACTGCTCTCCACTCAACTACCGTAAGCAGTCATGTTCTTCCAGTTTCTAATTGTGTATCACTCCACTAGCCTGAACAAGTCATGTCTTCAATGGATTTTGCAATTTCTTTCTTTTCTATTTTTACTATCCACACCTTAATTATCATATTCTATAGTCTGATCTGAGTATTTATCATTCCTGAATGTCATTTTTTTAATATACTTATCTAAAACTTTATTTTTTCAAAATGGAATGACTTCTTCACCATAATCACTAATAAGCCTTACTATTTCATTTGCTTATTTATAAACAGTGTCCTGGAACAGAAGCCACAGCAATAGTATGCTGGTCTCAATCTTCAATAGCAGATAGTGACTTTCAAAACTTTTGGACTCTTCATGAGTAATTGAGTGCAGATGGTCTTCTCCATCCTGCAATGTGCAGAATAAAATAATACCTGCTCTAAACAAGTCAAGTCAGTATTTTAAATAACCTTTACATAATATTGACAATACAGCATCTAAAAATTTTAATTTTTTTTCATACACAGAAAAAATTTACAGCACAAGCTAGTGCTGACTTATCATATTTTCAGGACTGGTTATATGCAGGTCATTACTTTATTGGAGAGTTACAAAACACCTTTCCTTATCCTCACAAAATAGCTGCTTCCTTCCCTCATTCTTTCTAAGTTTTTTCTCTCATTTTCATATATTAATGGCTAAAAAAAACCTGCTAGAGCAACTATTTTTAATTAGCATAACAAAAAAGTATTTCTATCCTTCCAGGACCACCTTTTGGCTCAAATACATTTAGAGATAATGAGGGTTACCTTTTATAAATCCCTCTTGGGAGGTTATGTGCTCAAGTCACGTTTACATTAAAGAGATTTGTTTGTGTAGCTCCCTGTACACCATTTTCAAGATCTGCTTCTTGGAATATCAAATTACATTTTATTTGATAGATGTGAAGTCTGGTAAGAATAACAGAGTGAATTTTGTTGCTTGCTTGTCCTTCAGTTAAAAATTAGCATTTTGCAAGTTATTTAACTTAGATTGATAAGCACATAAGAACTGAAACTACATAGACTTTCTCATGCCAGTATTAAAATATTATCATATTTAGAAAGCCCAGATAGCACTGGAGGTTTAGGAATTTTTAGTACTATGATAAATAATTTCATTTTTTCTCAAATTTTTTTTCTTAATTTTTTCTCAATTTTGTAATTTTCTGTTATGCAAAGAGGAAAAATAAAAGGGCGTTCAAGATTGAAAACTAATGACATTTAAGAGGAGTTTTGATGGTAATGTATGCAGTTTGTGCACCTGTATTTCTTATAAGTCCAACAGATTCTCAAGCCAAGAAACCAATAATCTTCTATTTATAGTCAAAGAGTGAAAAAGTACAGTGTGTCAGTTTAGGGTTACACTGTCCTGGGTCACACTCAAAATAAGAGCAATTCCTGTAATAATCAAAATGTCCTTATGATGCATTTTTTTATATAGATATATAGATAAATATTTAATCTTAGCATTACCTGAATCCTAGTACACGTAAAGAAAATGTGAAGGCTACAACTGAAGTCAATGGGGACAACTGTCTCCAAGAGATTATATCAAAACTTCTTTTCTTAATGAAAGAAAGGATTCAAACCATGACATCTAAACTGATGGCACTTCTCAGTATTTTAGGTTGGTTAATTTTTCTGCTTTGTCACTGTCTGGTTGTCTTTTTCTCTGATATATTTCCATTTTGTTAAGGTACCTGTTCCATAATCTGAAATTATATTGATATTTAATTAAAAATATACAGAAAAAAATATTAGGATGATTAACTTATTAAAACATGTACATGTTAAAATGAAAAAGCACAACTTCTTCATCTTATTTATTTGGTTTTCCTTATTAATATCTGTATTGATTAAGAAAATATCTTGAAAATTTAATTCTTTTAGGAGAGAAAAATAAAAGAAGAAATAATAAGAATAAAATGCAAGTAACTTACAGCTAAGCTCATAACAACTTGCAAGGAAATCAGATAATGAATTCCTTACTGTACAAGGAAAGATTTTGGAGAAGGTGGTGGGACTTGCATCAGTTTGTGCTGGATAAAAACACCTGGTTATAGTTACAACATCTCTTTCAATATTTTTGATTGATTTTCCTAATTTTTTATTTCAGCCAAGAATTTTTTTATATTATAAAATTAGGTAAAATAAGGAAGAAAATTATTAATGGGATAAATTAGAAGAAAATGTTTGTGCAACCTTTAGTTTTGATGGATTGGCTGTTCTAGTGAATACCCATGAACCTGCAAAAACTAGTGGTTTTGCTCATTTCAGACATATCTGAACAGTCACAATAAGAAAAACTTTGATAAGAAAAAAAGTTTGATAAGAAAAACTTAACTAGAGCATCTAGTAACATCTCTTCTTCAGCATCATATTTGAATTTCTTTCCACTTCTGGTACTGAACAGAAGCCCAAGGAATGCTTCATTTATAACAAACAACCTGACAGGAGGCCACTAAAAGCAAAAAAGCTTTTTTGAAAGTTCTTCATCATGTTCTTTGGAGGTAAAATATGGCTCTGGGACCCTGTCCTTCCTGTGTTCTTTGTGACCACTTATAGTTTGATAGAGACAAATAGAAGGTGATAATTCAAAGTGTGGGAGTTAAAATAAAAGGTTGGGACATGAAATCTGCTGAAACTGGCAGCATAGAGCTAAGACTCAGGGGGAAAGAGAGCTGTAACTGCATGAAACAGAAATTACAACTAAAGGAAAGAAAAGTTGGACTTGGTTGGACATCAAGGCTGTGACTAGCAAATATGATAGAATCAGCTGAGGAAAAGGGAGAGGTGCAGGCAGAGTGTTGAGGTGAGAGAATGGCACAGACTGCTAGGCTAAACAGAGTATAGGCTGGACTGGCGATAAGTCAAAGAACCTGGATGACCACCATAGGATAAAGATGCAACACAACACTTCAGGGAAATGGTCATCACTTCAGCACAGTGGAAGATTGTGCTCACAAAGATATACTGAGTGCATATTATGGAAATAAAACTGGTTTTCCCTGACAGCAACAAGTATTTTTAACACATATGGACACAAAACGTGATGTCAACAGTGTGACAACTGAGAGAAAGACTGTCATATTCTTCAGCCATCCCATTCTTTGGAGCTGGGAAGCAAAACTTGTGGTATTTGGAGATGTTATCTTTTAATCATGAATTTTACATGGTCCCAGAGAACTAACTCCCACAGTAGTATTATGTTCAAAAAGCTACCATATAAAAGGCAAGCAGTTATCTGGTTTTACTTTTGTCATATATTGATGGCAACTTCTCCATTGCTGAACCTGTTTTCTTCCCCAAAGGGATGTCTGTCTGGGTAAGAACCATACTCTGTGCACGCTGAATATTTGTATTGGGGAATAGAGATATTGCTTTGAATATTTTTACAGTCAGATCATTGGCAATCCTCAAAACTTAACCTGTTACGATTTTATATTAATAAAGAGTGTTATTCCATAAACTGTTAGTGTGAATCCTTCATGGGCACAAGCAGTCACCAGCAGCAGGTAACACACTCAAATAAAGTGGGAAGAACCACTGAGGGCTCTCTTTGTGCTGTTGGTGTGTGTCCCTGCCTAAGTCAGTTGAACCACCCTCTGATCCAGAAGGACTGTTCAGTGAAGGGTCCCTGCAGGGGGACAATGATGGACCGGTTGGGTACAAGGGTCCTGGCCTTCCTGGGACACTGACAGACAAATCAGACTCCAAGTGGAAATCTCCTCATTTCATGTGGCCCTGATCCAAGGACCAGCCGAGAAGAAAATATTTACAAGGCACTCTGAGTTGGAGGGGAAGAGAATTTACCCACATGGTCATAGAACATACTGCACTGTATCCCTTCAGGCTCAGTGAATGCAGCCTGGCCGTGCCCAGTATGTGGGATTAAGGTCAGACTTAGCTGTATTGGGTATGTAATGTGTGTTTATACATAGACATCTGCACAGATACATAGACATCTGCAAGGACACACAGACATAGGTGAGTTAAATTAAATTCAGGTTATGCCATACTCGTTTGTGAATTTACATTGTGATACAGTCAGATTATTGAAACATTAACCAATATGCATAAGACTCAAGTTACAACAAGGAAACATATTTTATATTTTTTAAAATTTCAATATTTTGTCCTTAAAACCTACCAAATATTTTCAGACATTCCAGATTTTCTCCTAAAGAATGTAGAGATCTAAATTTTTGAAAGTTTTGGTGTCAAAAACATCAGAAATCATTAAGACCTTAAAGACTCAAGAGACAAAATCAATGCCTGAGATTTTAGGGGGAAGAAAAAAGTAATTTAAAACTATCTTCTGTCTTCTGGAAAAGAGATATACATAACACTAAATCAAAGTCTGAGAGGTGCTGGCTCATCTTTCCCTTTCGAGATCTCCTCTTTCTTTCATATTATTGTATTATGGCCTCTAGGTAGAATTAGAGTGATACTTGCATATTATTTTGAGGACATTTTTACCTCATTAAGGTCTACCACTTCCTATCTGTACTTATTTTAGCTAGATGCTAGGTTATATTAATATATGACATATGACACTTTTACTTAACAATTAAACATGTATGAACTTAAATACATTATTAAAGGCAATTTATTTTTTTCACTTGAAATATTTTTACCCATCTAGATTAGCTACTTAGGAAGTTCTTGGTGTTCAAGATGTTTATTAGTCTCAGTTTTAGTTAATTTGTAGAACATAACAATTAAAATTAAACCAGTGAGAGAGAAATAGTTAGCAACATTTCTGGAGTGCATGTGGTGATTTGTGTGGTGCTCTACCCATAGGCAGAATGGCACTTTTTTGAACTACAGACAACACAGGATATAGAATCATCTATAAATCACAGAATCACATAGTGGTTTGATTTGGAAGGGACCTTTAAAAGTCATCTAGTCCAATTTTCCTGACAAGTGCAGGGGTAACTTTTGCTAGGGGGAAAAATTCCACCTGTCTTTGTATATACATAAAAACTTTTTATTTTTCTCTTGTCCACAGATTTTTCCATAATTTTCTTCTTTAGAACTCCTAGCATTATTTTTTGGGTGTATTTGGACCACAATTTTGCTTTTGATGCTTTGTAAAGCTGAAAATTTATACAAGAAATGGTGTCATTTATATGGATGTTTTTATTGTTGTTGTTATTTTTATTATTATTAGGTACAGTTAAGTCCTATAGAGAGTGTTTCAAACCTAACAGATAGACAGATAGATGGCCATTTTTGATAACTGGGCTGAATATTTTCTTTGAGAGACATAGATTCTGAGCTTAGTTCTTTACAGGCTGCTAATGACAAACATGTATGGTTGTTTATTGTGTTACTTATGCCAAGATATTGCAATCAAAAACCTGTGGTCCAAGGCACACTATCTGTGCCATGAAGTTGCTTTCCTGCTGCCCATTGTTGTTTCCAGACATATTTCCTCTCCTTTTAGACTGGAACACACTTGTTTGTTGTTGTCCTTAAGGTTAAACCATGGGAAAGATCAGTATTAAAACTCTTTCATGGAGGTACTTGTGCTGTCATTCATTGATGCTTGAGATTCCTTGAAAGGCTTGGTATCTCCAGGTTTTACCATCATATCCACAGGCACCCTAACTGCCCATTAAATACAATAGGATAAGACATATGTTGCAAACTATATCAAACTTCTGTGTGCACATAAGTCTGTTCAGACATGTAGAAAAACCACTGTCAGAGATATTATAAAGTATAATATAGAAAGTTTTTCCCTGTGAAAGTGGTTTTTCTCATCTTCCTTCTGTATAGAAACCCAAATTGTTTAATTATGCAATTCAATTAAAATATATTTTTAAAAGGACTGTAAAAGTGATCTTTCCCTTCCCATAAAATATGACACACAAACTTTTCCCAGAAATCAACATTCCTTTATAGAGCATTTTTCTTTCCTTTGTGTGCTTCTGCCAAAAGTTCAGATGAGGGAGGTCCTTCCACTAGTCAGATTTGTGAGAGACAGCCATCATATTTAAACACAAATTTTACTGTACTGCAATTTCTTTGTCGGTTTCACGCTTATTCCAAAGAAAATAACTGAGTTCCAGTTATAAGTTCACATTTTCAAAAATACCTTAAACAGAGAAGAAATATAAGCATCCAAGAAAACTCTGTTACACAGGTTATAAAATTATTATAGTACTTCAGATATCAGAGACAGAAATAAGATCTCTGTGTTCATCCACTATCAATAAAAAAATTGATCTCCATATTATCTGCTCATCTGTAACACATATGGTGCTGGAAGGAAGATCCCTTGAGTACAGGCCCTCCAGCTTTGCCCCTGCCCTTTGCCTTTCTCTGAGCACATTAACTGCAAAGTTTTTCTTCTCATTGCTCTCCTTCTATCTACTCTTCTAAACCTCTTTGTTCCTCTGTTTCATTTTCATCTACTCTGAACTGCTGCTGTGGTACAGAATGCTGATGAAACAATAACTTATTCCTACTCAGAAGGTTGTTTTTCAGCTGTGTTTCTTAGCATAACATAGCTATCCTGCATTTATACAGGGAATCTCTGCATCCAGGTCCATGATAAGGGCAACTAACTCAGCTGTTGGCAAGTGCCCTGGATGTACGAGGGATTGCAGGCATGGATCAATACTGCAAGATAGAGACTGATAATGTGACACCCTTTAAACTCGTTGCTGATTCTGACCCTCTTCCTGCCTTCCTAAAGCCCTGCTGCTGCTGTGTTACTGCTGCTTAGTCCCAGCTCTGGCATTGTTGCCACACAGGGACATTCCCAGTCCCCTCCTTCCTCTGTTGGCTCCTCAGAACCATCAGCTGACATTTCTGATTCCTTCCCTGACCTCACTGTGTCAGCTACCACTTTCAACAAAAATGTATGTGCAGTTACATTAGCTCAACTTTTTTTTCTGCTTTTGTTTTTCAGAACTGGAAGGAATAAAATTAAAAACTGTAGGACTGAAGGTGCCTTTGAGGTCACTGAATCCACTTCTCTCCACTTAGTGGGACTAAGAGACCACAACAGAAGTGGTCATGTGAATGCTTACATTCGTACCATGAAGACACAGTACAAAATAACTTTTAACAGTCAGAAAAATAATAAAACAGTTAATCAGAGAAAACAATATTGTATTTTGGCAAAGGAAGAAAATATCTCAGGGAATAAAGCCTTCAGAGGAAAGAATACAGTTCTTACTCATCTCTATTTTTCATCTTGAATAAGAGACTATGAAGGCAGAAGTGCTGAATTTGAACAAAAAATATAATATACACATGATGTATATCACCATTAACAGGGACAAAAGTCAAATTTCTTTCACAAGCTTCATATGAATTATGCTTGAAAGCACTCAAAATAACTCAAAAAAGCTTTTTGTTTGGGATCACTGCTACAGGGTGGTAATAGATGGAATATCTAGATTCTGCATTGCTGTATAGTGTTTTATCTCCTCTAAATTACATTTGAAATCTTTCAAAACAAAAGCTACGCTTTATTTTTCTTAGTTCCTTAATAATTTTCTCTATGACCAATATAGATAAAAAGCTGTGCTTTTTCCCATAGACAATGTAGACCTCTTGTTTACCCTTTCCATTTTCCGATAGTTCATAGTGATCCATCTTCTAGGACAAACACAAACAAGATGCAGTCAGCAATTTTTCCCATCACTGCAACCCTTGCTGAATATAGATTTTTTTAAAAATCAGTTCAGAGATGGTGAAAGTGCTGCTGATCAATTGTTGGAAGCAACCTGACAAAGTGGGAAAGCTGAAGCTTTTTAAAATTGTGTAGTGAGCCATCACAATGCTGCTGATATTCTATGCAGGTAACTGGTTTTCTCTGCAGAATTGAAAGTTTGTTATTTCTGTGAGAGATACAAACTACTGAGACTATCAGATCTTCTAGTGCTGTGGTAACATCAGATAAGCACATTGAATTTATATGTATATGTATATATTGCTAGTAGCTGAAGATAAGGTTCTTCCATTTATTACCATAGTATAGAGCTTCTGTTTGTCCACCAGATAACTTTACAGAAAAATCCACAGGACTTAACAAGGAAACAGCATAAATTTACAGAAATACTATTTTCCTTTCAAAGAGGATTTTATTTGTTCAAAAATGCTGTGCATATAATTCTTATTATAAAAATTTATGAAGAGTTAAAAGAGATATTTGTGTCCCCTGCTAAATCTTTACAGAAGTTTTCCATAAATAATTTGCCCCTAAAGGCATGTATAGAGTGATTGCAGCAGGGATGTTTTTTCCAGGAAGCATGTTACAACTGTCTCTTTGGCTTGTATCTGTTCACCTTTAGTTGTGATGCTACTGTCTAGGTATTCAAGGTGCTTGCTGCTTTGGGAATAGTGTCTTGTCATGGAAGACATCCTGGAAATTAGCATCTGCACCAAACAAAGACCAAGGACTCAACAGAGTTTGCTATTGATAAAGAAAAGGCAGTTCTGCCTTCCTCCTGTTAGGCATTATTTGAATACCCAGCACCCCCTTACTCTGATTATTTCAATGGACTACTTCTTAGGAGGGTTTTAGGTACAGTTCACAGATCTTTTATTTCAGACAGGAAGAGGAGAGGTTTGAAATCACCTCTGGCCCTGAATCCATCTCTAAAAGTAGTATAAAAATGGACTGACTGAAAAAGATCTGAAGGGGTGGATGGTTGTTTCAGTTTACACTAAGATGAGGTCACAGCAGGTGCACACACTGCAGCCCACAGGAGGTTGCTCGGCTGGGTAAGCACATCCTGTAACTCCCTCCCACCTGCCTCATCCAAGCCACAGCTGCTGCCAGTACTTGTGGATTCACCGAGGAAGCTTTAGAAAACAAAGAATCAATGGTGTTACTACTGTTCAGATGAAAGGATTCTTTGATCCGAAAGACTGGATCCAGCAGCCCCACATTTTCAATGAATTTCTCTAGAAACTATTTAAGAAAAATAAAGCAGAAAAATGTTTTACCATTTTATGAATTTAAAGAAGACTAACATTGTAAGATGTGCTTTCAAATCCAAGTGCTGACATTTGGATTTTAAGTACTCTACAGGGTTTTTGAGATTTTCCTGTTTAATATGTTTTATAACTGTGGTAGGTTGATACTTGGCTGATAGCCAGATGTGCACCCAGAAACTCTCAATCTCCTTTTCAATTGGAATTCCCTGGAAATTAGGTGGAAAAGCTTGTGGGCCAAGATAAATACAGGAAAATCCCTTACAAACTCTCATCAGGGGCAAAACAGGTTTGACATGGGGAAAATTAAGTTCATAACAATTTAAAAACAGAGTTCAGTGGTGAGAAAAGAAAGCACAACAAACATGGTCTGCCTTCCCCCCACGCAACACAGAGAGAGTGGGGGCTACAGCCAGTCTGTAGGATCAGCTACTTCCTCTCAGACTTTTTCCCCTGCTGCAGCATGCACCTCTTCATGGGCTGCAGTGCTTTTCTACTCCAGTGTGGGGACTGCCAGGCTGCAGCTCCTCTAGCACTTACCTACCTGCTCCAGTGTGGTATCTGCTAGAGCACCTGGAGCATGTTCTCCTCCTCCCTCTCTAACCTCAGTGTTAGCAGGATTGTTTGCCACACTTCTGTCCTCTTCCCTGCTGTGCAGTGTTTTTTATCATGTCTTACACAAATTCTCCCAGAGACACCACAAACTCCTCTGCCAAGCTCAGCTGTGTCCTGCAGTGAATCCATTTTGGAGCCATCAGGAACTGACTGTCCAGTACAAGCAGGCCCTGGTTTCTGCTCACAAAGGCCATCCCTGCAGCTCCCAACATTACCAAAATCTCGTCACTTACATTCAACACCAAGAAGTTATCAGATAAATTATGTTTATTGCAAATATATTTATATAGAGTCACACATACACTATTCCCAAACATATTGTGACTTCTACACTTCTTCTCAAGTTGGTTAAGTTGGTGAGCTTAACACATTAAAAATATTCAAGAATAGAGACAGGGACTGACAAGGGAATTGTGGTAATTCTGGTAGGCATAATTTGTAGGAAATTATTTTGTATTTTCCCTGTATTTTTAGATTAATATAAAAGGAAACCTATTTAAATGTACAATTAATGAAGAATGGAGCAGCCTAGCACAGACATCTTTTAAAAGTCAAGAAATTTAATCAATTAAAAGTTGGAGAACTAATATCAAGATGTTTGTGTATTTTTTGTTTGTTTGTTCTGTTTGTTAGCATTACATCCAGATATGGAGCTGGAACAAACTCCAAAAAAAGTACAAGGAGGTGAATCGGGTTCTTATGGAAAATATAAAGCACTGATTGTAACAGCAACTGGAACATAGCAGACACATCTTAACATTGTCCTGAGGTGTAGGGTATGCACTCACCAAAAATGCTGACATGGTATGAAGCAATCACACTTAGCAGGGCTACCAGCCAGTGTGGCAGTGGGGAGTGAAAGATGATAGGAAATGACTGAGGACCTAATAGGAACAGAGAGACTCCTAGGATATGTATTTTACTTATCCTATAAGAAAAATAGAAGAATAGAAATTCTATTCCATATCTGCATTAGTAGATAGGGATGTACAGAAAAAGCTAGAAATAATGTTTGACTGGGAATTCATATAAGCATGCCAGTGGGAGAGAACAAAGTGCTGTCTCCATGGTCTGGGGAATAGATGAAGGACAATTGACTCGAAGACTGCCAGCACAAATGGGTCTGAAAACCTTCCTGTGGTAGCCCCACACTGTACACCTTTCACCCTGGTAGTTTGCCTTTGCAGAACTCACACGTCTATGAGTGTAAGCAGCAGCAGCAGGGTGGACAGAGAGTTGCACATGGGAGGACAGGACCAAGAACAAGTCTTAAGAGGAGTGGCTGAGGGAACTGGTAGTGTTTATTCTGGAGAAGAGGAGGCTGAGTGAAGACTCTATCGCTCTCTGCAGCTGTCTGAAAGGAGGTTCTGGAGATGGGGGGAGATTGGCCTCTTCTTCCTAGTAACAAGCAACAGGACCAGAGGAAACAGCCTCAAGTTGTCCCATGGGAGGTTTAGATTGGATATTAGAAAAGAAATTTTAATCAAGAGGCTTATAGAGCATTGGAACAGGCTGCCCAGGGAAGTAGATGAGTCACCATGGCTGGAGGTATTTGAAAGACAGATAAACATAGTGCTTAGGGACATATTTTGGTGTTGAACTTAGTTAATGGTTAACAGTTGGGCTTGATGATCTTGGAGGTCCTTTCCAGCCTAAATGATTATATAATTCTACGACCTAAAAAATCTTTTTGCTGTGGATTATTAAACTGTTTCTCCACCTCTGCCGTTCTACACACAACCTTTGTACTAGAGCCCTCTTCTACTTTAAAAGACCACAAAAATGTAGGAGCCATCTATAAACAGTAGAAAGTGTTTTCTAGAATGAACAGGGTACTACTGTGAGTGCTTCGGATAATCATATATTGTACTATTTGGTTATACAGCTAAGTGCCCCCTCTCCCCCAAAAGTATGTAGAACTACATTTGTTCTCTAAAATAGGTTTGGCCTCGTGTTCAGGAATGCTGGAAATGTCTCTTCTCTGAAGAATCCCATTGCCTTTACTCAGAAAGAAAAGAAATATCTTATTTCTGAAAAAATGTGAGTTAATATTAAGGTGAATTAATATGCAAAAAATGTTGGGAATATCTGCAAAATTGCAAATTTCTATCTAAATTTTCAATGAAGCTATGGTTTGGCATTAACTTATTTATATTAGTAAAGTGACATGAGGAGCTGTATGATAGGATAATTTAATTTTATTAGCTATCAGAATTAAAAATATTTTATAGGTAATATAAGGGATCAGACAACAAAAATAAAAACTTTTAAGAGATTATCTTATTTGCCCATGTCACATTCATGCATACGTTTTTAAGGCAGACTCCTTCATCTCCTAACATTTGTCATTCTTTCAACTTTTCAGGAGACCAAGCACCATCACTTTATTGTCACAAAAACCTGACCATGTTAAATTTTTGCTACTGACAGCATGAGTCAGGAAAGGAGCATAGATGTTTTACTTTGTCATTCCAAGAATCATTACTTAACAAGATCTCTTCCATTAATTTCTGACAAGATCAAAAGAGCTTAAACAGGTATTAGAATATTAGTGCAGTCTACACCATTGCTATTAATAGTAGCATTGACATTTTCCAAAGAAAATAAATTCTGAATAAGAGCCAATTTACATATATATCTATTTATATATGTATATATTAGCTGGAAGAGAAAGCTGGCATTTTTCCATGTGTCAGGTCTCATTCATTTTAGTAATGTGGTGTCAGTATACTGCCAACATTTACAACAGAAATGTCGCAGATGGTGTGTTCAAAATAGAACTGGCAAATTCACTCGTTTCACCTGAGGTGCGTTGAAGTGGTGCTACACTTTATGGAAAACCTGAAAATGTTATTCTAGGTTATGCTAAAAGAAATTGGATTAACTCCTCAAACATAATAATATATTTTCTAGCCATCTGAGGACCTCACTTGGAAAGTCATTTCACTTGGGAAAATTTAGGGAGAGTCGATCACGTACTTTCTGTGGCAATATGAGTACTTTTTGTATTTTAAGTTGAAAGAAAACAAACTTGCACTGATTCTACTTTAATGTAAAGTGGTGGCTCAGGGGAGTGGCAGGCAGATGAATTTAAAATTGTGGTTTTATTTCACAAGTCAGAATAAGTGGTTGTGTAGATGAAGCATAGAATTTTGCAAGCTGTTCTTTTAATAGACCTCTGTTAGCAAGAGACTACATATGAGAAGTTAGTTCAGTTACAGCCACTGAAGGCTTAATTATATTTTTTACTGGGATTGAACACTATCAGCGGATGTACTGCTGATGTAGAATGGTCTGAGACTAGGCAGTGGAAGAATAATGGACTCTAAAGCACTCTTTCAGGCTAATTTAAATCAGTAATAGAGTGATAAAGCTTTTACACTCTAACATCATTTTTCTTACCATAAATATGATAAAATATTACTGATGTAGGACAGTGTTCTGGTTTCATATTAACTGATAAATGAGAGTCTAGCTTTAGTTATAGATGCAGCTCAGGTATATGCTTGTCCTAGTATAGAGTTGCGCTGCACAATAGTAACAGATACGTCGCTATTTCCACTAACGCAAAAAAATCCTGAAGTAGAAATAATTTATAATAATAAATTCTTCTTATTATAGAAGAGCGGTGGAAACTCAACAAGGAATTTTGTACCATCTCCTGATCAAAATATGTAAGAAAATTTTAAAGTTAAGGAGTCGCAAATGAAATTCTCCTTTCCTTGTACATCCTAAATCAAATTGTTGCCAAATTCTAGGAGCTCTTTAAACATGGAAAAGAGTTGGGTTTAAAAAGGAGACATTGTTTATTCTGTGTAGGATGTAAGGTAGAAGTTTTCCAGAAATCAAGCACACTAGAGAGTAAAAAGCAAAATAATTTATACACTAAAATTTACGTAAACACACCTATCTAATACAGAGTTACTACCTACCTAGCTATCCAGATTGTGTAACCTTATTCAATACTTGTCACTACACCTGTATGCACCTGTTTGGGGGTCTCTGGTGGTCATCTGGGGAGGTGACACTTAATCAGTTTCAAGCAAAGTTCATCTAGGACCTGCAAAACACAATACTGTGTGTCAAATAAGAACTGCAGCTTTGGAGCCACATCTGAAACAATTGCCAAGCAGGATATAAAGTACAAAAGCTTTCCATAACCATTGAGCAGAACCTCTTTAACATACCTGATAAGATCTCTTTATATTCAAAAGAATGGTTAAAGGTGAGAATGATACCATTAGCTTGTATTTAAAACAGAGATCAAAGAAAGGGACATAGAACTCTGCTTACAGTCAACAAAATCAGTTGCATAGATTTTCATTTGTTGTCATTCTTTGTTGTCTTCTTCTGCTATCCACTTTGCTCCTCACTCCAATACTGCCAGGCCCCACCAAAACCCAAAGGTGCAGCTGCTCATCGATGGGCTACTTATACCCAGCTGTTACAACCCACCCCTGGAGGCAGGGTAATTGTTAATAGATCCCTTGAGGCAGATTAGTGTAAAATGACACTGAATGACTTGTGTTTATATATATGTCTATGGCAGCTTTATTTTAGAAAATTTTGGTTGCTAAGGAAAGAAGGTATGTATGACTTTTTGTTATTATCTATAGAAATGAAACAATATAAAAGTATAAAGATATCACTTTAAAAAAAGTATAAAGAAAAGAAAGAAAGGTTAAGAATAGCAGAGGGAAAAGACATCATCACCCATGGATCCAGCAGTGAGACTATGTCCTGTGTTCAAAATGATGGTTTCATTGCTGATCCAACAGGGGTGGGGGAAGTTCATACAACATAATGTTCAATGTGTTCAGGTGGGAACACCCAGGTGCCTCCCCTGGGACAGAAGGGGTTTACAATATCTGATAGAACACTGGATCATGCACGATCCTCTGCTGAATAGCCCCAGAAATGAGTCTGGGAGTACTTCAGGGGTTTTTGATGGTTTATGACATCTTCTAAAATGTGAAAGCTCCTTCTCACACCAGCCAGCTCAGTTGATCAAGTTACAGCACACCTGAAGGGATGAATACCTTCAGGCTTATGTGTGGATGTGCACGCTCAGACACTTTTCCCGGAGAGGTGTATGGGGGTGAAGTTTTACACCTGAGCCAGTTGTGTAAAGCAGGACACTGGCAAGGTAAAAAGCATTATCCCACCTCCAGGATCTGCTTCTTATCACCCTTACCTAGCTCAGGACCCAGCTTTTTGCTAATCCAAGATTTGTTGTGGCCATCCTCCATGGTGGCACCTGGCCTGTTCTTATGCAGATCAGAGGTTTTGCCACCACACTCAAAAACTCTCCTCCTCCCTTTGGTTTGAGCATGTGTGTGCAAACCTGGCGTCAGCAAAGCCCCTTATAAAAAGCATTATCCCACCTCCAGGATCTGCTTCTTATCACCCTTACCTAGCTCAGGACCCAGCTTTTTGCTAATCCAAGATTTGTTGTGGCCATCCTCCATGGTGGCACCTGGCCTGTTCTTATGCAGATCAGAGGTTTTGCCACCACACTCAAAAACTCT
>VZTN01004924.1:0-28067 GCA_013400515.1 Erpornis zantholeuca | reverse complement strand
AAATAATTTATACACTAAAATTTACGTAAACACACCTATCTAATACAGAGTTACTACCTACCTAGCTATCCAGATTGTGTAACCTTATTCAATACTTGTCACTACACCTGTATGCACCTGTTTGGGGGTCTCTGGTGGTCATCTGGGGAGGTGACACTTAATCAGTTTCAAGCAAAGTTCATCTAGGACCTGCAAAACACAATACTGTGTGTCAAATAAGAACTGCAGCTTTGGAGCCACATCTGAAACAATTGCCAAGCAGGATATAAAGTACAAAAGCTTTCCATAACCATTGAGCAGAACCTCTTTAACATACCTGATAAGATCTCTTTATATTCAAAATAATGGTTAAAGGTGAGAATGATACCATTAGCTTGTATTTAAAACAGAGATCAAAGAAAGGGACATAGAACTCTGCTTACAGTCAACAAAATCAGTTGCATAGATTGTCATTTGTTGTCATTCTTTGTTGTTTTCTTCTGCTATCCACTTTGCTCCTCACTCCAATACTGCCAGGCCCCACCAAAACCCAAAGGTGCAGCTGCTCATCGATGGGCTACTTATACCCAGCTGTTACAACCCACCCCTGGAGGCAGGGTAATTGTTAATAGATCCCTTGAGGCAGATTAGTGTAAAATGACACTGAATGACTTGTGTTTATATATATGTCTATGGCAGCTTTATTTTAGAAAATTTTGGTTGCTAAGGAAAGAAGGTATGTATGCATTTTTGTTATTATCTATAGAAATGAAACAATATAAAAGTATAAAGATATCACTTTAAAAAAAGTATATATAAAAGAAAGATTAAGAATAGCAGAGGGAAAAGACATCATCACCCATGGATCCAGCAGTGAGACTATGTCCTGTGTTCAAAATGATGGTTTCATTGCTGATCCAACAGGGGTGGGGGAAGTTCATACAACATAATGTTCAATGTGTTCAGGTGGGAACACCCAGGTGCCTCCCCTGGGACAGAAGGGGTTTACAATATCTGATAGAACACTGGATCATGCACGATCCTCTGCTGAATAGCCCCAGAAATGAGTCTGGGAGTACTTCAGGGGTTTTTGATGGTTTATGACATCTTCTAAAATGTGAAAGCTCCTTCTCACACCAGCCAGCTCAGTTGATCAGGTTACAGCACACCTGAAGGGATGAATACCTTCAGGCCTATGTGTGGATGTGCACGCTCAGACACTTTTCCCGGAGAGGTGTATGGGGGTGAAGTTTTACACCTGAGCCAGTTGTGTAAAGCAGGACACTGGCAAGGTAAAAAGCATTATCCCACCTCCAGGATCTGCTTCTTATCAGCCTTACCTAGCTCAGGACCCAGCTTTTTGCTAATCCAAGATTTGTTGTGGCCATCCTCCATGGTGGCACCTGGCCTGTTCTTATGCAGATCAGAGGTTTTGCCACCACACTCAAAAACTCTCCTCCTCCCTTTGGTTTGAGCATGTGTGTGCAAACCTGGCGTCAGCAAAGCCCCTTCTGCTTTTGCAAATGGCTGATGGCTTGAGTCATTAACCCTTGCCATTCTAGTCCCTCACACTGACCCATGGTTTGTTCCCTGCCATGCCTCTCCCAGGTCAGACACTCCCTTGCCTGGGGAGAAACCAGACCTGACCCTGGGGACATTCTGCTTGCCTGGCTACCAGGGCAGTGTGGTAGCTTGGCATTGTGGCTCTCAGCAGCTGCTGACAAAATCAGCTGTGCCACCAGAGTTCTGCCCAGTAGTTTATTTATATGTTGTATCACACATTCTTTTATTGCTTATTCTACTCTGTCATGTATCTTACATTCAATTTTAATTGTTTATCTGTACACTAAGCATAAATTGATATTCTCATTATTAGCAGCACCACATTTTGCAGTCATTCAATATATCTTTAGATCAGATCATATCTTTAGTATTTTTTTTATTTTTCCTTTTAAAAACTTTCTTCTTATACCACTGGTATTTTCTACAGACAATCTGCTTTGGAATCAGTTACCTAAAATAATTTGTTCCATACTAATTCAGTTGCACAGCTACAATGATTTGAGATCAATTCTTTCAGGCTGTCACAACATTTCATTATCTTGGAGAATAAATTTGATTTACTTTCAAAAGAGATCTTCTTAGAGTATTTCCCCCCTTAAAACAAATAAACAAATGATGTAGTGCCTCTACAAATGCAGACATGCTAAATATGGCTCTGTATGTATTAAATAACTAGTTACAAACAGATGTATTTTATTTCGAAATGTTATTAAAACTGTGTTGAATTGTTTTCATTCATTGTCGATATAGGAAGGAAAATATGATATTGTTCTTTTTATTCTGAATTCTAGGAACTGTTGAACATTGAGTGGGGGGATGGGCCCTGGGTGGAAAGCATGAGTTAATGGGGTTCCCAGAACCCCTGCTCGCTGGTCACATGTATCCAAGCTCTGTACACTATTACCTATTCATGTCCCTCTTCCCCCGCAACCCTGGGGTGTTGCCCAGGGGGATCGAGTCTGGTCCAGACCCCCAACCCTGAGGGAGCTGAGAGAAATAAAATCATCTATAAACATCTATTAAAAATATCATGCTCTGATTCTTCCCACGGGCAAAGTTGTCTACCAAAAAAGTTGCAAGCACCCCGCTACAACAGATGGTGGAGAATGCAGGCATTTTAAGCGATCTCGTGAAACCTCTGGAGACAGTAAAAAGAGAAACAGTGAAAATTTTGAAAAATCCACAAAAATTAGTGAGGAAGAATTCCCTGAGTTTTCTTTCCTTGCTTTAGTCTGGCTGTTTCCTCTTGGACTATGGAAGAACTGTGAGTAGAATCACGGCCGTCTGAGCCTCAAAAGAACATTTATCTTAAACTGGAAAAGACACTCGAACAACAATATGCAAATTTCAGCCTTACTCAAGCTAAGAAGGAACTGAAACATTTCCTAGAATGTTTAAAAACTTTTTCTATGCTTCTTGGGACTTGGCTGTCACCAAAGACTTTTGGGAAGAAGTTTATCGTAAATTAATTTCTCCATCAAAACATATGCCGATGGAAGAATATTTCCGTGAATATTATCTAATTACAGAGGCTATTGAGCAATACATTGGCCACCACGGGACCATGCGGTCCTCCCATCACGTGCTCCCCGGCAGCGCATCCTGCTGTGGGCTCTGCCACTGCGGTGTGGGCACGCCCCTGGGCCCCGAGCCCGCTGCGAGAGAGGGCGAGGCATCTCCTGCAGGCAGGCAGGGGAGGTACCGCGGAACACAGCCTCAGCAGCCACCACGGCGGCGGTGCTGCAGCTGAACGTGCCCGGCTCATGGCCCAGAGGCGCCCGCCCGGCTCTGCGCTCCACATAGTGCCGCAAGTGCCGTAAATGCCCGGCTGGTGGTAATTATAATAACGCGGAAAGCGACTGCAAAGGCAGTGGTGCGACTGTAGCAAGGGCTGGAGGGAAAAACAGCAGCGGAGTGACTCCAGAGAGCAGTGGTCAGGCCATCAGCACGGCCGGGACAACGAGCAGCAGCACCCGAGCCGGCAGCGCATGCAAAGCTGTAGACAGCGGCGGCAATGTGGCGCGGAACAGCTACAAGACCAGCGCGGCCAGAGGCGGCTCCGGGTGGCGGAGTGACAGCGGTGAAGGGAAGCGGAGCTGAGCTGCCCAGCCCGGCCCCCAGCGGTTCCCCCCACTGGCGCCCCAGAGGAACCAGCACCAGAGAGGGTGAGGCAAGGCCAGCACGGTGGAGCGGCCAGAGAAACCCCATGCAGACAACAAAAGTGAGGGCATCCAACCGAGACATTGAGATTGGCAGAGCAGCGACCGCGTGAAACCAGCAGCCACACAAGCACGTGATAGGAGAGGTCTTGACAACGAAGGTTTTGGGAACTGTCAAATAGTATAATGTAAAGCAAAATTTTAGTTTTGTAATACGAAATTACACAAGAAAAGATGTGCTTGTCCGTAAAACTGCAATTGTAAAAATGAACCCCAACAAGTATATCTGCAGTGTAAGGGAAGGGGAGATTGTAAAATTTAATATCGTTTTGAGAAAGAAGGGCCCCCAGGTGGCCCATGTGACTGGACCTAATGGTGTGCCAGTCAGAGGCAGTAACTATGCACAAAATCGCAGTTATTGTAAACAATGTCCATGCCACCAATCTCCCTACCCTCAGCCTAATTTCCCCTATTACCCTATACTCTATTATCCCCAGTTTCCATTTCTCCATCCATGGTTCCCCTCACAAAACCTTGTTTTTCCCAATCCATTTCCCCAAAATTCCCCTCCAATGCCAAGTGGGGGATAAAAAAGAAAAAGAAGGAATTGCCTATCTTTGTTTAAAACTCTAACCAGTACAAATGAATAAACCCCTCTCCTACCTTGATTTCCCCGTAAAGTGTGTTCAAAAAGCATCCATCTCTCTCCTACCAGCTCTGGGGTACTCCAGAAATGCTCTGTTTAAACTTCTGAAGCTCAGAAAGTAGCTTGTGTTCTTTTGAAATTGTTTTTGTCATTTTTAATAAAAACAAATCACCCTGGGGTGATGGGCCCTGGGTGGGAAGCATGGGTTACAAGGGGTTCCCCGACCCCCTGCCCTTTGGTCACAGGTATCCAAGATCTGTACACTATTAGCCGTTCATGGTCCCCTGCCCGGGGAACTCTGAGGTGTTGCCCAGGGGTGGCCAGTCTGGGCCAGGCCCCCAGCCCTGAGGGAGCTGGGAGAATTAAAAAGCATCTATAACATCCATTAAAAATATCATCCTCTGATTCTTCCCATGGGCAAAGTTGTCTACCAAAAATGTTGCAAGCACCCCGCTGCAACAATTGAGGGGTTTGAGATTCTCTGGGTTTCCTTAAAGACCTGTGAATCTTCACTAAGTATTAGTTACTCCCTTTTTTGCCGTGTGGTGTGTTTACTTGTCCTTTCAAAGCACTTTTCCCTTCCTGATATCAAGAGGATTTCTATTACTCTGGTGCTACTGGTGTTAGGTGACTTTTGATCTACAGTTGATCTTATTTAAAGAGGAGCTTAGAACCATAAAGTCTTTACAATGCCAAAGAGAACACCATTTGCTTCAGGGAATGCACAATTAAATGTATAAATTCCATTTAAAGACTTGAATTTTAAGCACACAGAGAGAAAAAAGTATTACTCTGCATACAATCTCTTTTGTGAGTAAAAAGAAAATGCACCTATTTTATGCCCAGTCTTCTTTTGTTTTTTTTTTTTTTTTGTAACAACTATCAAAAACATTTTGGGTTTTTTGTCATAAAACAAACATGAAAACTCTCTCGGATGTTTCCTAAAAAAAACCAAAAGGTGGACTGTACTGTCACCTACTGTTTATGTGCTTTCAAAATCCTGCCAGACCTTTAGGTTGAGCTGTAGTTTAAGGAAATGGCAGGGGAAAATATTATATGAACTATTAATTTTTTTGTCTATATTCAGTTAAGGATGTCTTGAATAATCTAACTGTAAGAAGTATTTTTTTTTGCAAAACAATATCCTCCAAGGTGAAGCCTGAATTAATTAAGAATATAATCAAGTTTTATACCTTTTTCACTATTCTGTCTGTAACTCTCTTAGGCTCTATGAACAATTCATTATAATTCAGAAATATGACAGAAAAGGTCTTTAAGGTTGTTGGGTTATTTTGTTCACCTACTCTATCTTTTAAAGTAAATTCATGTTCATAAAACCTACCATATTTCTTGCTGTCTGGAATGAAATTCTTCTGACAGCTATTTTAAGAAGTAAGAGCTAAAGTTAAAGATGAAAAATTAGTTTTATAAATTAAGATATAAAAAAAAATTAGACAAATCATAAAATTAATAAAGATTTGTTAAATTCATGTTTACAGCCTAAATTGTGGAGGGAGAAATAAAAATTTTGCAAGGTTTCCCTTTTCTTTAGATTGACATGACTTTAGATCTAATTAACTAATTATATATTGTACTAGATCATATTGATTTTTTTTCTAATGACTATTACTTTAGATTTTGCCAATACTTCATCCATTTTCCTTTAAAAAAATGACTTGGCTCCTTGAATTTGGATTCAATGGAAGTGATATAGGAAAATTAAAACTTACTTTTCCATTTTGGATACTGGATAAAATTACATCTGGTCAGAACATCCCATAGAAAGTGGTTATAATGAACAATGATAATATTTTCCCAAAACTCTTTGTTTGTACATTGTACCTGATGGTGATCATTGGCAAAAATGCAAAACAAAACAAAAGCAAAAAACCCCAACCAACTGATGATCCTAAGAGACATGTTCCCTCTATATTCTGTGATATTTTGAAACCCTCAGTTTTCTTTAGCTTGAAAGACAAGTCTAGTCCTCGAGCCTGAGAACTGAAGGTCTGATTAGGGCCTTCCAACACTAAAAACCCTACAATTTTATTTTACAGCAGCTATTCACTCTAGGAGAGTAGCAGAAAATACAGCAATAGCTCCCTGGTATATCTTCAGGTACGAGACACTGCAAGTCATCAGTGATTCCCTTTGCCCTCTGTGCAATCAGAAACCTCCCATCTAAGAGAAGTCAACAGCCAGACTATATCTTCTTGGTTAATTGGCAAATTTCCTGCCTTTGCCACATCCTCACATTCTGTCTTCTGGGAGTTGCTGACAAATTTTTGAACAGGAGGAGGGAATCCTGCTNAAAAAAGTTAGTATTGAAAAGACATATCAATAAGATGAGGGTTTACTGGTGCTGAAAAGAAAATAAGATACATATTGTTTCTTGAATGGTTGTTTGTAAGATATAAAAGGCAGCTGCCTTTTAGCTGCCATTGCCTTTCTGCCCTGGTGTCCTTGGAGGACGCTGCCACTGCCTCCAAGGTTTTGATAAGAAAAATAAACAACTCTGAAACAGCAAAATAAGATGTCTCGCAGCATTCTTTCCAACATGATGAACAGAAGACAGAAAATCTCCAGGGCAGAGGACAGGGTTTGGAACCCCCGGTTCTGACCCCAGCGGGGGCCCAGGCCTCCGACATCACCTACTAGGGTTGTGTAGTTCTCAGCTCTCAAAGTGAATTTTAGGTTCTCTGAAGACTCACAAGTATTCAGATGTACTGGTTATATTTGACTTGTGTTTGGAAGCTACAGTTACTTTAAAATCAGAAGAGTTTACATGGCAATTACAGGATTTGAAGAGCTTTTGTGCTGAGATAAAACTATTATTTTTAATCTTACTTTTGATACGAAAATCCTGATGAATATATTGTTTTCCCCTTTTGCTTGTCCAAATTTATTTACTGATAAATTTAAATAAAATAAAGTATATATGCATACTGAAAGCATAAATTAGCAAAAATCACCTTTTGTTCAGGATTCTTAAAGAAACCACAGTTATGCATGTATGGTGTGTGTGTGTATGTATGTCTTATCTGAGGAACTTTGCATTCGGTTTTCACTTCTGAATTTAATCTTTGGAAATTTCAAATCTGGTTCAGTTTCTAAGAAGAGTACTGATGTCACAGATATAAATTTCCCACATATTTTGAGAAAATAGTTGGCTAATGGATGAGGAAAAGAGACCCCATAGAGAAAATAATTTGTTAGGTACCTGAAAAACTACAGTTGGACTGATTACTGAACACTGAGAATTTCCAGGAAGAAAGACACCATATCTGCCAACCTAGATGGCAAAAACACTAAAGCCAAACCTTCCATTTGCAATGCCATCCTTCACTTCTTAATTTGCCTTTTCAAACCGAGCACAGTTTCACAAATGTTTTCACTCTTGTGACCAATGACAGGACTTGAGACAATGGCATGAAAATGAGTCAGGGAAGGTTTAGGTTGGATATCAGGAAAAGGTCCTTCAGCCAGAGGGTGGTTGGGCACTGGACAGCTCCCCAGGGAAGTAGTCACAGCACCGTGGGCACACGGTGTGTCTTTTGNCAGCACCAAGCCTGACAGAGCTCTTGGGCACACGGTGTGTCTCCTTGGGATGGTGCTCTGCAGGGCTGGGTGTTGGACTCAATCATCCTAATGGGTCCCTTCAAATTCAGGATATTCTGTGATGCGATGCTTCTGTGAAATGTAACTGAGAACACCACTTAGATCTGACTTGTAGCATCTCATGTAATCTATTTTGGAAAAACTGGAAACTTCATTTCCATTAAGAAGATAAGACATCGTTAGGTCAAAAAAGATCAATGCTGTAAAAGAAACAGGACCAAAATAATGGGCACTGAGATTCCTGACTTCTACATCTGATCTCCTCTGGCCTCCCTTAGGAAAAAACAACAAAGATGGAAGGAAAGCTACTACCCTTTTCCCTGTCCCAGCTCAGGGTCTCATGTCCTGCCAGGACAGCTCTGTCTTGGAATTTCCAGCCTCAAACTTCCTCTTGGAGATCATGTTTTCATCCTTTCTTTAAATATTAGTAACATGACATCAACATTTCTTTTGTGTACATGTTAGGAAGTATTTCTGTTAATGGCATTTAGAATATTTTTTGTCTTGTACTTTTGTATACTTTGTTAAACACTAAGATGTTTTATTATTATGATTATGATGTGCACAAATATGAAACATTTAGGTATACTTATAAAACAAATACATTTTAATAATAAGATCTTGTCTAAACACTTTCAGAGTTTCACTGAAATTCCAGTCTCTCAGGGACTATTACTTCCAAACGAAGCAATTTCAGCAAAAAAAAAATAGTGAAAGTAAAAGAGCTAAGAGAAGGAAATTGAATTTAAAAGACAAGAAAAGTTTTTGGTTCTGTGAAATATATATAAAAGATGAGGTGTGTATACAAAATACAAAAGCTAAATATCCTAATTCCAAAATTTTTCACAGATCTCGTCAAAATACAATGCACATGCTTTACCTAATGATTCACATTTCTGACTCAGATGGACTGCAGGAGTAAAAGGTGTAACATAATCCTTAATTGCTGACATTTAGTTGAATTCCTTATGTTAAATAATTTGACTCTGTTCCTGGCTCATGTTCTGAGAAAAGCTAATTTGAGTAACAAATTATCTTCACGCCAATTCCTAGTGCTTACAGGTAACTTAGATTTGGATGTGGGCACTTTTTGTACAGGAAAGTTTTCCAAAACTATTCTGTGAAGTACTTTAATCAATATGCACATAATGATTTAAGATTATGTCCCCTACCCCATTATTTCATAAGGTCACTTGTTTTATTACTGTGTGTATACAAGGCTCTATTACTGTTACTGCTACTATTAATAACAGTATTTAATCCAAATCAATTTTATGAGTGGAATACTGGTTCTACTGGCTTTGGCTATCATGAAGGTCCGATCAGCAATTACCAGAGTCAGCCTCCCATCTTTATATTTATTTTTGTATCATTGTCCCACACTTAGACATTTCCCTCCCCCCACTTCTTTGCTTAATTTGTTTACCTTAGAGACTGTTTCACAAAGTAAGTCAATAATTCCACAATTCTCATTGATCTCATCTATTAATGGGCCCACTGTCTCATTTTATTCTCACCTACATTTTTTTCCCAGTTTATGCAGGGCACTATATGCAAACCTGTGCAAAATTAGATGGCTTTGCTGAATCAAAACAGTATTGTAGAGGACTACTCGTAAGGGCAGGATCCTATAAATACTTTTGGGAAATGTGTGGGTATTCATGTGAAAACCAAAATAGGTATGTTGAAAACTCACATATAAAGCTTCTGCAGGACATTTCTAGAGCCAGGTACAATATTCATCAACATTTTCTCTCAAACACAACCAGCAGTACCACAAGGAACAACAGCTCTAAGGACATTGCTGAATACATGTTGAATGATGTGTCTGCTACTACCATCCATCCTCCTGACAATCTACTAGGAATGTGATGCACTGCCTGAAAACCCTTCAGGAAATCTGAGAGGGTTAATTCTTAAATCACATATTTGATGTCTACAGGCAGTGTTGTTCACTCTTCTGATGAACCTTACCTGGCTTTCTTGCTTGGAGAAGTTTAACACCTCTGTGTTCAGCAAATAATTTTCTTTTAAGACTGAAAGATGATGTATGTGTTTCAAACGTTTTACTCAAGCAACAGTTCGAGAACCATCATTAGTTACTTGAGAAGTTGAATTTATCTGATTTAAAGGCTATTTAATTTTTTATGAAATAAAGTGAAATTTAGCTATCAAGAAGGTCAAACCCTGTGATCAACATTCCAAGTCCTTCAACAAAAATGTGTATTTAAATTCTACTTTTTTCTATGCTCTGAATGAATTTTAAAATAAGCACTGTGACAAAATTGAATAAGCCTGAACAAATAATCCAATGCAGTATTCTGCATGAAAAGGACAATTGGCTGAATCATGGTGTAACCTCTGGAATGGTTTCACTCTTTAAACATAATTGTTATGGGCTTTTTGAATATTAGGCATAGCTGGTAAGTCATATAGCGCTGGGAGGCTCATAAAGCCCCTTGTCTCGGTTTGAGACAAAATTTTGAGGAGAATATCCTCTGATGGAAAACAGGTTGCTGTTACTCTTTTTCCTACTAGGTTCAGGAAAAAAGAAATGTTTTCTTTGAAGGAAAGTGAAAAAGGAAAAAAAACCTATTTATTTAACAAACACACAGGAAAAGAACAACAATGCCAAAACGCAAGAACCCCGACTGGGGAAAACTTGGGAAAGAAAGTCCAGAGTCCAGAGACCTTCTGGGTGTGGTCGCTCTTCTTCTCGGGGCTGGGGGACTTCTTCTCAGGCTGATGGAAAAGCCTCTCCGTGAGGTCTCAGCGTTCCGATGTTCTGAACAAGTTTAGAAGAGGGAAGAAAAAAATCCAAAATCCCAGAAAAAAACTCCGTCTCCCTTTTCCCCGGATTAAAAAATAAAGAGCCAAAAATCCCGCTGGAGCGAGAGAGAGAGCCAGCAGCGTCTTCTCCCGCCTGCCCCGGTCGCCCCTCTCTCCAACAGCCAACTTTGAACGCAGAACAGCTTTGAACAGAGATTCTTCTGGCTTTTTTTTCCTTTTCTCTCCTCTCAGGCACAGAATGACATAAAATTCATTTTCTGGGCATAAATCAGACAATATAGGATATATCATACACCATAAAAATCTCTCCAAGACATCCCTGAATGAAACAGTCATATTGTTTCAATGATGAAAATAGAAAGGGTTTATGAACAATAAACAAATTCATTTCGGAAAATAGAAAGCTTTTCAGGAAGTAGTTGTAGCTGTTACCAGTGTAAATAAATATAAAGCAATCATCTGTTATGTTTACATTTTTGTAACTCACACCTTTTATCCCCAAGTTGACTGCTTTGTCTTTTGTAGAAAAATATCTAGGCTTTGTACAGCTCAAATTAGCAGAACATAAAAGTATGGAGGTTTTTCTTGGTTTGGTTGGTTGTTTTTAAAACTTATTATGCTATAGAGAATTGTTAAATGTAATGTACATATTCTTTAAATAACAGGCCTCAGTTCTGCCTGCCTCTCTCTTATTTTGGGAAATGTATAAAATAATCTGGGGAGAGGAAGGATAATCTGGGGGGAGGAAAAATGTCTCTTTGCCTACATCCAATCTAAGTGTTGAAGAATGTCTGCAGCCCAAGGTAAGAAAGAGGAAAATGGAATTAAAATAACAATACCTAGATTATATAAAAACTCTATTAAGACACAAAGAAGATATTTCATAAGGTATTTTTAAATTCCAGTGCTTACATTCAAAGGAAATTGATAATTGTAATTTTGTTACTATTCTGAAAATTATACACAAATGACAGAGTTCTTAGTTTTAGGTAGATTCTGCTAAATAATAATAATAGTAATAAATAATTATTGACTTCAGAGAACAACAGTTATTTCAGTGAAAGGCTGTAAATAGAAATAAGTACTATATAAAAAAGGGTAAGCTGCACTGGAAAGAGTTCTGCATTAGATTTCATGTCTAAATAAAAAATCTCTTAAACTTTAAAACTGCTGTGAAAACTCCTGAAATGTTTTCTGACTTTCTTGTTTCTCCATTTTCTTTGCTTACAAAACAACGAAAGACCAATGAAAGCCATCTTTATAGAAAATCAGTACTTATAGTGCAGAATAATAAGTTTTTGTATTGACAAAACTTGATAGTAGCAAAACCATATTAATCAGGTTAATATTGCCTATAGACATAAAATATTAATATAGAATAATATAGTGCCCAAGGCGTAAGTAGAAGTATAAAACCTTGTATAAACCAAGGTGTTAGTAGAAGTACTTGTATATCTTCATTAATTTTCTTTTTCTTATTTGTTTAGCAAAATAAAACATTACTCAGAAAGTGGAGCCTATTAAACATCAGGCATTTGTATGCATCCCGCGTACCCAAACTCTGCTTGCTAATGAAATAATGATATTTAACCTGCTCTTTTAGTTACCATGCCTTTAGCTAGGCATCTAGCTTTTCCAGTGATTTATCTTCCTGGCTCTGCACGATGTCCTGCTGTTACAAGGCTGCCTCCTGCTATCACAGGGAATGCACAGAAGCTCTTGCACCTCTCTGAAGATAATTACAGGTTTTCAGTCTCCAGAGCAGCTAATCAATGTTCTACTAGTTTTCTGAACAACTCAATTTTCCTTAAAAAAAAAAAAAAAAGGAAAAATAGTTGAAAAGCATAAAAAAGAAAGGTTTCATTTCATGCAATAATTTCAGGACATCTATACATTAAGAACAACCAGTTTAATAATTCTGAAAGAGCTAATAGTGAACATAATGGATTGTTATGGAAAATACTGTGGTTTTCTTAATTGTTTATCACTGCACTGTATGTACACACATGCTGATATAAAATCCCAGACCAATGATGTATCTTGATCGCTGTATCTCTCTTACTCTGAAAAAGTCCTATCATTATCCAGTTTTTAAAGTAATATTAAAATGCAACTCCAAATTTTAGCACAATATACCCTGCTACAAAATCGGTTTTTCCTATAAATAATATGAAACTAAGATATGTTGATTTACACATTTCCATATAATGACAAGTTTAGTATCTTCCACTATGCTTATTTATGTGAGTAGTATTGTAGTGCCTAGGTTCCTGTATAAACACAAGTTAATGCACAATATTGGTAGCACCAAATACATAGCACCAATGCCTGCAGAAAACAGATTATCTCAGTTGACTAAAACAGGGATATTCTCTTTCCAGGCCACAATTTTAAAAGGAACAGAAAAGGCAGAATTAAATGAATGAAGAAAAATAATTATGCAGGGAAAGGTAATGCCACCCTTTCTTTCTACTTGCCTTCCTCATGGATTACAGAAGTAGGAATAAGAATGTGCTTTCTTTCCGTTTTACTTCTCTATTTTTGTGTTACCTCTTTGACAGATCACATCCATTTTATTCATGCCATGAATGGATAAGGGGAATAAGGTAGCTGGGTTGGAGGAAAGAAGAGAGGTAATGAGGATATTGCGATTTACTCTGTTAGCAAAACAGAACCTCTGGCTCTCAGAAGATGCTGGAACCCAAAAGTTCTCCAGTTCTGTTGGAAAGGAACTCAATAACAAAGATGAAATGGCCAAACTGTTATAAATTGTATCATGGTATGATTTAGTGGGCATGGTTGTATTAAGTCAAAGATTGTACTTGATGATCTTGGAGGTCTTTTCCAACTCCTTTGATTCTATTTCTTGTCTATTTCTTACTTCTTCACTGAAGTAAAAAGTGAAGAGAACATTATAAAACTGCAATAGATCAAACTTCAGCAAGATTTGTCACAGTTGGTGATTCAGGTAGGGATCCATTCATTTGCCTAAAGGAAAATTTCCTTGCTGTTTGAGTTCCCCTATATATCTGAAACAGTTGCATGGGACTGTCGAATATGGAAAATTCAGACAATTTCAGAGATTAAGCATGATACCTGGGTCATTTCCAACCAGGATAAATGTTTCCAATCAGGCAAGGGAATCAAGTCCATAATGTTTAGCTGCGTGTCTTGTAAACCAAGAAGTTTAATGGTATTTGATGTTCACAGCATCCCTCAGATTCTGAGCCTCCAAATTAAAATCTGAATACTAGCCCTTTTTGTATTACATCAACTTTATATCAGAAACCTCACCAGGTTTGTGTTGAAAACATATTATCTTCTGCCTTCCATTCTATATACATCAGCATTAGTGACTTATGTACTCTACCTCTGGGGAAAAAAAATATTTGCTTAGGAGAACACACTTGGTTTTAAAAATCTAATTTCAGGCAACTAAATTGTAATTTAAAACAAAATCTCAGTGAAATTTTCTATATCCCATCCCCAAGATACAAACTAGAAGATTCCAAAAAGGAAATGTTTTGAGAAAGGTAGAAATGGGTTAGACCTTAAAAATTTTGTGGAAGAAACCAGGCTTGTTGGCAGGTGCAACAGGCAAAGTTGTAGAATTGTTCAAACTGAACATTTTGTTAGTCCCAAAATTACCTTGTGGACAAAAACAAGCACAACCAAAAGCTGGAGCTATCAGGATCCTCCCAGGGTTCTTTTCAGGAAGTGTACAAAGTTCATTGCTTCTCCTCAGCTTTGGGCTTTGTTCAGTGCCTCATGTTACTATACCTTGCTTTCTTCTTACTAGCTCCTAGCTCTGCTTCTGTTGCCACCTTGCCCAGCTCCAGGGGACATCATGGGTGACTGCCTGTCCTATGGTGACTGCTAAGTTTGTCTGGCCTTGTTTATCTGTGACCATCACAGAGGTTCAGCTCTGGCCAGACAATGGTCCTGTGGCCACCAGGTTACTGTTAGAGCAAGCTGGCAGCAGCTCTGGCCCAGGGAATCTCTGACACATGCTGAGCACTGCCCTGGCAGCCCACGTTGATACCTGCTGCCATTTTCCAGTGTCAGAACTGCATTTGCTGACCAACCAGCAAGTTGTGGTGTTTGGTTACAAATTTGGCCTTGAATTTTCTTTGAATATAGAACTCTCTGGTTAAAGTTCTATGATGTGTCTCTGAAGACATATCACCATAACAAACATTGGTGCTGCCCACATGTATTTGCACTTTTTTGACAGAAACTTCATCTTGTAGAAGTCTGAACTGTTTGCTGACCTCTTCTGTAATGCTCTGGTGCCTCTCTATTCCTGCCTGCATTAGGCAGTCTTTTTTATCTAGAAAGATTATTTAAGCCTAACTTGTTATGCATTGTCTTTTTCAAACCAATGGTTTGGTAAATGATTTCAGAATCAAAACCACAATGCTGCAGATTGATGAAATGGACAAAGTTTATTCTAGGCCCGTTCACACACAATGTGTGGATTGGTCTGTGGGATACAGACAGGCATATGTGTTGACCTTCTAGAAATAACACTCAAGAATGCAGTCACCTGAGCTATCACATTTAGTACAAGAGCTCCTTCCCCTCTGTTAGACATTTTGAAAGCTTGTGATAATTTAGAATTTTACTGAGCAAGAGACAAGGAAGGATGTGAAAATACACATTGTAGAGCAGCTTGTTATTCAAGGTGATGTAAATAGATGCTGTGAAAAAATTATGCATTGCTGTTGAATTTTAAAAATTGCACCCTTATATATATTCGTCTTCCAAAATGGAGGGAAAGAGATTAGGGAAAATAATATTTCTCAAGCTAGACACCAAGTCATGTTTCATTTTTTAAAATAATTTGTGAATTCTGTCAAGATATATAGAGCAATAAATGAAACTGCCTTCTGCTCTTGCTAATCCGCAATGATGCAAAAGCTTGAAAAAAGAGTACAGTATAGTAATTTATACAGGGAAAAGGGGAGGCATTTTACTGAAAGAATGAGCAGCTATTACATAATTTATTGATCAACTATAAATAATTGATCATAAGTATTAGTACTTTTTTAACCTCTGACATGACCTTAGTTTATGAAAATGTCTTCTGGTCTCCTCTTCCCTTCTGATACTTCTACTGGTCACACAACAGAGTATTGAAGATGAAAAAGATGTTTAGGTAGAAATTTAGCACAGGCTGATTCCTATATGATGCAGATATTAGACTGAGTTAGAGTGAGGATCCCTTTTCCCTGATAATTCACTGTATAATTATTCTAACTCTGCTGAATGTAAGGAAAGCTCTGTATACATAAGTAGGCAGTGAAGAAGCAGACAGTGTCTACCCTTGCTCTCCAAGTAACCAAAAACCCCAAAGGTGGAAGTTTGAGGCTGATCACTTCCAGCACCAATAGGAATGCTTCAGCCTGACTCTTTTCCCAGCAGTCCTGGTTTACTGGAGAGGCACCAGTTGACTGGAGTTAGCAAATGTAAGCTTGTGGGAAGGGTGCCAAACACCTGGCATCTTAACCAAGATGAGAACAAGAGAACATTGACCCTGGAGACTCTGCTAATCTGTGCATGTGATGGAAGGTGCTCTGGGAAAACTATTTTGGTGGAAAATCAACCATATGTGTACGTGACTTACTATGATGGAAAACAATCACATGCATGGAATGCTTGAGATGTTTTGTGTTTTACAAAATTAGCAGAGGCCCTAGGGACCAATCAGAAGTAATGAAATTCTGTAATGAAATTAAAATAGAAGGGAGCTTGCATGGGAAAAAGGCAAAGGAGAGAAAAACCAATACCTGGATAGCTCAAATCTGTACCACTGCATCACTATGTCTTTTTTCCCATCGCCGACATGTTTACTTTACAGTTAGAATTTTCTTTGTGTTTGATCTCATCCTCAACATTCTAAGGAAAATCCAGGTAACTACATGCCTGTCAGCCTGACCTTGGTGTTGGGGAACGTCATGGAGCTGGTCATCTTGAGTGCCCTCACATGGCACATGCAGTAAACCAGGGGATCTGGCCAAGCCAGTGTGCGTTTATAAACACAGGTTCTGCTTGACCCACCTGAAATTAAATAAAAAGAAACATCTCTTCATATAAAGAGTTGTAAAGTATTGGAACAGGGTGCCTAGTAAAGTGGTAGTCACTATCCCTGCAAGTGTTCAAAAAATGTGTGTATATGGCACATTAGGACAGGGCTTAGTGGTGCTATGTTAATGGCTGGACTTTATGATCTTAGAAGTCTTTTCCAAACTTAAAGATTCTATAAATTCTATAATTCTGTGATTCTATGACCAGTGTGTAAAATTACTCTGAATTACCAATGATAAAACAAATTTAATTCACCATTATGAATGCTTTACAAGGGTCTTTAATCAAGACAATATCAAGGAAAATGTTCATCATTATTTTGGAAAAAGAAGAACAAAAAGACAAAGATAACTTTTTAAGCCAGACTTAAAAATAATCTGTAACAAAGATTTAAAGAAGAATCCAATATTTTCGCAAGGTAAAATCGTGAGTCAAGATATATCAGTAGGTTTAATTCTACATGCTTTTGCAGATTATTGTGTTCCATGTGCTGTGGTATTTTAAAAACATGTAACTATTTTACTTTGTCTTTCAGATATTGTATTTCTCATCATTAAAATCAGCTGCAAGCTTTTTACAAGCTCTCCTTCAATAAAACCAAATGAAAATAAATTCAACAGACAGACATAGAATACAGGACCAACCTCCATACTGGGAACTTTGTTTTAAAAAGAATACCCTTGGAATAGGTAATAAAACCTCATCTATCAAAGCAATAAAGATTGGACTGACCATAAAGAAATGCAGAACTGCCTCACACCAATCAAACAATTACATAGTATGCAAAACTTAGTCGGCATAATTTCCAACTGAAATAAGATAATTTCCAACTGAAATAAGTCCCAATCCTAGACTAAGACAGCAAGTTGTGGATCCAAGCTTGCCATTATTACTATGAGTGAACTAAAGGTGTTAAGATAGTTAGCTTTGGAAAACACTATTTTAGTATATAACTGTAGTTTAAAAAAAGTAGTAAATTCGGCATTCCTTTGCTGATATTGGAGAAAACATCAAATTTTCTATGTTAATCCTGTCTGTGCTCACATCTTGAAACTGATATGTTGTAATGGAAAAGTTGTCAGTAAAGGGCAGCGAGGGTGTATTGACTTCTGTATTGGACATCAAAAAGTAAACGTCACTCTGGATAAAAATAAAGATAAACAAGAACGACTACACCAGAGGTCTACCAAAAACATATGTCATGGGGAGATTAGGTGGGTAATGATTATTTTTTCTCATTTCCAGTGGATAAAAGAAGCAGGAAAGATAACAGAAAGGTGCACCCACAAAAAGTCAAAGGCGGTGAGACATCAGGTGACTGAGCTGTGGACTTCCCTGCTAATAGAACTCTCTCTGAAGGAGGAAAAGCTGAGCAATTCTTTGAGAGTTACTAAATACACAGAAAACAGGTCTCAGACAAGAAAGGCTCAACTGAAATGGATTAAAAGCTAGGAGAGTTTTCAAGGGAATCTTCTTCTGTGCTTGTTCTGTTCTTAAATCCTTGTCTAAATATGCACTTTTGGCCATTGTCAAATGCAAATTGTCTGCTAGATAGACCTTTACCCTGTAAGACTGTACTTATGTCTTGTGCATTTATGACAAACTAACAAATGTGATTGCTCTGTGTGGTCCTGAAGTGAAATGGTTCTAAGCAATTCTTGGCTATCTAAACAGTGGAGGATTACAATGACATAAGAACAGCAGAGATTCTGCCCTTGAATTCAAGCAGTGTTGAGCTGTTGCAGGAGCACTCTATATGCTTTTGGTCAGATCTTCAAGAAAAATAGATCGCAAAAATGAAAAGTCAGAAAAAAAAGTATTAGAACCTTTAAAGTAATGGATTAAAGAAACTGAAGTGATCCAAGAACAAGATAAAGAAGTCTTCATTATTTTTGTTTGCATCACTTGTCTTAGAGTCACAGAATTATAGAATTGTTTATGCTGGAAAACACCTCCAGGATCACTGAGTCCAACATTTGACTGATCACCACCTTGCCAACCATGGCACTAAGTGCCACATCCAGCCATTTCTTGGACATCTCCAGGGATGGTGACTCTGCCACCTCCCTGGGCTGTCCATTCAAACATTTGGCACCCCTTTCCATGAGGAAATTCTTTCTGATGTCCAACCTAAACTTCCTCAAGTGCAGCTTGGGGCCATTTTCTCTTCTCCTGTTACTAGCTGCCTGGGAGAAGAGGCTGACTCCCAACTTGCTATGACCTCCTTTCCAGTAGTCTTTCTTGGGTTACATTTTTCTCTCTCTACTGTTTTCCTTTTCATGACAATATTATGACTATTGCTGTTGTTGTTATTATATTCTGATTATTAAACATTCCTTGTCTTGAGGATTTCTCACTTTTATGCTCTCAATTCTCTTCCCCTATTCCTCGGAGTGTGGGTTGAGCAAGTGGCTGCATTGTGCTTAGTTGCCAGCTGGAGTTAAACCAAGACAGTACCAACCTGTTAGTGGATTATCCTCCTCAAATGAAGCACGGCACAGAACACTAGCTAGCTGCCTTGCTAGCTGCAGTTTTGAGGCATGAAATATGAACTGTACAGAGACTGTGCAAATTCTGCATATCAAAGCTATTAGTTAATTTGACTTCTTTATAATTTAAATCATACATATTGTTAAGAAAATACTGTATTTCCAGTAAAATGGATTTGGCCAGGCATCAAAAAAACCTTTATCTGTGAAATTTAAATTAAATATGTTCATGTGTTGTAAAGGTACAGGAAAAGACAAAACTTGAAACCATGAGAAACATAGAAGCAAATATTCAGAATTCTGGTACAGACTTTAACCATATATTTGTACTTTCATAGAACAACTTATGATTTTAAAAATAAACTCACAACTGAATTATATTTATATGTTTAAGTTCTTTCACTTTCTACTCTGTTTGTAAATATTCTATGTAGGTTGCTATAAAAAAAAAAACTAGAGTAATCTAGATGTAATCCTCTGCAGGTTAATTAACATTTGTGTGTTAACATCTTGTGATTGGGAGAAATGTAATTTAAAAGAAAAAAATTAGCAATCAGTGGAAAAGATGATGCAAAACATTATTTATAGGAAATAAAGATCTATTCACTTCTTCCTACTAGAGAAAAACTATTGTAATTTTTTCTTTCCAGGAGTAGAAACACTGCATTTTAATGTAATTCAAACCTCCTATCTATACATTGAAACTGCTTATTTGTAGATAGAAGAATTAGTAGAGAAATATATCTCTAAAAAGGAACAAATGTGTTAAAAGATATATCATAAAGTATGCTGAGCCTTACAAACGGACATCAAGGAAATAAATGGTTAGAATAAACATTTATCTTTTGTTCCAAAGCACAGCTTACCTTTCCTTACTCACAAATGGTGCTCTTGATAAGAATAATAAATCTCTTTAGATGGGAGACAAAGTTCATGTCTAAAACTATGTAGTTCAATCTGGAGCTACCATGTAAATTAGTTGCCTGACAGAATTGGCAGAGATATTTATTGTAAACAACCTGGAAACATGAGTGGGATGTGAAAGAATCAGAGCGGTAATAGTGTAACAACTTGTGGGTAGAGATAAAAACAGTTTAACCAGTAGAACAAGAGCTATGTGTGCAAGCAAAGAATTAATGGACCCTTTCCCATGGGCAAGCAGGATTCCTCGGGAATCAGAGGATCAAGTCTAACCTATGACCAGACACCACTAGACCTTGTCACTAAGTGCCAAGTCCAGTCTCCCCTTAAACACCTCCAGTTACAGTGACTCCACCACCTCCCTGGGCAGTCCATTTCTATGGCTAATTACTCTTTCCAACTTAAACCTCCCCTGGTGCAGTTTAAGACTGTGTCCTCTTGTCCTGTTGCTTGTTTCCAGGGTGAAGAGGCTGATCTCTACCTGGCTACAACCTTCTTTCATGTAGCTGTAGAGAGCAATAAGGTCACCCCTGAGCATCCTCTTCTACAGGAAGAGAAATGCCATAGCTGCACAAGTCCTCTCCCTTCCTTCTTCTACCTCCAGATTTATGTTTTATCTTTTGAGCATGACAGCAGATGGTTTGGGATATCCCTAGAATCATTTGGTGTCACCTGTCTTGGCTGTGTCCCCTCCAAATGTATAACTCAGACATGAAGCATAATGTTCATTATTTTTTAAATCCTTTTTATCATTTGTCTCTTTCAGTAGATTTTGATACTCTACTAGATATGTAGAGACCAGATGACTATAGAATAAATTTGGGGTGTGGTCAGACAGCTTGTAAAGAGGTTGTCTTTGCAATGTCAATAATGACCATATATGCTCATAACAATAGTAAAAGCCTGATTCAGCTTCCCTGAAAGTATATGTAAATCTTTTCTCCCATGGGGATTGAGTTACATCTTCAGCTATCATAGATCTTATTCATAAGGGCACATTCTTTGGAGAAGAAGGTATAGATTAATCATGAGTGAGAATTTTGGTACTGACTTCAGTACAAGAGATAGCAATCTTCTAGATTACACCATTATCTAAATGCAGCAGTCTGGAAAAACAGTGTCATGACAATGTTATCATGGGCAGGTGTTAAACTAATCCAGTTGAAATTTTATGCAGGAAGAATAACTTTAGTAATGAATGAAGAATCTTGTCTTGAATACCAGTACCAATACAAAATAAACTGAGAGTGACTTAACCTGTCAGAAAAGTATTAGCCAGAGTATCATGGAATAACTGTTGTCCAATGACTATTAGTGTTCAGATTTTTACAGGAATAATAAAGAAAAATAACTTTGTTTGTGCATGGCAGGATTTTTTAAATTCTTTTTTATCTTATGGTTTGTTGTTTGTTTAAATTTTGTAGCTCTTTGTGTCTGTGCTTACAGAAACTCATCTACTGTGAGGGGCAGCACTTGTACAAAAAAATTTTCTACTGAGATTGGTACAGTGAAAGCTTGTTGCAGGTAATAGATGGAGACAGACAGGTATTTTGACTCACTGGGATAAAACACCCCAACACAAACCCAATCTGTCTCTATTTTATGTCTCAGATGAAAAGGTGTTCAGTTGTGGATAAACATTTCTCAATACACATTCACCAGACAAAATTTAGATTCCTAATGAACAATTCCTTAAAGCATCATTTGCTTTAAACTCGTTATTAGATGTGAGGGTACACGCTATCACTGTGGACAAAAAAGGAAGATTATTTTAAGTTTACCTAGAAGAGGTTTTGGGGCAATACTCCTGTGTGAGCAGAGGGCAGGGGCTGCACGTAGCTGGGTGCTGCTGGTCCCACGTGCCCCCTGATGAACACAGCTGAGCCCTTCAGCCAGGCTGGTGGTGACTCTGTGGGAAGATATTTTTTAAAAGGCAAAATGCCAAAAAAAGAGAGATGACTAAGAGAGGGAAAACAAACAGGAGAAATGATCCAAGGTCATACAAGAAGGAGGGGTGGAGGTGCACAGTAGTCCATGGCGAGGACTACCGGGGGCAGCTCTCAACATTGTAGCCCACGGAGGTCAGTATAGCAGAGCAGGTGTATCTTTCCTGAAAAAAATAACTTCCATGAAGCATCCATGCTGGAGCAGATATTGCTGAAGGACCACAGCTGGTTAAGGATCCATGTTGCAGTAGGTTTATCCTGAAGAAGGGGCCCCATACTGGAAGAGGATAACAGCCTGAGGAAGGAGAGATGAATTGTCATGAACTGAATGTATTGCCCATTCTCCATCCACCCTGCATCCCTCGGGGAGGACGAGGTGGCAGAGAGTAAGAAAAGGAAGAGTGAAGATAAGCCTGGGGGAAAAAGAATGTGTAGGGGAGGATGATGTTGTAATCTTTTTTCCTTGTTGTTCTCCTTCCAAATCTAATTATCAATAAATTAAATTAATTTTCATGAGGTCTAGACTGTTTTGCCCTCTATGGTAGAAACATTAATTGATCTCCACATCTTTATCTCAATCACTGACTTTTTTCATCTTATTTTCTCCATTTGTTCTACTGCAGAAAGGGATTAAGAGAGTCACTGGGTGGATATCTGGCAGCCAGCAAAGGCCAACCTAGCACAGTAGCATATAAAAAAAGGTGGGGTAAGTGCTCCCTAAAAGCATTTGGAAACAAATGCAGTAAAAACTGACATTTTTTAAACCTTTTCTTTATAGACTTTGCTCTGTGTGTAGTACTTGCAGCCCCTTTTTCACCCTCACAAGACCTTTTCTGACCTGAAATTTCTTAATTTCCCTGTTGCTCTATTAAATATTCCATATATTTTTAAGCTTCAATAGAGCATGTTCAATTAATTAGGCATTTAACAGGGTATCAACATTGGGTAAAAAACAAGCTTGAGTGACCTATGGTAGCTAATTCTTCACTATAGAATGATATCTGAGGGCAAAATGGTGACCTGTGCCCTAAGAATTGTTTTACTGCCCAGATGAACTAATTGTGTTTTCCACCAATTAAAATATATAGCAACTATCTTGTTTGTTCAGACGTGTTAAAAATACTTGTAAAAAAGGTTTTCTTGTACTTTATATCATCCTGAGTATTTAAATGTAAAGTAACGACACAAGATAATAAATTACTTATTTGTTTTTCAGCAAAATCTACTACTCCTGTCAGTGAGTGTGCTACTCTGTAGGGAATTGCTAAATGGATTAAAAAGACAACAGGAAGTTTTCTGCCAACATCTTTATTAAAGGCAAGAGAATTCATATAGCTTAATCCAATTACTTAAAGTACTCAAACATTGTGCAATGAGCAAGGGAATGTATCAAGGAATACAATTCTTGTTTCATTACTTCAGTGTTTCTTTCTTTAGTCAGTTACTGAGTAGATTTAAAGATTGTAAGAGGGGTTTTTAATACCAACATTAGATACGGAGGTTCAAGATACAGCTATCTCAAATAGCTGCAGTAGCTAGCTTAATGATAAATAAAACCCCTAAATCCTTAAAATAGCACCTCCTTCATTGGTTAACCCAAAGTGGCTAACATCTATCAGATTTTACAATGAAAGACAATACATTCCTCTTTTTCTGAAAATGGATTCATTTTAGTTGGATATTAATAAGAGAGACAAGCATGTATCCATGAAGAAAGAACTCCAAAGATACTATTAATTTCATATTTAATATAAAAGGCATCTTCAAGTTTTCCTAAGTATAAGAGTCCAGACTTTATGCCTTTAAAATCTATAAGGTAATTTTAATAAGAGAATAACATAACTTATTCTTTCCTACAATAATAAAACAAAATGTAATTTACCAAGAAAACATTCAGTTAGAATGTGGTGGTTTGATCTTGGCTGGCTCCCAAGTGCCCACCAAGGCACTCTATCACTCCCTCCTCAGCAGGACAGGTGGAGGAAACACAACAAGAAGATTCTGGGTTCAGGTAAGGGTGAGCTCACTCAGCAATTACATTTACAGGGAAAACAGACTCAACTTAAGGAAAATAATTTAGTTTCTTGCCAATTGAAAAGACAAGTATAGTAAGAAAAAAGAATAAATCTAAAATCACATTCCTTCCAGCCCTCCCTTCTTCCCAGGCTCAGATTCACCCCTGACTCTTCTAATTTCCATCTTTCAAGGGTGATAAAGGGATGGACAATCCTTTGAATTCCTACAGAGTGAGTGGCTTCCAAAGGGTGCAGTCCTTCAGGAGCATGGGTCCCTTTCTGGGCCACAAATTCTGCCAGAAAACTTGCTCCAACATGGAGCTCCATGTTCTCCATGGACTGCAGCTCTCTTCAGGATACATCTACCTGCTTCACTGTGAGGTCCTGATGCCTTAAATGGCTACTTAGAAACAGAGACCAGACAGGAATAAGGGAATAAAGGAGGTATTTATTTGAAAGGCCTTCAGAGGTACACTCTGGGGCCCAGAGGGTCTTGCCTCAGTGGATCCCAAAATGGATGATAGGTCAAAAGACCTTCACACTTTTATATCAGCATAAATTCACCAATTAGAACTTTAGCTAATGATGTAATTTCCCCAAGCTTGCTCCCCCCTCTCCAAGATTAAGGTTTACACATTTTGGGCCTAGGACAGTCTGGGTGTCCTTGGAGAGCAAACCAGAGAGGCTTTGTTATGTCTATCTTAGCATGAGAGAGCAGCAGCTGACAAGCCACAAGAAACTTCATAGTCACACCAGCAGTACAGGACTTGAAAAAATATAAAAGTTAAAACCTAAGGCATCAGTCCTCCATGGGCTGCAGCGTGGATTTCTTCTTAGGCATGGTCCTCCATGGGCTGCAGGGTGACAGCCTGTGTCAGCACAGTCTTCCTCATGGACTGCAGAGGAATATCAGCTCTGGCTTATCCATCACCACATCCTTCTCCTACTTCACTAACCCTTGTGTCTGCACAATAGTCTCTCTCACATATTTTCTTTCCCATAGCAGCTGCACAGCGTTTTCTCCCTTTCTTAAATACGTCTTCACAGAGGCACTACTGCTGTCCATGATCAGCTTTGACCAGTGACAGGTCATTCTTGGAGATGGCAGGCACTGGGTCTGTCAGACTTGGGGAGCATCTTCTGACAGAAGTTCTGTAAGTTCTGTAGTTCTCCTGCTACCAAAATCTTGTAATGTATACCAAATATATAAATCCAATGCACAGGAAAAAAAAAAACAAACTTCTGTCAAAGCTCTGGCCATCAGAAAAAAATTACTCACTTCCTCTTTTTTTCACTCTGCAGCCCAAGACGCCTTTACATTCACGAATTTCTGGTAATATAGTAATTAATCTCCTCAGTAATTAGCCAATTTAGAACACAAAAAGAACTACTTACCTATATGATAATTACATATGGAGTTCCTGCACTTACATACAGTGGAGGAGCACATTATAAACGGAAAGAATTGTAGGGTTTGAGAATTGAAATAATCTCTAACTACAAAATATGTCACTCAAACATTCAAATTTATATTTAAATTCGGTAAAATCATACTGAAATTCAGACATACTTGCACTGGGGAATTTGAAGAATAGGAGAAATAAGCAAACATAAATATATGTATATGTGTATATGTGTATATTTCTTGGATCATTATTGACTTTAGAATCTTTCGTATCCCAATAAAAGACAAAAATGAAACAAAGTCCATTATCTTAGCTAAAATCAAACAAGATATTTTCCTTCAAGAGCTTATTCTGACTTTTCATATTTATAACCACAAATAGACCACCATACCTAGTGGGTGGTGTACCTTAACTCAGAGATTTAATTCTGAAGGGGAAAGGCAAGAAGTTTCAACAATTGGCTAGCAGAAATTGAGTTACAGCTCCAATTTAAGGCCTTTTTACTTACTCCCTGCCTTCTTGCTAGTTCATGATGCAGAAGGTATTTCTCTACGGTACTAGTTTATTTGAAATATAGCTGTACCAGATAGGTATAAGATTTGGCAGAATACCATCTCCTCTAGTAACAGACATATTAATTTAAGACTGTTGAGTGGTCTGTGTTTATTTCTTATCTACAATTTTGCTTCACAGATGAGTAAAGTTCTGTCTGAAAAATCTGCAGAGGTACCTTCAAACCCAAATCATTCAGTGATCAACAGAGTAGTCACACAAATTTTTCCTTCCATGCTCAGGAATCAACTGTAACTTCAAGGCTGTTTTAGAATACTATAAATGAATACACTAAAGCAAACAGTTTTGTACTTTCAGATTTGCTGTTTCATCTCTTTTGCAACAATATTATTCCCGTTCACAACATTTGTTCCTAAAAGTTCTAAAGCTACCATTTTGCATTTTACAAACCTGACCTTCATTACTGCCACTTAGAGAACAAAATTAGGTTTCATTAGTATTTTTTATGGCAAGGAGCTTCAAACAGCAGTTGAAAGATACTGGTTGGGTAGGTATGTACGAGTGCATAGCACAAGGCAAAACACTTTTCTCTAGAGCAAACTATAGGACCTTAGTGGCACTGATCTGGTGCAGCTCTCATTAATGAACCTGTCACTTTTTCTACTTTTTTTTTTTTTTGGCCCATCCCTATTTTGACAAAAAAGTGAAATTATTCTGCAATTTATATAGCCAGAATAAAAGTAATCTTAAATTGTGACACTGAATTCTTTAAACTGTAAATCATTAAGGAAAAAAATAGTTGTCTAGAAGAATAGATTCTAAAGGCATCCAACACAACAGCATATGTAAATCTGCTGCTGAAAACAATACATTACTAGCAAATGATAATGGAATAAAAGGTGTTGTTGGGTTCTTTCAGATATTTACTAAAGACATAATTTTCAACCTTATGTACTGAAAAATTTCAGAAAAAAATATTAGTTTGCAGTTGAAGGATGAGACTCAAAAAATTGACTCTGATGACATAATAAATGTTTCTCCCTGTAAATAGACACTAAAAGGTGCACAACTGGCAGAAAAATACCAAATAACACATACTGATCACTATCAGAAAGGAAGACTTTTTGGGGGGTGTGCCATATTTGAAGTTCCTAAATATTTATAAATGCAGGATCACATGAGGGTAACCTCTATAATTTTGTTTCCTTTAAAATACAGAACCAGAAGCTCCAGGCAAACACAGAAAATCTGAATTTACATATTTTGATGTTGCGTGTCTGTTTACTACATACTTACCATACCAAACAGACTGTTCATCTTTCTCAGACAGTGCTGTTGCAGTGTTTAACCTTATTTGCACCTTGTCTCGTTAAGTAGTCTCTGTGATGCCTGCAAAGCCTTTTTGTAGCATGTGCACAGTCAGTTAAGCAGTTTCTGAAGTAACATACATATGTTTCACATCTGAGGAGAGAGCAAGGCAAAGCTCTTTCCCACCACCTTTCTTTTTCCCATGTTTCTGCTATCTTGTAATGACTTTTGGAGCACACTCAGCCTTACAGGTGAGAAAGAGGTAACATTTCACTAACTAAAATACCTGTCTTGATAAAACTTTTTCAGCCATGTTATCCTTACATTTTCTATAATGTTTTTCATATATGTAAGCTCATACACTCACATATCTGCATATTCATCTCACATTTTTAAAGCAGTTGTGATTCAGGTAATTTTTCTACTATGTCTTAATATTAGGAACACTGATTTCTTCTTGGAAAAAGAAAGTGGCTCTAGTAGCACTAAGACTGCATTAGTTCTCTCTGTAAATGTATTATGTGTTCTCAGGATAAACACCAGCCCTAGTGATCACATAAATCACTTTTAATGAAAAGTTTTATTGAGGGAGTAAAAAGTATATTGATTTTTAAATATTTTATAAAT
>VZTN01004922.1:2255-73337 GCA_013400515.1 Erpornis zantholeuca | reverse complement strand
TGTATCATACAGATTCATATTTAACACATGGACCTTTTTTGGTCTAATCGTCTTCTTTTTACAAGCAATGGTTAAACTGCTACTAATTCCATTGAAAGGAGAATCAGCCTTGATGCATTCTTTCTCCAGTAATATTTCCTGCCCTGCAGAGTATCAGTATTAACTGTGAATGGTAGAACTGTAAAGGCTCTAGTGAAAAAAAGCATTCAGTCCTCTGAATTAATGCCCGAGCTCTGACTTTTAAGTGAAGACAGATCAGCAAGTCAGCTGCTGCTCATATTGCCTTCTTATTCATAATTGAAAAACCAGAGCTTGGGGAGTCCTTAGCAACCTAATCCATTCCTTCCCAGGAATTTTATATACGTTTTCTTTTAATATAACTTTATTCTCTGCCTTTGTTATAAATAAAACTTCAGAATACAAGTTAGATCCAAGGCTAAATTTCAAACCCGCAAATTGACACAATATAGGGGTGAGCAGCAAAGTTGAAATTTCAGATATGCTGAGTCAATCCTGCCAAGGTGGGTGTTAGGGCTTCTCAGTTTCAAAGGGTACCTCAGCTGCTGTATTTGGACAGTAATATTCTCCAGAGTCACTGCAGAAGTGCACATCAAGCTGTTTCTCAAAGCAAAAAACAACTCTTTATCAGCAAAACAAGGCTGGCAAAGGACAAAATAGAAAGCCCTTCAGCCACTCAGAGCTGGAGAGCACCACTAGAAGGACTGCAACAGACCTGAGTCAGGAACACTATTTGCTTTGGGAGCTGGAAGGAAGAGGTGGTTCGATGGATCCACTGAAGTCAGCCAAGTCAAAAGTTACATGCTGGATTTCACAAAATTAAGCACAACCATGGCCTTTATTTTTAGACAGCCGTGCTAAAGTAAGGGAGATTAAGATGCCTGAAGTGATCATTCTTCACAGGCAGGATCACTCAGAAATCCGATCTGTATGATTGCAGACACTTGTAAACATTGATTCACCAGAATACAGCTATAACTCACATAGTTTTAGTGCTGTGCAGCAACCCAGCAGTCAAAAACCCTGCCCCGTTAGAGCAGCATACAAAAAGACGATTTGCTGTGCTGCTTTACAAAATCATAATGGGAAGAAATACCTTTAGGATTGCCTTAAACTACCATCTGTCCAGAAAAAGGCAAAATACATTAATTGACATCCAATATTTTGCCAGCCAGAAGCAGCAGTAAGCATTATCCCTTTTCCCTGCCCTTCACCTTAAAAGGGACTATTCTAAATCTTTTCACTTTTGGCATATACATTTTCTGTGACAAAAATAAATTGAAGCAACTGAATATGTAACAGTGTGCAAAAAAGCACAGCCTAGGGTGGAATACACATGCTCTGATTGCTATATACTGCTACCCTGAAGTGTAGAATATTTGCAAAAATATAGGGAACCCTCAGTGGCAGCAAGAGGGCTGCACTTGCAGCCTTGATCACTCCTAGTCTGTGCCTTCAGAGACCTATTTCACACCAGCGGGACATTAACCTCAACAGCATTTACCTGAGTTTCAAATAAATCACACATTCTTTGTCCTAACTTCCTGATTCAGAGTCCAACTATCACTATCTATATACTAGCACTATAGACTAGCACTATCACTTTGGTCTACCTTAAAGCAAGCAAAATGAATTATGTAAGTATAAATGGAGGCACTGGGCATGGTAAAGGAGAAATGCAGTGATCATTTAAAGCTAAAGCTTTAAAATTAGATAACAGAAAATGCATTTAAATAGTTACAGCAGCAATTATTTAATTTCCAACTACTCAACACAATGAGACTGCAACCTGAAAATTTATTCTATAACTTTTGGTTTGTAGACAGGTGCTAACCTACAGGATTTTAGCTTTTGTGGTTAGCTGATCAGAACATGCTTTTCATTCATTCTTGGTTTTTAGACTTTATTGTTAATGCAGAAAATCTGCATAATAATGAAAGCTGAGATTCAAATAGATGGTACTTAAAATAGCAGGGCTTGTTGCAGTTTTTGGTATATTTCTAGTATTTAATTAACTAAAATCTTTGCTTCAGAATTTTAGTTCACTGATAATTAACTTCATTAACACAAAATTATGATTGTCTGTGGTGTCTCATGTTCTTCCAGAAGGCTGACTTCAAAAACATACAAACTTTGGAGGCGGAGAGTGGTAAGAAGGAAAGAAACTGAAACAACCTTAGCTTACACTACCAAAAGCAAAATTCCCTGTTCAAGTTCAAACTAAATAGCACCTTAGAGGTGAGAATAGAACAGTAATCACATAAAGCAAGTTGTGTGAATGATGACTTGGAGAACCTGGCAAAGAAAAAGAGGAGAATCCTCAGGATTCTGAATGCAACAAAGGCAGGAGATGCAACAAATCAACTATCTGCATTAATTCAAAGAAAAAATGGAAAATGTTGACAATGTGTTCACATAGGCTTTTGAAAGACAGAAAAATAAATTGGAAGGAGTCAATAGGATTTATCAGTCATCAGAGGGATTTTTCATTTTCGTTTCTCCCTTTCTACCTTCTGCACCATCAAGTTCAACATTATCAGTAGGTCACTTTTTACCTTCTCAAAGTTATGAACAGTAGTCCATATGCCACGAGCATGGCAAAATTAATTATATATACCACTCACAAGTGGATTTCCACATTTAGAGTAAACTTAGGGAACAGATGAAACTAAAAAAAACCAAACAAACCAGCAGACCCCAGCAACACGTCAACCGGTGATTACTCCTTTCTAGCATTTACATATGGCATTTTGCCAGCCAGTAGCAGTCATTAAGCATTATCCCTTTCCCCCACCCTTCACCCTAAAAGGGACTATTCTATATCCCTATTGATTCATGTATAAGCTGCTCAAGAGTATTTTTATATCTTTGTCGGAATTACTGCTGCTGAAAAGTGGTAATTCTAGGGCAGATTTTATTGTTTTGGCTACTAACATAGAAATGTTTCTGTCCTGCTGAATCTTCTATTTCTTCTTCCCATGTTGTAAAAACCAGCACCAATATCTCTAGAAAAGATACAGCACAGCATAACTGTGTCCTCTGCGTTAAAGACAGGGTAATGAAATGTAGGATCAGCATTTCTCTGACAGTGCCTGCACATCTTCTGGTTGCCAAGCGACAAAATACACTCAAATTTTTTGAAATTTTTCATATATGAAAACATCATGTCCAAACAAACATCTGTGGATGAAAGGTTTTGTTTGTTTACAGAACAGACACTAAACCATGAGGATCAAACTTAACCACTTCATCTCTCACTAGCAATCTAAAAAACTCTGCACGTTTAGTAGGTGCCTGAGGATTTGTGTTTCTTATCTCTTTAATCTTGACAAAAGGACCATAAAATGCATCAGGTAAAGGCAGCTTTCACAGTTACTAAGCTAGACCATATTGTTAGGAAACAAATCATAAGCATGAGTTCATTCCACACAAGTTATAAAACAGTTTCCATACAAAATTGATTTTGGCCCAAGGAAGTGACCCTAAAGAAAAAAGTCAGCTATGCATAAGCTCAGATATAAATTAGTTGACAGTCCCTCCAGGTGTATTGTGTACTCACTACACCCAGATCAATATTTTCAGGCTAAGATATGTTGAACTATTAACTGTTTTCACTTAGAGGAACATGCATCAGCAATATCTGATAAAGCATTTGAAGCAAAGTAATGGAAGCAAAAGTTGGACACATGACTAATTCACTTTTTACTTCATCTTGGACCAAATGCTATGGAGAAATTAATTGCACAGGACTACTGCTGCTGTTAATTTTCAGCAAATAATGAGCATTTCTACCACCACCCATGAGTAAATATTTCAAAATCCAAACACAAGGAAAACCAACTATCTCCTTACATACATTAAATAAATCCTATTTATAGAAGAATTCTAGAAAAAACAAAAGTTATAATTTAAACAAATTCAACATTGACACTCAAAGACACATTTTAGATGTAGTAATAACTGTATGTCCTTCAACTTTTTCAGTTTTATGGATAAAAATGCAATTCAATCTGTTTAATTATATTCAGATAGGTTTTTTTATTCCAGTAAATCTAGCACAAAAATGGTCTAACAGAACTTGTATCTTGTTTATTGCATATTATCTATGCAGTGCAAAGGCACAAAGCCATAACTTATGAATATTCATGACAGGTATGAAATGAAGCATAATCACAGTCTCCTCACAATGTCTCCTATTATGTAAGCTCAAAGCTGAAGTCCAAAGACTAAGTATTTTGGACAGTGCAAGACAATGATCCTGAAACACAAAAATAAATTGCATTTGGATTAATATCTACCCAATTACACAACAATCTTGATGAAATACCGTCAAAAGATTATCCTCCCCTAGAATATCAACAAATGCTCCAGGAAATTGAAAGGTGTCTCATTAAAAAAAAAAAAAAGGAAAGAAGAAAAAAAAAAGTTTGACAATTCCATTTTAATTCTTGGTGCATCTGGTGTAGTTCTGAATGTTCAGTGTATTTACCTACAGCATCTCTGGATGAAGTAACCAAAGGGCAGAACAACAACAAACTCACAGGTCATTGCCCAAGCAGAATCCTGCCTCAAACTCCCACCCAGGCAGCAAACACTGTACAGTGGTCAAGGATGGGCACTACCTTTCACCAATTATACCCCCAGTTTCAAGCTCCCTTTAATTAATAATTAAGTAATATGCACTGCACAAATTGTTTATTACCAGTTTGCTGTGAGAGTTGTTTCAATCACTATTCAAAGCACTGAAGCTTCCAAGTCAGTACTTCAGCCCACACAAGCCCTTCTTGCCATTATATAGAAATGGCCTAAGCTCATATCCCAGGTCCAATATTTCTGAAGAAGAAAACAGAATCTGATGTATTAGCTTTAAAGGGACTGACTACAACTATAGAATTAAAATTGCATCAGGACATGATATGCAAGAAAGGAAAACACTTTCCACTACAGTGACTGAACATGCTGAAGGTTGTGCTGAGACACCTTTGTGAGCAGTGAGATTAGGAATGGGAAGCATTTAACATCTTTCATCTGTTTTGACTTGCCTGATTACCTTGATATAACATTTTTTGTTTGCTATTTTCTAATTTCAAACTTACAATGCTACGTCATGTCTCCATAGAGACAAAATTCCTGGTTTGCACAGATATATTATTCATTGTTCAGAAAGCTGTTGGAAATATTAAGGTCTGCACAGGCTCCTTGACTCAAAAAATTGAGTTAGCATCACACACAAGTCACTAATGGAACAGTAACTCAAAACAAAAGCATTGATTAAAAACAGCATGATAACACTGTGATCAACCATAAGGTATATATGTCCTACCTCAGGATAGCTTCTGGCAGATGCTTGGTGATGTTTACTGGAAAGGTTTGATTTTTTTTACATTTAGGTCTATTTCTATTTTGCAAAGAGACTAGGAAAAGAGATGAAGGGAATTTCTTTGTAAATCTAAAGGAATGTAAACCAACTAGAATTGTTGTAGAACACAATCAGAGGAATGTAATCCACAAGTCACTTAAGTGCACACTAGTCAATACCTGCAATGATATAATCATCTTTTTATTTACTTCAGAGCTATGTCAACATTAGGTTTATTTTTACTGAACATGTATGCAGTTAAAAATATCAGGTTTTGTACACATTATTGGAGAAAAGGTCTTTCTTTTCATTCCTTATGTAGTATCAAGGTATTAATTTGGAAGCTCTGTTTGTCTAAAGAGACCACCTGGAGCTTTATATTGTCATTATAAAGTCATCCCATAGCACATTTCTTGTACCTCATGTACATTTATTGTGTATGTTAGTGCATAAGTAGCTCATGCAAATCAATGGTTCCACAGATCAAATTTTGCCTGCTGCATGTTAGGATTATGTCAGTCGAGGTGCTAAGAATCAGCCATTATGCATCTATTCTATTCAAAAACCACACAGAACTCTCTGTATTTCAGGAGCAACACAGCATTTAGAAGAATTAAACAATAAGGCAAGGGGCACCAACTTACAAGCAACTGGATGTTTAGGCTACTCAATAGGCTGTAATTTTTTAATATTTCCTATTTTTATCAGTCATCCAGTTTGTCTAAATGCACACAGATTAGAAATTTCATTACCCAAAAATCTGCTCCAATGAATCAAAAGGCATTTGCTTCTCTATAAAAGAATGCAGAAGGTATTTGAAAAATACTATTAGTTGACTTAGCAAATATGACAAAGGCATGGTAAGGTTACAGGGTAGCTGGTCAAGACTGCCTAACTCCATATTACAGGATGGATCATAATTCGAAGGTCTGAATAAAAGGATGGAGAGGCAGTGTTGTCTGGTGACTGATTAATAGTATTATCTTTCTATATACCCAATCTGAATATAAACCCATATCTCTTTATTCTTAACGAATACAAAATATTTGTAATCTTAGTTTGGCATTTTCCTAGTGCAAATATTTCAGCACTAATTCCCCAAATTTGTCACCTCTGTTGTTTTCTATAGAACAATTGATAGGCAGAACTCTCAGAATTTTATTAATCCTATTACTAACGAAGCTGTAGCATCCACAGATTCTTACTATTTTATAATCCCATTCAGGTATATTACTGCTGATTATTTGACTGTAATAAAATTATGAAATGATTGATCCTTTTACAGATAAGAAGAATGAATAATCTCTGAGTAAGAGATTTGCAACACATTCAGACTTTGTATTTAGTAATGCTTAGCCTAAAAATAATCAACCAAAAATATTAATCCACACCTAAATGTCATTGGGAAATTCAGAGAAGCCTTTGTACAGCAAAATGCACATGTACATGCACATGTATTTTTTTCCAACCCTGCCTTTTATACCTGAAATCACAGGCAGGGTTGGAAAAAATAACATAAAGAATATGTTTTTCATCTTCCTGTGAAAGCACCAGCACATTTAAAACCATCACTCATAACAGTAAGTCAAACTCTCAGTAATGCTTGTTGAAACTGGCTTTTAAGATAGAGGGTGAACAAAAAGACCTTTTAAAATAAGTTTTAGGGAATATATAAACTGTCTGAACACTGCCACGGACAATCAGTTTTAACAGCACATGTCCAACAGCCTAGTATAGTTACTTGCTGTTCTGGGAGCCTGCCAAAGAAAGAGATCCATCCAGAAATTATGAGAGGAAAAGAACTCAAGAGAAAAGAGATAACAACACATAACTTACATACATCTCTAGCTATTCTAAAGCTTTTCATTCAGCATCCATCATCATAAAATCAGTGTTCCTGACACATCTTCATTTTAATAGAAAAATACTTTTTTAAAAAAGCCTGGAACTCCCTATTGACAAACTGTACTGTAACGCATATAAGATTTATCCTACTGTGTAACTTTCCCAAGGAGCATCTGAGATTTATTAATGACATAAGCATCACTGAACCACTGAATGATACAACACCACCTAGGTTTTGTAGATAGAGGAGAGGCCATAAAACAAATCAGCAGGAAACCTTACAACACAATTAATATCTCCTAAAATATTTTCCTGTTTTAGCTTCTAGGAAATGTTTCAGTGGAGGATAATATTTATTAAAGCAGCAGCTATCTCCCTTTTTCAGATTAAGAAGTGTTTCAGTGGAGGATAATATTTATTACAGCAGCAGCTATCTCCCTTTTCCAGATTAATATTTCTGACAGGCACTGGCAACTCTGGTTACCAAGGGATCAGTTTACTGTTTAATAAAGACCTTTTGTGAGACCAACTTGAGCAGTACCTAGCTGGATTGTTTTTAAATAAAGTTGTGTCTGCCCTGAGGGGGCATGGGTGTGTGCTAATGAGCAGAGTTTTGGTTCAGCCACTAAGAGAAAATCTTCAATACCTAAAAACAGCAGGCCATGACAATGCTTCAGATGCTCAGCCCAGAGCCCAAGAAGCCAGTGGAGCTGGCAGACAGCTCAGCTTTAATGGTTCTCACAAGTTGCTCTCTTCTGTTCCTACTCCCACACCTTCACTGCTCCTCACATCAAGAACTGCATCTTTATGGCTTTTCCCCTGAAGCAGTGATGTGAGGAAGCACTCCGGAGGCAAAGGCATTCCTGGCCCGAGAGGCCAGAGGAGGCCTCAGGCACAGCAGGACACTGTGGCCAGCAGCTCGGGCACGCTCATAGCTGGGCCTGCCCTCCACCATCCTGCTGAGACTGAAGAATCCTCCAAGCTTCTTAGAAAAGGAGAATCAATCAAGGAATTTTAAAATTTATTTTGATGTATTGTGTAATAGCAAATCAGCTTGCCTCTCACAGGACCCGAACATTTAGGACTCTCTTCTTCATTGTGTTCCTTGGCTTTTTTGATGATGGACCTTTTCTTTTTTTCTTTTGACTTTTTAATTTATAGCTATATAAATTAAACATTTCCAGGAACAATGGCATGTGAAATTTTAAACTTCTACTTCCTTTAACATAATACTTCTATTACTCTAACCTGTGTTTTTCTACTAGACCTGATTTACACAACTCTTTTCACGCTTTCTAGTAGTCAGTGGCTGCAGTTATCTAAAGACTGCATTGTAAATATCTGCAACAGTAGAAAAGGCTTTGACAGCAAAAAGCATACAAGAATACTGAAGTGTTACTTAAAAATAACGTTAGTTTCTGGACAGATGTGAAAGAGCTTACTTTCATATTAGTCCATGTAAGCCTACATAATCTCCTAACAATCCGGAATCTAAAATACATGCTTTGTGCATCACTGCATACTCATTTGACAAAAGGTTTGAAAACATGCTTGGTTTTCTATGGATGACTGAAATTCTGAAGAAACTGTGTACTGCAACAAGCTCACAGAAATGTACAATTTATGGTGAGATTTGACAAATGCTCTGTACTTGTCTGAGAGCTTTTTATAGAACAGGGGTTAGTGCAGTGAATATGAGTGGTAAAACGCCTGGTGATTTTAATAAAATCTAAGTTGTACAAATGATGAATCTCCAACCCTTACTAGCTACCAGCCCCTCCAGGCACTGTCATCTCCCAGTATTCTCTGCACTTCCAGTTGTAAGAGTCCCATTAAATGAAATGTTTATATTTTATTTTTCCTAAGTTATGCTTTCACCAATCCAGCTACTCAAGTCCACACTAATTCAGCTGTGTTTTAATGTAGCAGATGGTCCAATGGGACTGACTCCTCAGTCTGCCAAATGTCTCCCCTTAAACCACAGGTGCATCTATAACTGTCCGGTATCACACCTTTTAGATGCCAACCAGACTGAACAAAACTCATCTCTCTAAAGAAGTGGTAAAATATCTCAATAAATGAAAGAAATTACTGTGAACATCCAGGGAATAGCAGATATTTTCCATCCATTCAAACTACTACTGTTGCTATTTATAGAAGCTCCCTTGACGTTAAGCACTTTTCAAGGCTGATACAGTCTGGTTTAGCAGAAGGATGTGTGCTTTATGCAGAGCTTGGAGTCTGGCCCTAAGTTACAACAAAGCTGAAATGAATCAAAGCTTCACAATTTATATTTAACACAACAATGACAGTTTCCAATATTAAAATAATATTTTTTAAAAATTTTAACTCGCATTAGTTTCTACAAATAATGCCAAACAGCAAAATTCTAGCAAAATCATAGACATCTCCATGCTATCTCTGCATCTCTTATTCTCCCTGCCTGGCATAAATAATACAAAATACAAAATACCTGGCTGAAGGCAGCAATATTTCCTTTTTGCCATGACTGTCCAGTGTTAAAGCTGAATATAAAACATTTCATTACACTTACACTTACTTTAGGTTTCAAAAATCAGCACATTTAAAATAAACTTTTGGTGAAAGCTTTATTCCATGTCTCAGCAGTAACAAAGTCTATTACAATAACATGCATGAGATCTAGGTGTTCAGCGGAAAGATGATTGTATCTTTTATATCCACAGCAGGGAGATAGCTATTTCATCTCCTCTCAGGATGATTTATTCAATAAATTGAGAAAATAGAAATTTTAAAATGCACTGATTTTTTTTCCCCTGCATCTCAAGAAACAGCAGAAATCTTAGAAATTAAGAAAATTAACTCCACTGTAGATATTACAACACCAGGCATTTTGGAACAATGAACTGAATCTCTTGAAAAAAGAATATTGCAAAACCCTCAATGCTTTGGATGGTTAAATCAAGAAAGCCTGTCCTTTCTCTTCCCTGTAGGTTTGTGCTCCTTCCCCCATCTTTTCTTTTTATCCATCTTCCTTTTACAGAAAAGTTTATGAACTGTTCTGTATAGACAAGGATTCATGCAGTTTATATCCAAAGTCAAACTTTGGTAGCAAAGTCTACTTTTGGTACTCTAATTAGCAGAAAAAATTATCTACTGGGGATTTTAAAAGCTGAAGTTGAAGTTTAAACAAAAGGGGTTTGAAAGCATGAAATACACCAGGTATAAAGAAGGAAAAAAGGCTAAAAACAGAAGCAGGTCATTCTCTGTATTATGCTTTTTCATAATCCATAGTGAACAGTACAAGCAGTACCAGCAATAGAAAAGGGATTATCTATAAGGGTCGACAATCTTGTCCAAGAGTTCAGAGTCAAAATTTTTGGTTGTCATTTCTATCTGACACCTTATCTGAATCACCTTCTCAAGCTTGAGTATATTTCCCTAAATTCTAACAGGAAAAGGGGAAGTAAGGTAAAATTTATCATGAAATCTTACATTTTCCCTAGAAAGTCTGGTGGTCTTAATTTCAGAAAATGCAATTGCATCAGGAGAAGAATGAAAAAGAAAAATGGAGCTTAGTCTCTGGCAGCTTTATTGAGCCAATGGACCTGTGGAGACTAATACTGACACTATGAATACCTTCAGGAGGTTCTCATTCACTGTCAATTTTTGCAGCAATACTGGAAAATAGCAAACAACAGTGTCAGGAGAGGTCATAGTAACTACATGAATGAAGTTTTTTTCATGGTATAAACCCAGAAAATCTAGCAAAGCAAAGCTCACATATAAATCCATGATCAGTAACTCTCACGTTTGTACCTTCTGAATTGTATTTTTTTAAAAAGGATACTTTGACAGCATCAGGAAAAATGACACTAATGAAATCCATAACACAGACTGCGAGTAGATGTCATGACAAGATGAGAACAGAGTCCTACAACAAAGCAAAGGGACCACACAGTGATAGCTTGTGAGGATGAAGCATGCATCACTAAGAATAAAGAACAATGAAAGCATAAAATTGTCTTATTTTCTCATCTAAATTTCTCAACTGCTTCGTTCAAAGCCCCTTCTAATAGGCTGGCAATTAGGAACATTTTCCTTATACAATTTAGGATTAAGGCAACCATGATAACAACCACAAGGCCACACTTAGATGATGTAGGTTCTATGAACATGGGATGTATTTAAACACTGATTTTAAACAGAGCTCTTTTCATATTATCCTAAACCAATGTGGATTTAAGATCTCCATAATCACATTTAGCAAGGCAGTGTGTGTAAAGCAATAAAATCAGTTATTCAGTAGGGTTTATGAGGCATACAGGGTCACATCTGGTTGACTTTTTTTTTTTATTTGATGTTTAGGTCAACTTTACAGAACCTACATGTGAGTACATTTAAATGCACATTCTCTACATAGTTTGAAAGGCCAGCATATGTCCTCAATTTTCCCCTCTCTATATGTATATGTGTCTCATAATCTATGCCTGATGTTTCTGTGAAAATAAATAGATGTGTGAATTCAGTTACCTTCCATCAGCTGCTTTTATTCTTTGTCATCAAAGAAGAGGTTTCTAATCCCTACAACTAGCAGCCCAATACTCTTTTTCCATTATCATTTATTATTGCATGCAGGCAATGAACACGCATTTTTAGATACTAAGCTTAGGCATGATCCTATAAGTTATAAATACATTCTAGGGAGCTGTTAAAAGGAAATCAGAAAGGTGCATTACCCAATAAAGTGAGATCATAAAACCATACACTTTAGACACTTCAAAGAAATTAATGTATTCCCCCAGACTCCTTTTGTAAAGTCTCAATCATGCAAATAAATGACCTGTGAAATAAACCTCTATCTAAATTAGTCTATAACCTTCAAGTCTTTCCACCACCAAAATCTCTCAAGTCTTTAACATGACCACATTCCTCTCATAAAGCAATCCCTAAGTTTCATAGGTTCACTCCTCAAGGAATGTATCACAAAGGAACATTACAACTTTCCCTCTATTTACTTTGGGTTTAGAAAAAACATCATGGGAATGGCCAAAGCACCATCAGACTGTGGAGAACTGGTTAAGGTTGCAAAATGCAGCAGTCTGATACTGCAAGCATCCTCTCAAGAACATGCTTCTCCTACCCAATGTGTAACTTCTGAGTTGGCTTATCCCCAAATTTATCAGAAGCTATGAAACTGCAGTCAATACCCATAATAACTTGCACCACTAAAGGCCCTGGTGTACAAGAGTTCATTGTGGAAAACATGAAGTGGAAGAAAGCAGCATTTGTACACTATTTCTCATATGCCATTTCTTATTAACACCACATTTAACTATTCGTACATAAAAAAAATCTTCTGTAGTTTACAAGATGAACCCACACAGTGCTGGAACATGTAACTTAAATAGCAGCATTTTGATTTTGTATTACAGACATAAGTCACTTGCTAGTTGGATTCTTACATTTGGACATCAGCCTTTAATCTCATGCTTCATTGCCCAGGAAACAGTTGCATTTGTTCAGGGGTTCCTAATTGTGATATATCTCTCTGATAATATAACAGTCATTCACACTCACCTGATGCTTTAGATTTTCCCATTTGAAGTGGGGCCTGACGACATGAAAGGTGTTTTGTCTGTGAAGTGTCCTTCTCCTCACAGTGTCCTTTAGATGACGTTCACAGGAAAAGTAGGATGTCAGCGATTATTGTGTTCCATGGCTCCAAGTGAGACAGATATAATATGGATAAGCAAATCTACATGAGTGGATAATGGAAAAAAAAAAGTTAACTTCCTTAAATTTTTGTATAGTAGATAAATATTTAATGAAATATTTATGCAATAATCAGAAATGTCTAAAATTGATTGGTTTAAAAACCACAGGGTAGAATCCCACAAGCAAAGACAGCTGTAGATTCACCCACAAGTCAGCACAGTTCCAAATTGTCCCAGAAAATCCGAATCCATTTCAATCAGTTGTCAAGCATCAATGCAAGATCCACTGATACGACGATCCTTTGCAAAAAACCCCCACCTTGTTATATGAAATAACAGCTATTTATATATATATTCAAAATAACATATATGTATGAAATAACCAATACTTCTATAGCCTAGGTTATAAAAGTGGTTTTTTTATTATATTCATCTCTAATTTAGTTGAAGATTTCCAATTAAAAACAGTAACCCCAATCTCATTTTACTTCACCAACTGCTAAATTATTGGTATATTGTAAAGTTGCTCAAGTTTATAAGGGCTCTTTCAGAGACCCAACTGATAAATTAGATAATTAGAAAAGAATATATGAACACCTGTCACCAAAAAGAAGAAAAATCAGCAGTCAAAGGATTAAGAGCAGTAGAATCACCCTTGCACTCAACAGAAAATTTATAATCAGGGCATAAAATGCATTCAATACTCTGTTCAATTTCTAAGGGTTACAGTAATTGATCCTTTTTTCAATTCACATTTTCTGAATTATTTCCAGAATTTCTTCACTTTCAATACTAATTAGGAGATAATCAAGTAAATTTTTAGCCTCCAGTGTTAGGCTTATTTCCCCACTTTTTTTCCCATAATTTCCCCCCAAAATACCACCTTTTTATTCCAGATTTTAAATCACCTATTTGATTTTCTGCAGTCTACTTAGTATTCTCTTTTTAGAATATTCAGGTACTTGTTGGTACAAACAGAAGAAAAATTTCAAAACTGAATGCATGAGAATTCATAGAAATAAAATGGTAGATTCAGACACACAAACCAGTTCTAGAAACACAAAGCTATCCAGTGATTAAAATAAAGCACTACTGTTTTGCTTGTCCAGATAGGCACAGTGAAGTAGCACAGCACAATCTTTTTAAAATCGCAGTTCTTCTTTGAGATAAAAACTCAAAAGAGATTTTGGCAAATAAACATGAACACTTAAGAAATCATGATCTAAATATTGATATTGCACTAACAGAAAAATGACCACATTAATCATACAGATTATTCATTCCATGACTTATAAGAACAACTGCGATGATACATATCCAGGAATTTCACTTTAATAATTTTTAGGCAAAGTAAAATGTCAGTTCTTAGCATTTGTAAGTAATTCCATGTATTGCTATGACTCACAAATCTTTATAACTTTAAAAGTAGTCACCAGTACTAAAAAGGGAGAATTTGCTAGCAGATAGCACCTCAAAATTAATGAGATAACAAGGAGCAAACCCACTAAAAATTTAGTAAATAATATATTGCTAAAAGTCAACTTTTACATGGCATCCATCTCTCTTTTAAAAAAGTTACATGGAAGCAGAAGTGCCTATCCTTAGTTATGAAGTCCCTGCAGCAAGTCAGTAGATGAATTGGTTTACTTTTGATCTTTAAAGTTCATTTGAATTGTTTCATCTCTACCAGTCACAAGGTTCACAAAATAAATACAAAGGCACAGAGGTTCATTTCAAAAACCAGCAATACTAACTTTCCAACTAGCTGAAAGTTGTTGTAGGCCTTTCAAGGCATCAGGCAAGTGCACACCACACACCACACACTGCGAGTATCCCAAGCCCAACACGGGACTGTTTTTCCACGTGTGGGGCACACCCCTGCCCAGCAGATGCCCCTGTACCTGCCCAGGCTGGCACAGCCCACGGCTCTCGCTCCAACTCACGTGTCCAGCCACGGACTCACGGTGCCAGGGCTGACAAGCTGAGAAGGTGGGGGAAAAAAGAGGTGGATGCTTTCCTGCAGTGAATTCGTGGTTTGAGGATGGTGCATCATTATTTCAGATTAATCTGATTTTTCCCTCCCATAAAATGGCACTGAGGTCTATTTCCTCACCTACTCTTCAGCACTCTCTCTGTCCAGCCCTTGTCCTCAGCCCTGGGCAGTTCCACAAGAAGAGGGAAACAGCAGTGTCAAATAATCTGTATTTAGGTGAATCCCTGATCACAGACTTCCATTCAGATAGGATTTTTTTTATATAGAAATGCAATTTGAAAATATAAACCTTCAGATCTCCTTCATAAATACACAAGAATCACTTTAATGGGGCAACAAAAACTTTATCAGCTGAAGTCCTTGTCCTGTAACTCCTACAGGGTTTATAGGATTAAATTCAGTGCCTTTTTAAAGTCTCCCTACCATACAATTCTTCACTTCTAAGCCTCTTTTTCACCATCTTTTTGTGCCAGAAGTTCCTTCAAACCATGCAAATACATTTTTGAAGTACGGATTAGGTCTCTCATGTTTAATACAAAGTCTACTTAAATTATTTTTCAGCTTTGTTATAAATGAATATCGTGAATTCTTTCAATGAACTGAACATATCTCTATTCTGTTCAAACAAATCCACTCCAATATTAACATTTTAAGGATTTATGTAAAATATAGCCAATATACATATTACACATCCAGTCTTAGTTCCACAGTAGCAAAGCAAAATAGAATCTTCTGATATATTCCCTGTTGTACTGCAAGTCAGAATCATACCATAGTTCCTTCATTCTGTTTTGCATTATCCGTAACACTTCCACTGTTTGGTTTTCAGGATTATTAAAGTCATGCCTCACTCAAATCTACAATCAACCTGCCTCACACCACAACGTCTCTCCCTATAGAACAGGCTGAATAACTCAAAGGACCCTAAACCTCATTTTCATCCCCAAACTTGCATTGCAAATTTGAAAACCATTTCACAAAGTGACTTACTTTATAAACCTCTGTGATTTGATTTAACTCTGTGAGATGGGGCTCACACTGTGCTGGTGACCAAGCAAGACCAGCACAAGAAGGGACCAGCACCTTCCTCCTCCCTGGCAGTGGGGTGACAGAGCTCCAGAGAGGTGACAGGCACAGGAAAGCTCCCAGCAGATGGGCAGGCAGGGCCTCACCTGTCAGAGGTCCTGTGGACGATGCAGAGGTTGCTCTGTCCCAGCTATCAACTGAGCTTTTCCTGAGAGCAGCTCCACTGGGGAGACACCTAAATTCAAGGCAACACCATCAAGACTAAAATATCTCCTTTCCCCCGGCTCCCATCTTTGCTTGCGTTTTGTGCAATCAGTCTTTCAAATTATCCCTTCATTTGCTTCCAAGGTCATTTTTTGACAGCCAGGCCACTCATATTTTGTATTTAGTCAGAATGGAATCACAGCATTAAATGATTTCTAATTAATGTCACATTCTAGTTCTGGTTTTATGTCCAGTTCTGTGGGAGAGATCTCACACTCTAATCAGCATGCTTTGATGGAATTTTCTTTTGAATTCATTATTATATCTTATTTGCTTTTATAAATGATGTCCACTTTTTTCTATTTACAGGGTCTGTATTTTGAGACTTAAATATTTGATTATAATCCTATTAAAACAAACAAATCTATAACCATTTAAAGACCAGTTGAAAAAAAAGAAAACACCTCACAGTTCTGGACTTCTAAAACTGCTGTACAGCTACACATCTCTCTGTGTCTCAAAAAATTGATTTTTAGAGCTTTGCCATGAGCCTTTGCAGTGCTTAAGACAAATGGATTGTATTATTGAATCCAGCCCTCAGGAATCTTACTTCGAAATAAATCAAAACCAGAACAATTCTTTCCTGCAGGCCCACTAAAAACCTGTGTAGAAAAGTAATTAAGAACTTCACAAAAACAAAATAAAGTCTAAGTTTTATGTGACTAGAGCAATGTATAGAACACTAATAGCAAGTTTATAATGACTAAATGGAAAATGCAGATAACAGAAAAATATTAATAACCCTCGTGTACAAGGACAGTCATCTCCAAGTAGGAAAGATTAACAAATGAATTATTGTGCAAAGTTTTCATTTATATGTAGCTGTCAACTGCTCCAATTTCATTTTTTTCCAAGGTCTGGAAAATGAGGTCAAGATCAGTTTCTGCCAATTAATTCTGAAAAAAACTGTTATAAAAATCACAGACTTTCTGAAAAGTGAGCATTTCCTATGGGCTTATTAAAATCCTACCTAGGGAAAACAAAATCAATTTCAAAGTTCAAAATAAAGAGTCACATCATTCAGCCATAGCAAGCCATGGGTGTCCATACACTTACTGAGAGCTCTCTCTATGGGTACATAGATATATATAAATATGTTGTGTAATTACCCATAGGATTAGTGACTTATATTGTCCCCCCCCACATTAATGTGGATAATTAATATGAATGAGCTAATCCTTTACTCTTTTACAGTTGTGCAAGCCACAGGCTGGTGTCAGTGTAGCTGGTTCTCCCCTCCCTTGCATTTCTAATCTGCTGCTGTGCAAAGCACTCACCTCTTAGACAAAACCTGAGGCTTCTGTGGCTTCCCTGCAACTACACCACCATTGGGTGGGCCCTGCTTCTCTGCCCCAATTCTTGAACACATGAACACTGTTTGCACTGGTTTGTTCCAGGTGGCTCTGGTCCTCCCACGAGGTCATCAGTGGAGACTATAAGTCATCATACATAACCACCCTGCTCACCTGCCAGAGCCCCATGACCAATGCAAGATGTTTATGAACATCTATGAGAGGTAGCTGCATCAATTTCTGCCTGCCAGGAGAATCCTACTGAGGGCTTGAACCTGAACACTTGTAGAAAAATAGATAAACATTAGTATGGGAAGGAGAGACATAAAAGGCTTTAATACTTGGTATTATGGTCATAGTAACTGATTTTAGATTTTTGCTTATATTATCAACAGTATTCCAGGTTGCTCCTAGTGCATCAAGAATGTACTGTTCCATTTCCTCTGCAAAATGCAGCTGAAAGAATGCAAGGGCATTCCCTTTAACCCATGATTTCCTCAATTTCCAGTGTATAGGAAGATGTGGCTAGTTTTATTGCTGTTGCTTCACCAGTCCTCACCAGTTCATATTCATTTCAACCAACAAATCAGTTCAGAACCTAATTTGACCTATGAGCCTGACAGATTTGGCAGCTAGGTGGAGGGATCAGCTAAAAAAGCCCGTGAGAGATTTTGGTGTTTTTGGTGTAATTTTGGGGTCACTTTCCTAAGAGAGCTGCTCTTCATGGAAAATGTAACTATAGAGGTTTGGCCTGTCTACAGCTTGGGAATGAATATTGCCTCAGAGTTTGGCCCTCCACAGCTTAAGCTATTCACATTTGCCTCTACCTTTAGTTTTAACTTGAATCTCTGAGGTTCCTGATTTGTTTTAGCTGAGTTAGATAGGATTTCCTATCTCTGCTGTAAATGACATTCCATTTTCATCCAAGCAGGGGTCCCTGAGGTCCTCTTGACCCAATCAGAGAACTTATTTTTCTTGTGGCCAAGCTACAAGAAAAGGTACATTTTTCTTTCATCCATTTAGCCAGCCTACATTTGGTCTCTATGAGGTGAAAAGTAGAGCCATATCATGGGGCATTTATTTGCTCTATGACTCTCTAAAAGGAACTAAGTTGCCCACATAAAACTATACTTCTCTAGCATGCATTCAGAAAGCTCCATACAGCTTCTGAGAGTGCAGGAAAAAGCAATTGGACCCAGAGGGTGCCATGTTCCACTTTCTGCACATGCAAAACCGGGGGCAATGCTACACACCCGTCCACCCACTCACTGGGTCATTACAGTGTGGTAGTAATTGTACTTACTTAAGTAGAGGTGAGTCAGTGCAGTTTATCTGTCCAGTTTTTTCTATGCACAATATTCACTATTGCAGAAATATTACACTGATATTTAGAACTAGATTTTTTTTTCCCGAAATAAAGCTAAACATGTGAAGAAGAGGAGATAATCATGCCTTTCTACTGAGAATCAACACTAATCCCTGTAACTTTTGGCACACCACCAATTCATCCTCCTATGCCAGTTTGGTTTACTGTAAGTTATACCTCAAACCAAACTCCTGCATTTCTGAGATCTACACAAAATCCTTGTTGCACCACTTCCCTCACTTGAAATACCTCACACATGCTCCAGAGCATTATCTGTCCCATCATAGTGAGCACTGCTTCACAGAGGCTCCGTAAGCCTTCCTCACTTTATCATCAGGACATTGACTTCATTGTCTCCTTAGGGGAAGCAGCATCTACCCCACTAAACTGAAAATTCAGCACTAGTCCAGGTTCCAGCTCCGGCCTGGGACAGACAAATGCAGTGTGTTTAAGGCACCAGGCTCTTCTTTGCAGTGCCTGATAAATGACAAATGTTGCTAGTGCTCTGTACTTCTGGATAAAAAAAGCCAGTACATATTCTACAAGATGGTCTTTAAAACTTACATGTAGGTGATTTTTCACACTTAGATTGGGTGTTGGAATCTGAGGAGTTAATCTTCCATTTTATTCAATGTGTCACAACAGAAAATACCATAATATGAACTGAGAAAAAAAAAAGTGAGACAGGAAAAGGCCAAGTCTTGGTTGCACATCTGATGCAAATGAGCATGTACTAACTTGTGCAAATCACAATGCTCTTTATTCACATTTAAAATAATGATGATTGATGATGATGAAGATGAAATCACTGTTCTGGTATTTTATTATGAAATGTTGTTAGTTTCAGCCTGTATCTGTATTCAAAAGAAACAATCTCACAAAAATAATTTTATTCCCTTCAACTATTTTTAAAAAATTCTTTCTGGTAAAGAGTGAGTCCAACACTTTTATTTTTGTCTCCAGACAAAAACTGCTTTCCTCTTTTGTAACAAGCAATATCAGATCTCAAATTCTGTGATGAGCTTTACCATTGCACTGGTAAAAATGAAGAAACAGGACCAAAATTCAACACTAATCACTCAAATTTTCTGGAACATTCCTGAGCACTCAAAGTTTCCTATTTCAGATCAATGCACAAATTTTATTTCAATTTTATAGTGACTTTCATTATATTCCCAGAAGCACTCACAGCTGTAATTTTCCATTTTAGCCTAAATGAAAGGAATACATTTTGCTCTCACTTAAACACATAACCTCATTGACTTCAGTGAAACAATAACATGAGAATGAGTCAAGCCTAAGTGCAATTACAGTATGTATACAGAATGCTGTATATGCTATTTACAATGTGATGACATTTTGGAGTGAGAGGTAAAGCTGATCCTACTACATTGGGACAACAAGATAATTTTGTCAAAGGAGCAGCAGTAACAAATGATGTGTTACTGAGTTCTGCTTTAGTGTTTTTCATTTGTTAGCATTTTAATTTGGTACTGATCAAAACTATCAAGGTCACAAAAAATATTAATGCTACCATAGTGCTGTGCTGCAAGGTTAAAAGATGGCTACAGCATATTAAGGTTTTCCTGTTTAAATTAGGAAATGGAAAAGGAAATCTTACAACCTCTTCTGGAAATATTTTCTGTATAGGTAGAACACACAAAGGCATGCTATATAATTAACCAATAAAACACTGTTTCAAGGCAAACGTTAGAATACTAAATAATGAGTACAATTTAGATTTGTCTCAACTCCAGTGACTGGATATGACTGCTCCGAGCTCTTCAGGCAATTTTTAGAGGTTGAATTTTCACATCCTCGCACTCACATTATGAAGAGCATGCTCAGCAGCCACTTCACCTCCTCCTCACCCAGCCCTCAGCCCATTCTGCCTCAACAGCTTATTGTGGGTCACATGCATATCAATGCATTCATGATACAATGGCTTCATAAAATCAGCCAGAATTCACAAGGTACATCTTTACAAAGTCCCCAACTGCCAGACAATAGTGTAAATGTATAAAAATATCCACATAGGCATTTTGCATTATAGCTCAGCAACAGAAAATTACAGTAATTATAAATAATGAAGTCTCTGTCAGGCTTCAGCGATGGGAAAACTGAAAGACACTTAAAGGGGACATCCGTCTGCCTTCCCCACACAGACATCTATTTACTGGTGCTTTCCAACACGGGCACAGCCTCAGAGTGAGGAGAAGCAAGGAGGTAGCTGCTCCACCCACCAGGTCTCTCAGACACTGCAGGGTGAAGATTCCTTTGGGAATCAAACTTTAGGAGGGGCTCAAAACAAACACAACTTCTGCTCTGTGAGCCAACAGCAGTGATGCAGAGAACAGCAGCAACTTGACAGCTCCTGCTGCTCCAGCATGCACAAGGCAAGTCCTGTAACTGGGGATCTACAGCTTTGGGGAGTATGTCCTTTGCCTATCCTACATCACTGATGCAAACTGTTGTGGCAATTGGATTACTTTGTTCTCTTCTCTATGCTTTCTATTAAACCATGTTTGCAAAGGATTAAAAACAGCTCCAGTAAGACTTCAATGATAATGTGAAACAAATGTTCAAAGTGCTTTACATAATACATGCAGAATTTAGCCCCATTTTCCTCAGACAGAACGGAGAGGAATAAAGCAGGTCACAGTAAGGAAAAGTCAGCTCGCAGACACAACCTCAACTGGCTAAAGCAAAAGAATATTTGCTGGCAAACATTAAGCTTTCCCTGTCCATCATCTGTGCTGGAGCCACATGGTTGTGGCTGGCCACAAAGTAGAAACAGAAGTCCAGATCTGTCTGAGAAACACAAAACATATGCCACAGCTTCCACAAGTCTCCAATTTTGCAGTACAGCTTTACATTCTGAAAAGCAACGACACTTTCTTACTGGCAAGTTAGAAAGTAAAAACAAGTAACTACATAGCCATACCCTCCTTTCACTCCATTCTGCAAAATTACCAGGCCATGAAGAGGAAGATAAAGCTTTTAAAAATATGAAAACTTTAAAAGCATTAAAAGTTACACCCCAACCCTGGACTTTAAATAATGTCATATGCTTTAAATAATGTCAAATGTCATTATTTCTTTATCAGAAGGTTTAAAAAAGCCAAGTACCCAGTGGCTTAGTGGCCTGGGAAGAATATTTGGTGAGAATTGCTCACTGAATTTTGCTCCAGCATAGCTCTGATTGGTTTGAGGTGCAAAAACAGGTTGTAATTCGTTAAAGTGGATCTACAATTTTGGGAAAATAAACATTGTTCTATCCTCCTTTGGATAGCAAACATCACCAGCACAACTGTGGGAAGAGTGTAGGATGGCTTGGCACTGCTCTTCCCAAATTCATGACCAAATTGTAAAAGTGATCCGAAAAATTGTAGGAGAAGGAAATGCATGTCAATTCAGTCACTACAGCTGACTGCAAATGCATGATAAATTACCTTTTCTGATGTTTTCCCAGCCTAGCTTTAAAATCCTAAAGTGATTGGATGTAATCTATGATTGGAACAACAACATGAGCATCATTAGAGAAGCGTATTTCACAAAACTGGAAGGGTTAAATAGCACAGCTACTCATAGAATTTGTACTACTTTATCTGGCAATCTGTGTGCAGATTTGTCACTTGTTCAGCTGTCCCTAATAGGGTCATTTCCATAGCAGGACTATGGTGGCTTTTGCTTCAGGATGACATGAAGTTTGCAATAGCACTCTAAAAACATTCTACATTATAAAATCACTGAACAGAGTGATTTTCTTGCTATGTGAGATGATTGGATAGTCTGCTCTGAAAAGCTCAATTTCACTTCTGTTGATATGCCTTGGCTTTCAAAGTGCTTAACCTCATTTCAAGGCTGGAAAAGGTATTATCTGACCTATCATTAATGTCATAGAGTGGGTAGAACTTATTTTCTCTTTAATCATCATCATGAAGTTCACAAAATTGTTTCAAAATACCTTAAGTTTGAGATTCTAACCCAAAACTTGATGACAAAAATGTCAGTGCTCTGTTTAGACATGAAAGGGACAATTGTAAGCTAGGGAACACTGAATAAACATCCAATTACACCTGTCCTATGTGAGAGTTCATCAAATCAGTAGCACATAGCAATTAAAACCACTCAGTCAGACTTCTTGTTGGTGACATTTCCCCTGGACCCTCTGGCAGCAGCAGAACCTTCAGTGCTTAACTTCACAGGCTGGATGAGCAAGAGTTGAATACAAAGGGAACTTTTAGATTCAAATTGAAAATTTGAAATAAATTGCTCAACAGTAAGTATTGGAGATATATTTATTGAAATAAAAAGCATTATGAACAATTAAAAAGCATTTATAAACAATTATTTCAACTATTTATGTCCTGTACTACCTGCCGGCATCTTATTAAATCAGATCCTATTAAGTTATATCCCCAAACTTAAAAGCTCACAGTGTAATGAAAAAAACCACAGCCAACCAAAGCAAATTACACAACACTATAAATAGAGAGGAAAATATGCAAAGTAGAAGGATTATGGAAATTAATTAGTATATTTTTTAAGTAAGACTAAGTCTGTGAGGAGAGCACTGTAGCACTGTTTGTGAGATGAGATTATACAGGAGACAAAAGAACAGACATGATTTTAGGTATGCAACACCAGCAAGGCCTGAAAAAGAAGCCACAGACTTCAGCCTAAGGGCAGCTTGCAAACAAATCTTCATGTTTAAATTAATTATGGTAATCATTTATTAAATTTGAAAGAAAAAACATCTTTGGAGAAGAAGATAGTATTAGCAAAAATGCAGATGATTAGGTCCTGTGGGATAAGCTTGACAGATAACCAATTAATTATTATCCTTGGAACACTAAGGGTGTCCTACACAGAAAGCTGCAATGTATCATGAAAAAAGTATCTACAAAATACATGATTTGTATCTGAGAGTACTGAGAAATTTCTTTTCCAAGCTCTTCTTACATGAAAGTATGATGTTAGAGATAAAGTTGCATTCTTACATTCTCTTCTGTAAGAACTTTCTCATGTCAACAGTAGCAAGAAACAGAAGGTTGTTAGAAGGCAGGGAGAGGGATCTCTGGGAAAATTATCTCACCATATGACCTACTGGAAGGAGAAATTTTAGTTTGAATATACTCAGCATTTGTTAATTTGATTGCTGTTTTATACCAATGTAAAATTCAAATACATTATGGACGTGCTTGAAACAGATTGGGTCAAAATACAGTCCAATATACCACAGTCCAATATACCACAGTCCACCAAGAGTATACCTCAGGTTTTATTTTACTGAAGTTTTTCAAGGAACTTTTAAAAGCATATATTCCCTGAGACAAAAAATATTCATCTCCTTTGATACAGAGATTTTTTTTCCCCTATTTTTGTTCTCTTAAAAAAAAAAAAACAACAGATTTTTTGGAAGAAAAGTAAACTGGGCAATAGCTTTACCACAATAAAGGAGTGGAATGGAAGACACAGCAAAGCAGAAGAAGTGTAACAATGAACCTCCTGAAAATGTCAGTATCTCATTCAAACCCATACTAGTCAGAGAAGCAAAGTTCAGGATTATTCCAGTGAGAGTTGTGTCTAATAAGGAAAATGAGACCATAACTGTCTTTGAATGAGAAACACCCCTACTTTTAAGTAATTGCCTGATACCAGATCTTTTAAGAGCAAAATGAGGTATTTTCTTTTGATGTTTTAAAATAATTCTAAATCTAAAACTGTATCTATTAACTTAAGCAATGTTCTGTTTATTTTATCTCCAAGCTCTGTTATCAAAAAACCAAACGAAAGACAATTTTGGTTAGAATTGCCTGTTTAACTTGATTTTACATTTTTAAATATAAATCTTTGAAATCTACATAAAAATTTCCAAGTTTTATTGATATTCCTTTTCGAAAAGTGGAGGAAAAATCACTCCCAGAAAGATAACTTTTCCAAGAGAAATGTAAAAGAGTGACAACACCTTCATTCTAATCCCAGTGACTCTGATCCTCCTTGAATGCTCCCCAAGCAACAACCAGTGCCAAGGAGACCATATTAGGAGTCTTTCATTTTAAGTGTGTGGATATAGCTACAAAACTCCCTGTATTCCTCAATTCAATTTGGAAAAAATACTAATAGTAATTCAAGATGACTGAACATATTATGTAAAAACACGGAAAAATAATTCTGCCTTCATAATTACCCATGGCGAACTGTTTCTTCTAATAGCATCAGAGGTTGAAGGACACAATGTCTCCTGGTGGTGCAGCTTTGGGGAGGCTGGAGAATGCTAGAAAACTCGTGCAAACACACTGACTAGCTCATAGCAGAAGTCAACTTCAGCACATACCATGTCTGGGGTTCTTCAAACCATATGCAAGAGCCCTGCATGCTCTTCTTTCCCTGGGCTCCCCCACATGCCCAGGGAAACATGGGCAGCTAAGTCCAAGTAATTGCCTGGAATTTACTCTCTTATATTATGCTTCAGCATAGAAACAGAGTTGTTTGGCTTAGAAGGCACTTCAGAGATCATCTAGGTCCAACCCAGTATCATTTTGAGAATTCTGTCCAGGCTTATATCTTTTAAAATATATATAGCATTTAGCATGGTTATTACTGAAAACAAATAAGCAAAATAAAATAGCTTTTATAGGCGGTTTTTTTCTACTTTACTTTTCAAGAGAATGGAAACAATTTGTTAATTCAGAACTCAGACAAACTGGTCCCTACAACTATGCTAGAGAAATCTGAAAGGGGAGCTTTTTATATAAAAGAGAAAGGCAAGAATTTGGCTGTGTGACTGACAAAATGATCAAGGCTTCTACTTTTCATAATGTAGAAATTGGCAGCATTATCACTGTTAGATCACCAATGAGGGTAATCTTCTGACAGAAAAATAGTATTGTCATGAGCAAGTGCACTACGCAACTGCTGGGCACATTTCTTTTGATATCTTCAGCAGCATCTGTAATTGTAACATTACAATCTGGAACTGTCATTTCTCCAGGGACATTTAGGCTTGCTTTAAAGCCCTTGCACTTCTAATGCTAACTTGATGGTGCCAAGAAACATTTCCACCCAATTTTTTTTCAACAAGACTTAAGAGAGAGATTTGTCAGATGTGTTTTCTGGCATTCTCTGTTATAACAGATCTTTTGATATTTAGCAGAAAAGCTAAAAGAAAGGATGAGGGTCAGTGAAATGTAAGGAATATAAAACTTTTCTTTCACTATTCCTGTTTCCATGTTGTCTATCAAAACCACAATTTGAAAATCTCAGATAACATGAGTTTCATTTTTATTTTAATTGCTTAACTGTATAATGCTATAATAACTTAATGGCTATGCAGGAGATTTATCACGAGGAACAGGCATTATAGTCTGATCAATTATAGATTACTGTTCTTAATACAGGGAATTCAGTGCTAATTATGCACTTTTTGTGATCTCATATTTTCAAAGGAATTCCTATCAGAAAACAAAACCAAATATTTAAAGGTTTGAAGCTCAGATGAGTGTCTTATTTCTGAGCATGCAATAGTGAGCTGTAAATCTCAAGTGAACAGGCAGTCTGTCTCCAGGTATGTGGTATTTACATTTCTAATTATAAGAAAAAAAGATATATTTATGTATTTCAAAGCCTTTAAAATGAATATTTTTAAAAAATAAACCAACATTTTCCACATCCAAACACATTCAAATCTAAATTGATATAATATTGGGGGACCCATTTATATCAAAATTCTGACCACTGATTTTCCATCTACTTTAAGCAATATCCTCATTAAGGAAGATGTAGACCTTTAGCTAAAAAATTAAAGAAAATATTACAATTGCACTGATCAACAAGTATTGCAACTCTCTAATAAGCTGTTATATTTGACTGTACATGTTTATTTTTGTGTCTCAGCATCTCCACTACTGACGCCACCCATCATAAAGAGCCATTTCATCAGAAATGGATTATTTTTCTCTCCACTGCAGATTAGACCTAGCAGGTGACACACACGAGCCGCAGATGCAGTGCCTGCTGCAGCTTAGATTCTCTCAGGAGAATCTGAGACTCACTTCATTTTGGCTACAGAAGGTTTATTTTTGTGCTGCTTGTAAAATATAACAAAGAACACAAAACAGTTGACTTGTATGTGAGAACATCAGAAGTCCACTGGCATTTAAAAATTTTTCTTTGCCTTGTAGTCTACTTGGTTTTTATCTTGTTTTTCTAATGCAGAGTAAAGACTCTAAAGGCTTTATTTAAATTGAAAATAATTGTGTTTATATTAAAATGCTCTCTTGTAATGAGAGCATTACACACTTGATCTGGGCACAGCCCAGTTCCTATCTGCCATTTGCTCTTAAGTTTAGCTCCTGTAACAACAAAAGAAGAAGGCAACATCTCGTTCCTATAAAAGCTGTTATAGAAGAAATAAGCAGACATACTGGACATGGAAAAGGCTTAGGGTGGTGAAGGGACAGAGGTGATAATGAGAATTCTGAAAGTAGCAACAGAAATAAATGCCCAGTCATTTGTGAGTCGAACATCACAGGTTCTCTTGGAGACAATCACTGCTTCTTTCAGTATTTACTAGACATAATAAAGTACACAGGGAATATAAAATTCCCATCTGGTATTTAAAATTCCAGAAGCCTGACCAGCTCTTTAAATGTTATCACATGCTAAAATAGGAAAAGCCAGATGCTACATTTATAAAGTCAATGTGCTGTATCTTCTCAAAATCCAAGAGCTGCCACTGCTAAATCTAGTGTGTTGGCATTGGACAATTAATCAGTTTAACAGTTAACCTTTACCAGACAAATAAAGCCGTGCATGGTGTGAGATACAAACAGCCATGCATTGCCCAGGCCAATTATAGACACCAGAGACAGAAAACCAGGCATCAGCAGGACTTCCAAATGATCCTTGGTAAATTAGCTTTTCCTCAGAACACATTCTGTATTTCTCATGTTTGGAGTCTACAGCAGTAGCTGCTGATCTGTAGTTAACTAGGCTGCCATGGGGCAAGACAGGAGTCACTGTAAATAACTCTATTTCTTCCAACTGTATCTAACAAACCCATCTAGGCTCTATTCAAAATACTTAAAAAAAAGAAAAAATTAGCCAAACCACAGGCCTAAAAACATACTAGGACCACACTGTGGAACCATTTCAGAAGTATTTAATACTATCTTGGGTGCCCTTCAGGAAAGAGACTAAGCAACAAAAAGCTTGCTAATGTCACAAGAGCTATCCTACTAGAGATGAAAGAGAGATGACAGCAACAGCAATAGCCCAAGAAGCTTAACACTCATTTATAAATGTAGAAGTCAAAACTGTAACTGGAACCTGTATCTGTACATGCACATAATCTTGGAGCAGAGGATAAGTGAACAGCAGAAAGGAAGAATCTCTCTTAAAGCAACTGCTGACAACAGGGTTTGTGTAAATGCTATTTACACTGGGAGGCTCAGGCAGACTGCAATAACCCCACAAAAGTAAGAGGAAAGACAGCCACAGTCTTGGCCAAAACCCCTCTCTTATGCCACTGAGAGAGCACTGCACTCCAAGCTGCATTCAAGTTGTGAGTCGTAGGTGACATCAGCAATAGATGCTGAACCTGGGCTGGGTTTGCTTCCTGAATGAAGGTCTTTTCTTATGCACTGGGGGGGATACAAAATACAACATTGTTCGGGCAAACCCTCAGGCAAAGTGTTTGCTGTAACAGAAAACTCCAGATGACATTGCCAGGTATCTGCTGCAAACCAAAGAACTCTTCCCAAATGTGATGCCTATAATCAAATGCACCATTTAAACAGAAAGCAGAGCAGGAAAAACAGATGCATGCTCACTTTTAGCTGGCTGAGACTACTTCTGCAATCACCTTGTTCTTACTCATCAAGTCATTAAATTACTTTATATCCAGTGGACATCAAGGAAAAGCTTCCATCAAGCAGGAGAGCAGAAAGTGTATTGTTAGGCTGCATACAATAACAATTATATAAACACCTTATGAGACCTCTTCTACCACACAGTGCCCTTGAAAGTTTAGGATCCTTTCAGAACAGGAAAATACACTGAAAAATGTGTTTAACTTACACATGTGTGTCCTGCACTTGCAGAAGTCCATTTCCATGGACTCTCCTGTGTTTTTTTAGAAAGATGCAGAACTAGATTCCCAGGCCTTAACACAGATGTGCTGGGACACTGCCCCAGAACCAACACGAGAGGTCAAACCTTGAGGCACTGGCTCTGGACCTCCTTTTGGACCCACTCCCACTGCCAGTTGTGTGGAGAGCAGTCCAGGTGGGCACTCTTGGACCAGCCTCTGAAGCACCCAGGTCTCTAGCCTCCATCTCTTTCAGACTGAATGACAACTGGGTGGGTGAGAATACCATGTGTAAAGTATTGTTTTAGGACTGAAAAATCTTTTACTGTAGCATTGTAGCACCAAGATTCACCACTGTTTTGGTAAAGGAGTCATCCTGTTTTGTAGCTTATCAGAAAAGAGGAGATAAGTGAGCACTGCAAACAGAAAAAAGAAAGGGCCAAGCATTTGTACTTCCCATTAAGTTCAATTGCAGTAACACTGCTGAATTTTGTATAAACCTTGTAACAAAGGGACAGTAACTATGCTAATCACAAATATTTTTCCCAGGCAAGAAGAAATGATTGAAATAACACACCACAGCAGGCTGTTACAGTCTTTTGGTCCTGACAATGCTGTATTGAAACAAAAAATCATAGTCCTTAAAAAAAATTCTTTCATACCCTGGCATTTAATCTCAAATGTCAATAGTAAAGCTATAGCAAAATGAGTTTAATGGGCTCTGTGAGCACTCAAGATCAACTGCCAGACAAGAAGAAAAGCAGAATTGAAATGGCCCAGTACATTCCTTTTCTGCATCTATCAGTTAAAGTTATAGCTAAACAATTTCTAAAAAATACTGCAAAAGGAACTTCACACTTCTCTCAGCAGGTTGTTAAAGACTTAAAGGAGATCCACCAACAGAGATGATTTAATTGGTTTGGTACCTATTTTTCAGATTGGTTTCTTATGAGCACTGTAAAATGCTAATCCATCCTGCAGAAGATGGCTCAGTCCCTCTGAAGGGCAGTTTTTAAGCAGCAGATGCCATGGGGCACTGTCATTTGATAGGAACCTAATTTATGAATGACATTCAAGGCTACAGATGTCAGCTGATAAAGACAACTCCCTGCAATCTCTCTCTCTCCCTCCAGAACTTGAGATGCTGGAGAATGCTGAAATTTAAGACCTTCTTTAGTGTCTCTAGAGGTATACAGAGAAAGAGGTAGATGCCTTAGCATACTTAATCTTGTGCTGCAGTCTCTGGCTTTGTGATACCAAGCAAATGTTTTTGTCTTCCATTTTATTTTATCTACCGGGGTGGCTGACAAATGACCTACCTCTCAATCTAATATATCTACTTTTGGAAACTAGCAATGTTATTCTTGCCACTGCTGGTTTCATCATTTCTCATATTAAAAGATGTTATGCCTAAACTTTTTGTTACTAGACCATGGCAACCAATTTTTCATGTATGATACTATCTGATGGCTTTTCTTCCATATGTGCTAGATATAGATATAATTTACAGGTTATTTCCGGCCAGCCAGGATAATAATCTATTATTGTTTGAAGAAGAAAATACTTTTGGTGGTCCAAATACAGTGTACTGGGCACCTAAAGAGTGATTGTAGATTTTGTCTGTTGTTGTATCGCTAAGATGCTAAAAATCTCATCCATGCTCCTTCCAAACAGCCTAAATTGGGAGAGCAAGCTTACTTGCATTAGCTTGTCAAGTCACTTTTAAAAATTAATCTTGTTTTTTGGAGAACTTTTTCCTATGTTTTATAACTCATAGCAAAGCAATTGTTTTACATGCATTTGTCATACAAACTGTCATTCTGAAGTCTTTAAAAAATATTACTCAACACCAACACTTCCCTCTCCTGCTGCAAGAGAGAGGCTATTTGTAGTAGTTTACTAAAATGGCAGCATAATCCCATATTAAAATTGCTTTCATTATCATAAATGTCAGAGCACTTAAGTCACCATCACTTTGGCTACCTTGGTTTGCTGCAAGGTTGAATGAACACCTAGAACAAGAACAGTTTATGTAAGATGATGGGGAGGATTGACTTCCTTGACTGTTTTTGTCACTAACCCTGTCTAGACTGGAAGTTTTCTTGGGTACAGTGACTAAATAGGGTGTGTGTGGTACTCTCAGGGGGTAACTTTGTTTCTTTGTTCTCCTCAAACACCTGACAACCAGAAGGAGGATCATTCTGCCATGGTGTTACCATGAAGGCACAATTAACATCAGGTTTATTTTGAAAATGCATGTCAACAGGAAGAAGACATACATATCAATCTGGTGAAAAACTACAAACCCTTTAGTAAAAAATCCTCATCTTTTGCTCTATTTATTATTATAACTTCATTTGAGTGCAAGAAATTATTTTTTAGAACTTTGAAAACTCAATCTGTTTCAAACCACAAGCATAAAAGTAAATAATTTGCAACAGCAAATAACTTCTTACTTTTACTTTAGATGGTTATAGAGAAAAACCACAGGCAAACCCAAAGCATTATTATTTTTAGCTCACCTGAGTGATTCAGCAATTTAGGTTTGAGGTACAAATTTTTAAAAAGGATTAGCTGCATATTGGCTCTTACCTTCCTAGCAGTGGACATTTTAATCAACATTTGGAGAGGAAACATACCAAATTTTGTTGCTCTCAAAACATTTGGACGAAATGTGTTAATAGGCTTGGCCTGATGACAAAGGTTTGACCCTACATGCAAGAAATATAGGAACCTGATGAGTAAGTGATTGATCTGCTATCTTCAAAACTGAGGCTCAGGATTGCATTTTGCCACAATATTGTACAACCCTTGGCAAGCAACCAGCAGTCTATCCCTCGTTACACCATCTGGAGGAAAAAAAACAACAGCAAAAGAGCCTCGGCACATGCTCTATTTTGGCAAAGGCATGTGTGGGAGAATAGCCTACCTGAGCCAAGCTGTCTTTGGCTTCTAAGAAGAATCTGGCTGATTCAGAGGCTTGTGACAGCCTCTCACTACGTTTTCATTTTCTGTCAAAATCAGAAAATCACATCAATCTTCAAAATAGCAGCACATTCTCAAATGCTATACTATTCATGTCCCTTCAAGCTGCTGGATTCATGACCAGATTTCCTGTTAAAATCCAATTCGATTTCCAGTTTAAGTTTGGAATAATCTCAGGAGAGTCAAAGGATGCAAAGGATCATTTGGTATTGTGAAAACAAAAGAAAAAATTAAATGGAGAGTATTTTTTCTTAATTCTCACCAAGTCCTTGAATTGTTTTTCAAAACTTTCCAGTAATCACTGGAATTTAAACCTAAATATTTAATAGCCAAGCAAAAGCTTTTTCATTTTTTATTTGTTTCCAATACATGCAAGAGGAAAGGAGCTGTGTGCTTGGTCTTACTCTTGTGTAAGGAAATCTTGAGGCTACTGCTTCAGTTCCCAAGGGAATAAGAGGAGCCCTCAGCTCTGTGATATTCATTTAAGGCAGGAGTGTTATCATGAAAACAGGTCTGCCCTGTTTTGTCTCATCCTTTTGTTTCAAGCTGATGATGCCCCTTGGCTTTGCTGATCCAGGTTTTTGACCATGTGTCACATCTGACCAGGGAACTGATCAGACTAAAAATCATCATAAAGTATTGATGAATCCATGGGTATTTGTGTGGCAGTGCCAGCTTACAGACACACTGGCTCTAGTTTCCCAAATGCACAGAAATGCTTTCCATCTTGATCTCAGGTAGTATTTTTCTCAGCTCCTGAAGCACTCAAGGCATGAGCAGCTGAGGAGGAGCAACATGATCCCCGTTCTCCTGCTCTTGCTCTCCCTGTGAAGAAAGGGACTGTTAATCCCTCTCACCCACTGGGGGGTTCCTGGCATCTGGGAGGGCCCTTTCTTGGCTGGAAGTGAGGGGCTGCCTCGTGGTGCCCTGGGATGACCCATGGCAGCCTTCATCCTGCCATGTGCCCAGCAGCACCCTCCACTACTCCCCTGTCTGCTGCAAGAGGCAGGTATAGCAAGGGGCTGAGAGGGAGGGGAAAGTGATCTGGAGTAAGGGTTAGAAAAAGTAAAAAATTTTGTGACTTAATCTCAAAAACTTGCTATATGGAATTTAATTGATTCAGCCAGTGCATGGGAGTAGGAATTGAAATGAAGTTTTTTACCCAGCATATTTTTCACAGAATGAATTAATGCCTCACTGAAAGGTGATTTGCAGTTGGCATTTCAGGCAGCTGTACTGCCTGGCTCTGGAATTATTCGCATTGTTGTTCACACAAAACGAAAATAAACTCAACCACTTGACTTCCTTTTCCCTGAAATATGTGTCTAAGATCACAGCTTAGAAAGGAAAGTAAATGGCAGATGGCAGAATCTTTGCCAAGTACACACACTCTGAGCTATACAGACAGGGAAATAATTTTTTTCAAAGAAAAAGACAAAGGAAGAGTGAGAAAGAATAACAAAACAGTGAAGTTCTCATTAAAAGTACTGAGATAGCTTTTGGTTAAGTTGTTTCCACATAGACAAAAGACAAGAAGTTATTTACATCCCTTTGTTTTGTGGCATTACTCTTCACTGCATCTAGCAAGAAAGGTTTTTAAAGAATAAATTGAAATTGTGTCTTCTCACCTGGAAGCATTCCCTATGGGAGGGCTTCACTGCAACCCAGGCAGGATTGTCTGTCTTACTCTGTGTACCCAGGAGGGTTTATTCAGACACTACCTGCCTCCCCAGCAGCTCTTGCCCCGCTTCCCTGAGAGTGCCAGAAAGTCAATCCTTTTCTCTCAAGCAGCAGGAGGAAGCACTACTGATGTTTGCATCAACTTTCATGTTTCCTGCCTTTTTCCATGTAAAGAGAATGAGTCTGAGCACACTTGCTTCCGTGATGGACAGAGTGCCAGTGGAGACAGACCCTGGCTGTGTCATCAACTGCAGTCCCACGTCGAGCATTCGGTCACACAGCGAAGCAGGGTTCCTTCCACGGCCGTGTGATCCCACAACAGTTGGCCTGACAGCTGCTTTACTGCATTTCTTTTCACTTTTGCATCATGCTGCCTTTGATATCAGAGTAGCTGGGAAATAAATGGAACCAAAGATTGCAGACTGCTTTAAAACCTCTTTTGTTCAAGAGATCTTTCAGATTAAAATAATGCTGAAAGGAGACTGCTAAAAGTGAGAAAAAGGTTTAGGATGTTGAGGGAGCCCTACACAAAGTTAAAACAAGCTCAGGAGAATCCCTGTTGTTTCCAGCCACCTTATGAGCCAAACATCTTCCTCCAGAGGAGGAATTCACTTTATTTATAGGTTCACATTATTTATATAAGCAATCTCTTCTGATTCTGCTCAAAGACTAAGCACCCCCAAAGTCTGGAAAATGATCAAAAGGGGAGTTTGATCTTATGCTGCTTCTATAAAAACAAATCTCCCAGAAGAATGTCTCTCTATTAAACTACTCTATTTAATTCTTACAACCCTGAGGTATGTATCAAGATTTGGACCCTTAAATTGCTTGGCATATTTTATTACTGTATTATCTGCCTCCTTGGGATATACAGCTGCTCAGCGAGCTTGAGTTTATAGAGCTCTTGAAGGTCCCCAGATGGAGAGTGAAGAGAAGCAATCTATATTTTTACACTGTATATTCATGTACCCTCTTTTTCCTTAAGGCTTGGCCCCAAACACATGGATAACTAAGGTTTGATATGATTCCCTTGAGCATAGTGACAGAACATATTTACTGTTTATTGCTTCACAAAGTTGATTTCTATCAGTAGTGCACTACATTCCTATCCAAGCAGGAGACAATACATGCCAAAGAAAAGTGAGTGGTAAAAAGAGAATTTTGTCTGTTGAGCTGCATCAGAATCAAGGCACGAGACACCAAAGCAGAGCAACCTCACTGTCGTCTTCAACATCTTCATCATCTGCCCTCTCTTCAACTGGAGGGGCAAACATCAGTCACTTCACTCTCGAGACCAGTCACAGGACCCAAGAGAACAGCATAAAGCTGAGTCAGGGGACGCTTAGACCAAGAAAAGGTGTTTACCCAGAGAGTGGTTGAGCAGTGGAACAGACTCCCCAGGGAAGTGTTCACAGCACCAAGCCTGACCGAGTTCAAGAAACATTTGGACAATGCTGCCAGGCACATGGTGTGACTCTTGGGGTGTGCTGTGCAGGGCCAAGAGTTGGAACAGGAAACACTGAGCAACAATGCACACCAGTTGCTGCATAATCCTCTCTGGAGTTGCCCTGTAATCACACACTTTACTTGTGCCACAGCAGAGTTTCAGTAAGGGCCAATACGGAGGAGCAAGATTGTTTTCCCTGATTTTCAATTCCAAATATACCTGAGGTCATCCTTTACATAACAGTTCTTTGCCTTTGTTTTGAGAAAGCCTTCAATATGGACAAATGAGTCTACATTTATACCTACATCAGCCAATGCAATTACAGGTGGAGAAGCCAACTGGAGAGTTTTCAATTATTCTGAGAAGTTCTTGTTACGCTTCCCTAGTTGCAATACGAAAAAGAGAAAGCAAAATATACTATCAGCATAATGAGCCCACAGAAATGGTCCCTGTTACATTTAGTGACAAACAGACAAACACATGCACAAACATTAGGAAGAAGTTTGTTTAGCTATTTCCTAGTTACTAGTCACCACAAATACTCCTAATTAACAACACTCACTGACAAAAGATGTAAGAAATCCATTAGTATTCCTGACTACTCATGCAGATATTTGAGATTTGAAATTTATGCTCCCTAGTGAAAGGTTTAAAAGTACATATGAAGGACATCTCTAATGACATAAATGATAAAAGTAAGTTGATACAGGAATTCAGTTTTACTCTTTACCAAAATGCAATTCTTCCTGCTGCTATATTAGATACTTAAGATTATCAGCCATATTCTGCCCAGCTGGGCGATAACAGTTATTAACAAAGAAATTCCTACAAAATGTTCATCAATAACACTTTGCAAGAAAACTTCCTCAATTTTTACTTTTAACAAGTCTCATAAAAGTCAGGTTAAATTCCGATCTGAGCGCAAATGGACAAGTGGCTAACTGGTGCTTTCTACAGAGACACCCAAGTTTCTTTCACTGAGGTTAATACACAGTTTTCACAATTTTCATAAAGGAGATAGAGTGGAAAAATAAACAGTTTTCCAAGGAAGAGGGTGGACTAGGCAGGCATAGCTGATAACCCAGAATGGGTTTTCAGTTTAGCTAAGGAGGCAGCAACCCATTTATGAACCCAAACCATATTTTTCAAACTTGTATCTCAGCTGAGGCCACAATTTTCTGCCCTTTTGAAATGTCAGAGAAGAATGAGGACAGTTTTACTCCTGTGGATCCACCAGGATATATATTTACCAAGTAACTATGAGCTCATTTTTAAATCATGCCACAAAAGAGATGGCCTCTTGTGCTGAGTGAATGTTTAAGTGTAACATTGCTCAACCATCTATTCACCTGCAAGCTTCAGAAAACTAAATGCTGACAAATAGTCTGGGGTCATGTCTGTGAAATGTTCCATATGTGCTAGCTGAAAGAGTCTGATGCTAGCTTGCTCTCAAATGTTAATAGCTTTGCGAAAAACAGTGCCCTCTTTTCTGCAGCAGAAATTTTTCTTGTTCAATCTCCAATAAAAGAAGGTTTTGATTTAAGTTTGAGAAAAACCCCATCTATCACTTAGTTATGACGAAGTGAAAAGAAACCTGTTTCTTCATTCTAAGGCAATTACATACAGCTAAGAGCTGGAAGTGCTGGCCTTGAGCTGCACTGAGGTCAGCAGGCCTGTGAGCACCCATGCTGGCTGGTGGCCATACCAACACTTCTGCAGGAAGGTGCCACTCCAGGTACTTAAGGCAAACATCCAAGGCAGTAATTCCACTTCCTTTCAGTCAAAGAGCAAGTAAGTCCCACGCTCCCTACAGGCCTATCCCTTCTCTGCAAGGTAACTCTCTTGGGAAGCCCAGGAGGAGCCGCGGGTGCTGGGAGTGGCAGCTGGAGCGGTGTGGGAGGGAGCCCCAGGAACACCAAGCAGTTGGAGGGCAGGGGGCACGGCCAGCTGCAGGCACCCACCGCCTGCCTGGTACAGCTGAAACTCTTCGTCTCTGCCAGACTTAAGGGAATGCTTTCAGAAAGCCCTGACCAGGAGAGCCCCAGTAAACTGGATGATCTCAATCATGACTAACCAATTTCCAAAAAGAAAAAAAAAAAGTGTATGTCTAGGAAATGCTTTTCACATATCTGAGAATAAGTCATCTGGCTGAAGTATGTGCTGTATCTTCCAATTTGAAAACAAAAGTCATTTGTTTGGTTGTGGAGTTTTTTTAAGTTACAGTTGATGTGACAGATAAGCAATTTTAAAAGCAACAGCCTGTGTTAAATTTATCACAACTTCACAATGGGAATTAGAAATCTGAAGCTTGACTTATAAACAGCTCATGGGGATAAATGCTTTGCAACATAGCTTCACATTATTAATGTAATGCAAACATGAAAAAACCATGTACTGCAATCTGCATGGACAGGTCAAGGCTCTGGGACCTCCTCAACCTGAGGAACATTTCCAGGGAAAAGAAAGAGAAAAGCCCACGTAGACACAGTGTCACAGAATCCAACATTTTCCTTGGACATCTAATAATACCTACCCTTTTCCTTAAACAGAAAAGTTAAATAAATGCTATATGATCAACTAAATTCACTAATTACAAAATCTTCTAGCCTCATTGCTGTGGAAGAAATGGGAAAATAATGTGAATTCTAGCTACTTTTCAGCCTTTAAAAGAAATAGCTCTCCAAGAATCACATGTAAAGATACATAAGAATTACAATAAATACAGGTATTGTACAGACATGCCTGAGACATTGCAGAATCCTTCCAGTTACTGTCTATCAGTAAGAGGTTATTACAATGTATTTTATATAGCTGTTTCCAGCCTGAAGCACCTCCAGTTTTGATGAAGTTAAAAGCCAAGTTTCTGAAGCATCATGACTGATACCTTAATGGGCAGGCTCAAAACTATTTTAGGTCTTTTCCCAGTAAATCCAAAAGCTTTAATTGTTCGTATTTTTCTTTCAATACCCCCAGTAGCATGTGAATTACAAGTAGATTCATTTTCCAGTTTGATGAGTTCTCATCCACTGTGATTTCAGGTCTTCACGTAATTGCTACTCCTCCCTTTTTGACAAAGATTATTTGAGAATAGCAGTGCCACTAGGGTAGACATTTATATAATCAAGGCCACTGTCATCTGTTCTTGGTGTCACAGTTTCACAGGCATTGTTGTGAATGCAAAGGAAACATAATAGTGAAATTTAAGAAGGTTAAGACAAAAACAGCAGTACATTTGATTTCAAACGCTATTACTGAAAAGTAAATTAAGATATGGACCCTTAAATTATGTACAATTGTTTCATGAGCAGTAAAGATTCTATATGAAAGCAATTCTAAACATTTTCCCCCTTGAATTCTTTTTAAAAACTGAAAGCTTTTTTGTTTCTTGTCCTAAACTTTCTCTAGATGTAAACAATTTGGTGGTGACATGAGCTAGGGAACCTTGCTGTGAGATTTTGCACGATAACACAGCACAATAGCTGAAAAAAATAACAGTCATGGCTATGGTAACTCAAAGTGAAACATGTTGTTTGCATTAGTTTATAACCATATTGAGATGCAATTTACACATTACTGACGTAACAGCACATGACTGATGTAATCACAAACCACCTAACACAACATGAAGCCACAATGTGTTTTTAAAATTTGTTTCTGAAAAGCATTCATGGGGAAAAGTGCACAGATCTGGCCCTTGGGATCTCATGGGTAATTTAAAGTAAAAAATAAAAAAAGAAAATAATACTATTTCTGGTTTAAAATATTCTGCTCTTTCATTTTATGTTTTTAATTTCTTTTCTCTCCCTTTTAGTTAGTGCAAATGATATATGCTTAAAACACCTTCAGCTAAAGACAGCAGCAAAATTCCCATGAACTGGCTACAGGTAAATCACTTGTAATCAGCATTACAGCAAGACAGAACACCTGACTGGCATGTCTCAAGTTCTAGTATTATTTTGAGTTGAGTAACATCTAGCTTACAACCATTCTAGACTGGTATCTGACCAAGCATAGCTGATTTGCTAAAACTTTAGAAACCTATCCATTGTACAGACAGTCCTCGAGTCTGTCTTGTCTGTCCTTTCATCTCCTTCCACATGGAAGCAGCTGTGTGACACCACTGGTGACTAAGTGGTCATAGGCATTGTATGCTTGTGACAGAGATCCTTGGTTTTAAAATATGACTAAAACAGTAAGAGGGCTACTGCAAATGTAATGTTGAGATGTGCCAAATGGGATAAAATCCCATTGCAATGTCAAGTGAATATCAGATTTTATAAAATCATACTTTTTCTTTTCTGGTTAGCTCAGAGAAAGCAGGGGGAAAATTCAGCATAAAAAATACTTCCTGAGCTGCAAAACTTGAAGGGGAAGTTAGAGCTATAAAGCTCCTGATGCACAAACCAAGCTAGAGAGAAAAGCTGCTCAAACCAAGACCGAGATCCCATCTCTATACAATGTCAGCCAAGAAATGGTCCTTCATGACAAGCTCACATTTCCTAACGAGTAATGTATCCCATTCCCCTCAGTCATGGTAAATCTGGTGGTTTTGTTAATCGAAATATTCCTAAATAATTTTTTCAACATATTCATTGTCTGCAATTGAAAATTGCACTTGACAGCTTAGTCGTGGTGGAAACTGTTTACTCTTTAACTTGTAAATTATTTTGCTGAGAAAAAATAAGTTGCGTAATTTGTTCTTAAACATGAGAAAGAAAGCTATGAAATTGCAATTCAGGTTTTTTATGTGGGCTGTTTCAGCACTTCTTGAAAATGAAAAGAAATCCTGTTTTTATAGAGATAAATTCATTGAAAAAATCTGAAGTGGAAAATACAGAAAAGCCAGGCAGAATTACTTTCATGTAGACAACTTTTAACACTTAAAAGACTACAGTAGCTCTTTAAGTATTAGGGAAGTTTCAGTAGTACAAGCACATTTACTGAAAATTCTGTAACTTTCATTTTCCCTATAGAAGCTTTTGATAAAATTCCCTAATGGACAGTACATTTTTACCTTTTATTCACATTAGAGGCAGGTAGTAAATATTGGAAAAAAATTTATAAATACCACATTTATTCACAGAGATCAAGTCTTCAATTTAATGATGAACTACAATGAAAACTATCTGCAAATCAGCATTCAGGAAAAGAGAACCGTTAGCACAACATTTACACTTGTTCAAATACTTGCTTTCACATTCAGGTGCTGCCTAGGGTAAAGCCTATCATCAGTGTATCCGTGAAGAAGGAATTATTCAAAAAGCATTTGTCTTCATTGTCTTTGAGGGAAGAGAAGGGAAGACAGCCTCTTTTACCATAAGACAGCTCTGAACCCTCTAAATAGAAGAACTTACTTTTCTAAAGAACATGGACCTGAAATGAATGCTTGTGCTTTCCTCCCTTCAGCCCAAGACTGTGGCTTCTGCATCTGTTACAGCCTCTTTCCACAATGTTACAGAGAAGAAAGTCCTTCTTTGCAGCAGTGCATTTGGTTTCAGATCCATTACACCCAGGCAGAAAAAGCATTTAGAATATTTAAGAAACCTTAATGAAGTTCATTGCAATCTCCTGCTAAATTACCTGTGCCATCTGTCCAGAATTTCCTCTAGAAATTAGTTCGAAAACATACAGCCTAGAACATAACAGATCCCCAGATTTCCATGCAGATATGTTCTTAATGTTCAGTATAATGATCTTCTCAACAAGATTCAGTAACAGTCACAGACTTTTCTCTAGGTAATTTAAGGACTTCATAAATGGTGAAGACATTTCAGCATCTTGGTCTATATACAGATGAAAGCCATGATGACAGAAAACTTACAAAAATGTCTCTTCAGGGAAAATGAGAAGAGTTTGCTACATTTACTAAATAATTTAGCAGCTGCATTCCCTCTTTTCCAGGAAAGGAAAAACTACATTTTGGCAGAGATGCACGGTGTTAATTTGACTCAGTTGTGCTCTGCATAACATACATCCTGGGTATCAGGATGAGGAGCTGTGATCTCCCTCAGCTTCTCACCCACGGTCATCCCCAGGACTCAGCATCCTGACTGCCTGCACTCAGCACCTCCCTCAGCAGTAGTGGTACAGTATGGATTACAACTATGACAACCAGCCAGGCTTCAAGAGCTGTGGTTTCTATCACAGGCATCCACTGTGATCAAGATACCTTAATGCAACTGCACTTACATAGGACAGACTTCCTTGAAAGAAAGATCAACAGCCTCTCAGCAAAGACAGCAGCATTCCAAAATATTGGCAAAACACTGTCGTTGATGAGAAACGTTTGCTGAACTCATTTGGTGTCTGCCTGAAAATTGCCCGTGAACAGTTAACAAGATTCTCAAATGTGCTCATTATCTGGAGGATTATTCTTGATGTGTAGTCAGCTCATAAAAGGTTTGCTGCAAATACAGTCCTCATCAAGACAATTAGCTACACAAGTCACACAGTACAGCTTTCTGTGCTCTCACTGGGTGGCTTCTCTGGCTTGCACACCGTGGGCTGTGATTAGTGCAATTAAGTGCACAACTTCGTGTCACAGTACTGAAACACAATGCTAAACATTTGCTTTTTGCAATCATCTGTCCTCAATGCTTGAGCCTTTTATTACTTCTAGTATGACTATCAGGTTAGAAAAAAGGACAGATTGAATTAAAACTATTTTAAAAAAAAGGATCCAAGAGCTTAAACATTGCCACTGCTCTGCTAGAAAGCCTTCTTTCACTCCAAAGAAGAAAGGAAAGGAAGTGACAGCTTCCTTTTCCTGTGTAATTGCCCCCAAATGTGATAAAGTCTGTTGCAAGAGACAAAATCCAAAGCTGATAAAAGCTTTCCATTCTCCCTTTGACATCCCATATCCTCATGGTTAGAAGGTCTTCAAATTTCAACACCAAATTCAAGAAGATCATGGCACAACTGAAAAAAAAGTGATCCTTATAGTGATGATATAAGGTCACTGAATGGTCCTGAATCCATTATCAGGACTAAAATACAATATATAAATTAATTTACTACACACTTAAATAGTGAAGGCAGCTTTTGAAATATTTACTACTGATGAGGTTAAAAATATTCTGAACAACTTCTGGGCAAACTTAAAGGATGTAAAGTAACATGGGCATTGAAGTGTTTTCAGTTGTTTTTCTGATCATAGTGATCTTAGTTCACATACATTATTCCTCCTCTTTTCCAAATGAGTAACACAAATTTTTTAATTCATTACAATTTGAGTACATTAATTTTAGATTCTGATTTCATTCCTTATAATTCACATCCTTGATATACAAGTCCCACAAGGCTGTAAATTTGTTTCAGGTCACAACACATGACAGCAAAAAGGTTTGTTGTCACAGACTGATACTATGAATAATTTTCCAAAACTCCTAGAATTATTCCTATGTTGCAGATAAGACTGAGTTGGGTGCTTGTTTAAGATCTTGATTAATTAGCATAATCTTTAATAATAGAATCTGAAATTCTTGATTGCTAAAACATCACAAAACATTTCAACCATTTCACTGCTTAGTTCATATTTCCCTCCTTAATCAATGTATTTTCTTGCTTGTGAAAGCTAAACATTACTGAAATTACTGGGCAGGACCAATGTCACCAGAAATAACTTGTAGGAGCATTTGTCCTGTGGCCAAAACAATACACAACATAGGTACTAATCCAACACCCCTTGTGATACTACAAAGAGGAAGAGACATCAGTCCTGGAGGCAAAAATAATCTCACCCAAATTACAGACCAAGACTTCTCAGCTAATTTGATACTGCAGTTACACTATTTGACAATTTTGCTTATACTGTTTTCTTTCCAATCTCTTCACCATGTGTAGCAAAAAACTCAAGTAAAGAAGGAATATGAACTTTAATTTTTAAATCTTCACCTGACAAGAGTTGGCATAGCAGAGACTTCCTGTGAGGAACAATAGGAGGGAGCTTTCATTTTGGTTTTCCCCTCAATCTTCCTAGAAAATAATTAAATTTAAAATTTCACTCATCAGGAAAACTACAGCCAGCTCACTCTTAACCACTTCAGCTGCACTTTGCTCAAAAATTCTGCTACAGGGTTGGTTTAAAAGACTCCAAACCAAAGCATACTATCTCAACTCTTATTTTTCTTTTAAAAAGGAAAAGTAAACAAAAAAAACCCTCCACCAAATGCACAACAGGAAAAGATCAAGTTGTTTCAGGGGACAGCAATCCAAGGGCCAATTCAAGAAATACTCATCCTGCACAGTTACCTATGGATTTCATAACTGAGAAAAAAATTCCCTACAAAAGCTCAGAAAGTTTCTTCAAAACAGAGTAAGGTTTTGATGCTTCTAATCCTTTCAGAGAACACAAGATTGGATGTCACAGCCATGACATTGCTGGACTGAAAAGCTATTTTATGTAATTTTGCAGTTTGTAAGAAGCATTGGTTACAGTTTTCTTTTCCCTCAGATATCTGCACTGTGCTCATGGTAACGAATGCACCTACCCTTAAGAAAGAAAAGACGTAGAACATTGTGCTCTTTTAGATAATGCAATATATAGTTTCGTAAAATAATGCATCATATGCAGAATATTGGACTTCTTTGTGAGACCTTCATGCTGGAGTCCATTAAACACACTGACCTACATATCTTGCTCTACATCTCCAGTCAATGACTGCTGTATTTCTTTCTTTAACGCAGTTTTCTAGACTTTACACTCTTGTGTCTTCATTACATTATGGCTTTTTGCACTTCGTGGTTTTCCTCACTGGCATTTCTGGTGGGAGCATTAGGAGAGCTTCCCAGTGAAGCCAGAAACAAAACCAACCTACCAGATCAGGGAGGCATTTTACCTTTCTCAGAACTGTATCACAGCAGGTTGTTAAAGCAGGATACATCTCCTCTCCAGACATTACAGTAGCATCTGTGTATATTTTTATCACCACTGTATTTATTTACAAGGATGTACATGTGTCTGCCCTGCCAAGATAATTGGGTTCTGCAGCCCTGTGGAGCAATTAGAGGTCTCACTTAAATGCACTGCTCCCAAACACTTGCTGGTACTGCTCGGTGGGAAAAGATCACAAACCCTGAGTCCTGTTACAAGTAATGAAGGAGATCACAGCCCACCTCTACCTCATTAGATTGACCCAGTTATAGGGCAAAACCAATTGAAACTGATGAAGCTTTGAAACAGGCAAAAATTTCACATTACCCTATTTTTTGAAAGGGAAAAGCAGTATGTGGGTTCTGGTCATTAAATAATTAAAAGTGCATGTAATGAAGACTAGCAGGACAATGCTAGCTATAAGAGTTTATAAGGAGATTACAGTCTATATAGATTTAGCAAATGTTCAGGTTGTTTCTCTGCTGTTCTTAAACCTCAGAGTGAAATTATGACACAGGGTACTTAACAGTCCTTTCACTCCAATGGCCTGCCTAGAGAGTGGTCTGACTGCAATGTGTCAGTGGAGTGAAATCAGAGAGGACATTACTAAGACAGGGCTTCTATTTTTTTATCTGAATACATATTTTGTTCTATCCAAGGTAAATGTTAAATATTTCAGAAACTCTTGCAAAAAGCTCCTCTGTTGCATGCTTCTACTATCCTTCAGCTCTGAAGTAATGCAATAGTAAAGCTCAGGAAGGCAGAGCCTATAGGCACTCTCCACCTACTGATGGGCCCTGGAGGAGTCAGCACTGAGCTGGCAGGCTTGAGGCAGCTGGTTTCATTTCCACAAAATAATGATAAACAGAACTGGTTCCCAGCAAACTTGCTAAGAGCAATGGAAGGTTCAGAGCTGGCACATTCCCTTGATTCAGGAAAGTCTCAAAGCTACCTGATACTGGAGGCAAGACTGGAACAGCACAGGATAGCGCTGCCAGGGCAGGAACCCTGTCCAGGCAGGCAACTGTCTGCACACCAGCCAGCAAAGTGCCACTGTTACTAGGCTTATCTGTGATTTATCTTTCATGGATATTTGCTCATGGAAAGACTGGTTTGGGGGGAGAAGAAAAGGAAGCCAACAAGAATAACTGAACCGTGTTAATTTATTTTTAGACTTTTATGGAGTCTACTCGAGTCTACTGATCTTTACATGGGTAAGACAGCTTACATACCTCTCTCTCTTCTGTACCTTTCCCAATCAGTTCCATTATGTCTGATTTCCACCAAAGAGTCTTCTTGTTAACAGGACAGACGTTAACATTTAGACCAAATTAGAACTGTAGGTATTTGTATGCATAGCTGCAACTGATGATGTCAATCCTAGAATAAAGTACACTGTTTTTCATTCTTTAAATAATTTTAAAATGTTCCGCAGCACATTTTGAAAGATTGGCCAGAAGAAATTCTAGGAAGCAAGAAAATGCTAGAAACCATAAAATTATTTTCATATACCTTTAAAATTATCTAAATAGTCAACATGCTGTGCATGCTTATATTCTTTTATATAAAACCATCTGTGAGAAATTACCAATCATAAAGGCATTACTTCAGTTACACTGCTCTATTCCAGTACACCATCTTGCATTGGTACCTCATGAGAAAAAAGGAATATTTGAGAAATGCATTAAGACACTTAGCTTATTAATGGCCAACCATATATAAGCTCATTTTTCTTGCCCTAAGCTTTTATGATCTCGCAATGGAAAATTTTTCTTCATATTTTTCAGAAATAACAGAAAATTCCAAGAAATGGAAGCTGCTGCTAGTAAAAGAAGAAAAGCTGAGTATCATCAGGGTTAATAGCTCCTATTTGAGATCCATGAATGATTACAGAGTTACTTCTCTATATCGAACTTTCAAGTTTCATTAATAATATGCTGCCTCTCCAGGACACAGGTGCACTCACTGCACAAAGGCTATTTGTTCATCACACGGAATAGAAGAGCTAGAGGAACAATGGCTTCAAAGGTCTCATGTTTATACATTTTGACAGTAGTTTGCTGGGCAAGCGCTCTTTGGTACTTAAGTATAACTCGTCCTACTTCTTCCTACACAGGCCACAGACAGGTCAGTAGCATATCCATAGCCAGAAAAAATGTTTCCTTTGGCAACATAAGAACTCGACCAATAAATCCACATTCTTTTGACTTCCTCATCAATGAACCCAACAAATGTGAGAAGAATGCCCCGTTCCTGGTCATTCTTATCAGTACTACTCACAAAGAGTTTGATGCGAGGCAAGCCATTCGAGAGACGTGGGGAGATGAAAACAACTTTAAAGGAATTAAAATCGCCACACTATTTCTTCTTGGAAAAAACGCAGATCCTGTGTTAAATCAAATGGTAGAGCAGGAAAGCCAAATTTTTCATGACATTATTGTGGAGGATTTTATCGACTCTTACCATAACCTCACTCTGAAAACGTTAATGGGAATGAGGTGGATAGCAACATTTTGTTCAAAAGCAAAGTATGTTATGAAGACAGACAGTGATATTTTTGTAAATATGGACAATCTTATTTATAAGCTGCTCAAACCTAACACCAAGCCAAGGAGAAGGTACTTCACTGGTTATGTTATAAATGGAGGACCAATAAGAGATGTTCGCAGTAAGTGGTACATGCCCAGAGATTTGTATCCCGACAGCAATTACCCACCCTTCTGTTCAGGCACTGGCTACATTTTTTCAGCTGATGTAGCAGAACTGATTTATAAAACCTCCCTTCATACCAGACTTCTTCATCTTGAAGACGTGTACGTTGGACTCTGCCTTCGGAAGCTGGGCATTCACCCCTTCCAAAACAGTGGCTTCAATCACTGGAAAATGGCCTACAGCTTGTGTAGGTACCGCAGGGTGATCACAGTGCACCAGATAACACCAGAAGAAATGCACAGAATTTGGAATGACATGTCCAGCAAGAAACATCTCAGATGTTAAGATTTTTACAAATGTAAATACCTTTTTTTAAACTTTGGTTGAGTTTGGTTATTTTTTGACAAAGTGATCTGCTGATTGACAGGTTAAACTGTGGGATATTAACTGTGAGAGGATTTTTAATGACTGATTTTTCATTCTCACTTTGACTACTGGTTTACAAACTTCAGGCTCTTTTTCATAAGGACATTATGCCAACTGAAAGGATCTAGAGTCAAATCTCAGATTTTGTATGTTATCATCTATTGCACATATCTGTTCTTGCATCTGTGTGTAAAAGGACAGTAATAAACTATTATGAGCTGCTTAACAATTCACATCCCAGCCTCTGAGATATGACTCAGGCTCTAAGAAATGAAGAACTACAAACATACTTTTATTCTTCTATTGACACCCTACAACCATCTCTGTTTGGAGCGTTGTTAATAAATTAAGCAGTATACATTTGCACTGAACTTATATACCTAACTTTGACATGTGTATTTTATAGTACGTGTGCAATTCCCAAATAGCTTACTAATGGTGTAATAGCAGAATTTAGACAGGTAAGAACATCACAGTTTCACTGGCCTTAGAAACAAACCCACACTGAAATATACTTTCAACAATCAAATGGTATTTCTTTAAATTATTTCAGAATAAGTGACTTCTTTATGCTTCCTAAAATAACCCATAAAATACGTAACACAATTTAAAAATGAAGTAGAATCTGTAGGTAAAATAAGACAGGGGAGATGTATGAAAAACTATCTTAAAAATATATGAGAAAAGCATGACTATCTTAACTTTGATTTCAAAGCAAGGCAATGTCTTTCGTTAATGTCAATGGATTTTTCCGTAGCAATATATAATTATATTGAATGCTAAAAGTTTCAAAAAGCAGCATATTTCTTCAACATCAGTCAGTGCACTATTTACCTAAAAACAAGTAACACAAAAGCAGCTTTTTAAGGGGAAGCTTTACTTTTTGCTGCAGGACATATAGGAACAAGAGTCTAACAGATTTTTAATCATGTAGAAAAGAAGAATTTAGTCCAATAAAAGAATGCAATCTATTTCCTGTAGATTGCACAAGAGAGTACATAAAAGTTATGTGCAAATTTCACAGCAAAATAGAGGGCTTTTAAAGAAAAACCTATTAAACCCCCTCTCCCCCAAAATTCAGTCTTTTTAAAAACCTTTTAAAGTTCTCAGTTTACTCATCACAAACAACACAAACTGAGGTCCCACTCAGAAGAGCCTCTGGACATGCAACAGAAATCAAGTCCACAAGATTTATTCAAGTTTCATAATGTGTTACATGTATTTTGAAGATGAATGTTTATGAAATGTCATGAAAACTCGTTGATAAATTCAGGCCATCTCTATTCAGTACCACCTCACAACAAAGAGGTGAAATATGATATAGCTCAGTAAGTAACTTGGAATGAAGAACTCACACACAAGTTACAAAAACCCAAAACTTACCAAATATATTATTAGCTGTAGATTACTCACACCATCTTCAGCACACACAAAGTCTCATTCATTGCAGCTGGCATTATGTGTAACATATGCAAAACTGTTAAGTCTGTATGTTATTCAGAATGTCTATAAAGATGTCGGAAATTAACTGAAGAGGAATTTAAAGGGGAACTTTCACCTGACTTTGCCACAGATGTATGCAAAGATGGCACTTTACAACAGTAACAGAGAAATGGAGATACTACCCTAAAATGTTTGCAGTTTCAAGGCAAATTGTTAGTCTTGTTCACAGATGCAGCACTATCATTTCAAAAGAAACTACTTGTAAAAAGGTAAAGTGTACCTGGCCTCTAAGTCACTAGCAGGAGCCATCTCAAGGAAATCTATGTCAGATCTAAAGGTGAAGCTACACAACAAGCAGCCCAGGAGTTACTGTTAACAGGAGCTTGTGTACCCTTCATGAATAAAAACAACCCAAAACAAAACCCCAGTAATTTTTATAAAAATTCTTAATCTCTTATTTAATCTCAGCATAATTAAGTTATCCTTCCCTAGTCTATCTAGTCCTTATTAAAGCTGCTATGTCCTATCAAACTCAGAACTCTCAAGGTACAACTAATTGCGTAAGTGAATATATAACATGCTGATTGGGTGAAGTTCAGATTTCCTTACACACCTCCCACAATATTCTTGTTTATGAATGGAAATGTGGGTGGAATTCATCCCCAGCCCTTGAGTAAATCAGCCAGCACAGATGCCATCCTACCCAGAACACACTTTGTAGTAATTTGAACCCACAAGCTGCAATCACTTCTGCTATCCCTCTGCACTATGCAGTTATTTGGGGGTTCTGAATCACAAGCAAATGGATTTGGTTGCCTTACTTCTGCTGATGCTTCTGTGGCCTTTGGTTAGTTATCAGGAAGACAGCAGGGCTCCCAATCCAGATACCTCAGGGCTCAAGTAGCACGGTAGCCTTGAATTTCTCCTAGTACGAGCAGACTGAATTAATAATTGCAAGGTACACCTTGAAAATAGTATCTGAAAAAGTGTATTTGCTGCCATTTATAAATAGATAGACCTTCAACAGAAATGTAAATGTTCATCTTGAAACTGATGTACATATTTCTAAGGCATTTTCTTCTGTATTCAGCTGTATATATGTGTAAGTCTGCTTGCAATGTAGCATTCTGTTATGCATGGAGCTGAGTGAGGCATTATATTTGTCCAGTGTTTCAAGAGCCTTAAGCATGTGTGCCCTAACTTTTGAATGTACAGGATACCTTTTCTTTTCTGTCAAGTGAATTTAAAACAACACAACAAAACCCTAATTTTCTACTTCTATTAATTTTCTGGTATCAGACGTCACTAGCTCGTTACACTTAGATTTATTATTTTCTCTTTGCTCAGAAATTTCAATATTGAAACCTGAATATAGTAAGGTAGCAATACATCTATTCATATGGACAGCTGTCCCTTCCACTCAGTAGTATTTGTGCCATGTGGGATACTGTTAAGAAACAGATGCTTCCAATGCCTTTCTTTACTCAAAAAAATATTTACATTACTTAAAGGTCATTTTGTTTCATTGGGCATGGGACAAATGACAACTTGGTTAAACATGCTGGCTTCTAGTCACTTCAAAAGTGTGACTGAAATCACATTTTGATTCCAAAACACATATGAACAAAGCACATTAAGCAAAGCAGCTGGGGAGGAAGTGCTTCTCTTTAAGAGGAATTTTTTCGCGAAAGCATTTTTTCTTTTTTATTTTGCTAAAACCATGAGAGTATTTAAACAGAAGTCTCAAGGTTCATTCTCCGTATTTCCTAATAATACTGTTATCTATCAAATTTGATTCTTTGAGATTTTTTTTGTCTTTATAATGTAGATGGCAATGGCAATTTGTAAATGAAGAGTGTAATTAACTAGAAAAGCTTGTCAACAGTAACCGAACTTTAGGTGTATCATTATATATGACTGGCTGTACTTATGTATTTATTTGTCTAAATTGTATATATTGTTTTATCTATAGCGTCTGTAGGAGTGTGTTCTTTTAGATTAATGTATTATTTACAGTTTTGTGGGATTGCCAGCAAAGCTGCTAATCAAGATACTATTTTTTTGTATCAATGTCAAATAATAATTAAAAAAATCCAGTGAAAAATTGAAGGTGTCCTGTAAGTTTTCTTCTTCACTTCTTTCTAGAAATGTAAATTGTATTACCTGAAAACACAGTATCAGTGAATTGGATCATTTGTCATGAGGAAGAATATTATGCTGTAAAAGCAGATTAAAAAAAAATTGAAAAAAATAAAACAACATACTACTTTTATTCATTATTTGTGCAACAACATCAAGTTGATGTCCACGCGGATCAGGTGTTCTACTTCATCTGAAGCCAAAGATGTAATACTAATGCAGCCATGGCAGTGTCTGGCAAAGCAGCAGATGGGTTCATCCTCTGCCCTGTCCTATTCAGCTGCTTTAGCATCCCTAGACAATGAGACCCAGGCCATTCTAAGGTGGCAAAGCTTTTTTGACACCCTCAGCATGGCTCTTCTGCTACTCGCATGGTGTCTTAACATGTGGGCTTGCAGCCCTCAATTGCTACACACGAAGGAGAACTGCCCCAAACCCCACATCTCATAAAACCACAATAAACTTGTTTGAGGTTGCCGTGTGACCATCAGGGTGACACATATGGAGGGAAGGGGCCCTCCCCAGTCTCTCATAGACACACATTGACCCTGACAGATCCTTTTGCTTCCCCCCCACAGCAAAGCACCAGAAAATAAATGATGAATCACAGTCTGAATACACCCAGATTACCCAGTAAGTCTCATGTAGTGTTTGTTTCCCAACACAAAATATTAAGACACTGTTTTGTCTGTCAGGAAGGTCTGGGCAACTTTAGGGTCCTGATAGCAAAATAAAAGCCCAAAACAAAACACAGAAGTAGGAAAAAGTCCCTTTTCTTGTAAGCACTACTCAGAAAAATTATTCTCTTCCCATTCTTCCCTTTGCAGTTTCCTATGTAGAACAAAATATCTAACCTCTTTTCCACTGGCTTTAGAGCTCAATATCCAAACCTCATTCATGAAATGGAGGGGAAAACAACCACATCCCTGAGAAGAAAGGTAGCTTTTGCATACCAAAGTGCATTTCCTTTGGGTCACCTGTTCCAGAAATAATTGAAGCCTGCAACAGAGTCCTCAGGCATCCGAGGCATGTCTCAGCAACACAGCAACCTTACAAACTAAAATGAGATGCTTTAAACCAACCAAGAGTTTCACATACAGCAAAACCCCTTCAATCGTTTTCATCTCTCTTGTTTCCACCAAAGCAGCCTGAGTCTAATTGCAACACTTACACAGTATTTAATTAATAGACAGCTTGGAGATATACAGATATTAGCACTAGTAGGGTAGGTTTTATGTAGCTTGATTATCTTAATTACAAGCACTCTATTTTCTCATTTACTTAATTGATTGTCATAGATTTCCAGAGAAATTTGCACTGCCTTAAGTGAAAATAGTATGTAAAAAATCTTCCTAAAACTGCTGACACTGGCCCATTAAAGCAGCAACACATCAAAAAAGGAGATCTATATGACACAGAACATTTTACTGGATAGCATCTGCTTCCTTTTCTCTTGTTAAAAATATGAATTTATGAAATGGAAGAAGAGGAGTCATCTGGGGAGAAAAAAAGAAAGAATCTACCTTATTTATTCAACTGCACCTGCAATTAAGTTGTGTCAGGTATCTCCTCTGATGACTTGCCTAACAGAGGAAAAAAATCCATTTTTCTGCTAGGTCTGCATATTAGCTGACTCTACATTATACCTCTGCCTCACATGAAAGAACCAAGAGCAAGAGGCACCTATTTGTCATGCAAGATTTATCCTTGAGCACTGATTCTGCGAAGGCAGCATTACATAACAAGCTGGACAGAATTAAGTGCAGTGGTTTTGTAATAGCAGACAACCTTTATTTGGGGGAAGCAAACACCCCAAACCTGAGGTGTGCTGGCTAACACCTACCATATCTGCAGCTATCAAGCATCCCTTTTTTCTTTAAGAGTTCCTTTCTCTGGCCTATTTTCTAACATGACCTCTTTCTTCAAAGAGAAATGGGACCTCTAGGTACCTTAGGATAGCAGTAAAAGGAAGTGGGGAAGCAGAGAGCACCCTACAGCATCACTACAAGCCTTTTCCTTGATTTACAAAAATCACATAGCCTCACTCTGTTCTTCTGTACTTTTAATCTGCTTCAATCTGGTACATTTCCCTGTTATTTCCAGCACTCTTTCCATTTTCCTTACGTGATTTTACATAGCTCAGCATTCTCCCATCTAAAAGTAACCCTTCCTACCAGCCACAAAAGTAAGAACACATTGTCTTTATGAAGAGAGGGCCCTTACTTGAAGAATTTACAGTCCTACACTCTCTAATACGTGGCAAACTGAATTCAGCAAGTTTCAGGGGACAAGTAGCACTTGAAGTAGTTAATTCAAGAATCTTTTCTTTGATATTACCTCTTTTAGGTATATGGGAAAAAAAAGATCTATCATCTTTCATCCTGCCTTTGCCTACAGAGATCAGTATCACAAGTCTAAGGTTGTTTGCCTTTTTTTTCTTTATTCCTTTTACTTTTCCTCACATAACCTTGGATAGTTCATCAGAATTCAAAACAGCATTTTTTCATGTTTCACTTTAACTCCCACTTGATCAAGTATACTTTATTCCATAATTTCAATGTTTTAACCTTTTTAGCTGCTTCTGCTCTCTCTTTTGCCACCACTCTCCTCATATCTTCCTAATAGTCAGACATCTTGTATTGAATCTATTACAAGAGTATTTGCATGAAGGCTGAACACAGCAGTACTTTTCTTTGTCACTGTCTTTGAGGTATCAAAAACTGCATTATTGGATTAGTTTCACCACATAGAACAGCTTACCTTACTACTATCACATTTAAAGCAAAAAAATGAACTTCTGCTAGTATCTGGAACACACAGTAAGTCTACAGGGCTACAATAGACATGCGAGGTATCATAAAGGAAACTTCCCAGTCTGGCCACTCCCGAGGCTCTGGCAGTCGCACTCCCAAGGCCACACCTCCATAGCTGGGGTAACACACAAACAGCTCAAGCTGGTGCCTCCGAGAAGCGTCCCTCAACAGAGGAACCCCTGGGCTTTGAGCCTTCACAGCCCCAGCGCAGGAATCTCGGCTCCCGCTGAGTCCCGTGCCCATATCCCCGCCCTCATGCCCTCTGTCATGCAGCGCTGGCAGCTCACAGCCTCTTGTCTCCCACCCAGAGCTCAGTCTGCAGCTTCAACCCAGCTACCTGCACCAGAGTACTCCTCAACAGCTGTCTGCACACAGTCATAGTCTTTAAAAGTATGCAGTTAATGAGCTTTATATAGAACACCATTTCCCCTCACAAAGGTCACGAAAAGGTCCAGATCATTCAGGACAAACTCCTCAAGGTGCACTGAGGCTTTATATTATGTTTACCATCACTTTGGCAGGGTGGGTTATAAAATGAAGCATTGATGCCTCTGGAGAGTGGTATCCTGTATGGATGAGGCTCACTGTACTTCCCAAGTACCGTTTTATTCTAAGCATAGCTGTACTTTGAATTAGTAAAGCAGCTGATGCCAAGGTTGATGATAGGCTGCTTTAATTGGTCATTAAAAGGCAGTATTATTTACTGCCTTGTTTCTTGGATTCAGCATTTCTACACATGGGGATAAAACTAATGGGCTAGAATAAAGAAAATATACAGCATGTAATTAAAATTACATTTTTTAATAGGGGAACATACATGCACACAGTGCAGGTGCTGTCATAGAAGTAGAGGTTATAGAAGTATACATTTTAATTTGTATTATACTGCAATTTAGCTGTTACTTCAAACAGATGGGTGAGTAGCACAACATTTTTAAACTGATTTAATTACTTGCAAAGGTATTGGCTTGTGTTAATTGGTGCAATAAATTACACAATGGTTCACAGATTCCATTAAAAAGGACTTTGAACACATAGTACCTATAGGAAAATAAACTAAGCCCTGCAAGTCAGTATTTGACAAAACAGTTATTGGCTGCTTGTTTTATCAATACATAAACGAGATCGAAAAAGCCCACCATTCAGACAAGACAATGTGCCTAACATGATAGATATTGATGTGTAATTGTATCTCAGAGACAGGTGAATGTTGGAGACAATATATCCAGCCATATGCCTAGAGGAATGATCAGACTAAGTAAATGTAAATGGGTTACCCTTATTTCCCCCCCAAAAAACCACTAGTTGTGTGCAATTTATCTAGTGCAGAATGATTACTGTTGCCCTTCTTTAGGACAAAGTCATTTCCTGAAACATGAGACATTGGGAAGAAGGTCCACAGGCATATGCAATAGCTTTTGAACTATCCAGGCCTCTACTCTAGTCAGTTTAAGGTTTAAGCTCCAGATGTTGCTGCTTCCTGTCTTGAACTCCAGGAATTTCCACAATCCCCTAAAGGCAACAAGTAAAAGAACGTCTAACCTGTTAAGTACCACAGGAAAGTACACCTGTATTAGACAGCCAAACAAAATCTGTAGGGCAAGAATGGTCATCAAACTCTGTAGTAGCAGTATTAGAAAAGCTTTCTAGCACAACTAGGCAAAAACCTTGCAGGATCTTTGGTTACACTTTGGCACAAAGTTTACACTGGGGAAGAGCACATTTTAGCTTGGAGAAAAGATCATGGTGGCCCAAAGTGTTACATTTTAGGACTTTTGGAACTAAGGAGAGTACAGAGAGTGAACCTTTAGCAGACAAAGTTATCTCATTTGTGACAAATCATCTATTTCCTGAACATTTAAAATGAAATGCTTTTAATATTTTTTCTCATTATTTTGAAATTGCTGTGCTGGAAATGCCATTGAAAACAAGCCTGTACTTTTATCTTCTGCTAAACACCAGAGATATACCACTTCAGAGGAGTACACTATGTTTTATTTGAATGCTGGGACAGACATACCAGTAAGTAAACTAAAAATCATATGAATTGTCAGTGTAAATAGTACCACCATGTTTTCCCTGTCCAGCTCTGATCATCAATAATTTCATTCTTTTCTTTTCTATGCCTTTAATTTCAATAGCATCAAACTAATTTACTATTTTTTTAATGCATCGATGTTATGTTTATCAATGTTTTTAATGCTTAATGTAATGCAAACTTCTGAAAGGAAAACCAGAAAAAAAATTGCATCTGGAAAACTGTACTTGAATGCATATGGCTGGCTGGCAATATGAAATACAGAAATAAAATGAGAAACATTTGCTTTTTCCTCAGCAATTACTGTGAGGATGGGTGACAACTCATGGGGAGAGATTGGGGCAAACAGCACTGCTCTTTGCCAGCTATTACCTTTACTAGTTGTGCTGTTGTATGAGAGCAAGAAAACCTGATCTAATCAAAGACTGAGTGTTGGACTAGCAGACCTTTAAAGGTCCCTTCCAGTCCAAACTAGTCTATGGTTCTGTGTTACTGCAACTTGCAGGGGGTTGGACTAGATGACCTTTTAAGAGTCCATTGAAGCCCACACCGTTCTATGATAGGAAGCAGAAAGAACATCACATCATCACCACCCACAGGAGGAGAAACTCTGGACAGGAGAAGGAACAAAGGAGCCTTACATACAAGGACTAGACACAAAAGAATTGGGAACTGCAGAAATTTTAATGGAAATGATACACTGCAGATGACAAAAATACTCATTTCTTTGAAGCCTATGTCAGTGGTTTGGAGTTTGTTTCTAACAAAGCTTTAAAAAAATAAACACCTTCTGAAATTTCATGTACACCACTGCTTCTAATTTGCATGTTTATTCTCAGTTTGCTGTAATGCCAGGATGTGTATTTGCTTTAAGCAATAATTCACAATGGGTGAGGCAACATCATCTATGGGATTTTCAGCTGCCTGGAACACATCAGACAATTGGCAACAGATTTATCTTAACAGTTCTGAAAGTACATATTTGTGAAACCGTAGTTTTAATCATATCAGGACCCACACCATGATGAAAAGCAGCATTTTCAAGAGGAGTAGTACACACTCTGTCTTCTTCCCACAACCCTTTCTAGCATCCTTTCCAATAAATTCAATTCACTGCATTTAGGCCAAAATTACATGTTTGCTGTGTCAAATTTAAATTATAACTCAGACCTAATTTAACCATAAATCACGTTACATTTCCTCAAGTAATAATAAGTCACCAGTATGTAAAATTACTAAAGCTTACTTCATTTTTTTTCTAGAAAAACTTCTTCCATGCTAGCTTGAAAGAACATCCACAACAGAAAGAAGTAAGAGAAATGCAAATGACATACACCAATAACTTAGCTTCACCTGCCCAATTGTTACAACGGAAATTATATAGGTACCATTTTGCATCTTGTAAAGTGCATTACATCCTTGTTCTTAGATCTGCCAGTATCTCCATCTTGTATACAAATAATCTTAGTGTTAATTTACCATAAATTCAGACAGTAATACGATTCAGTTCTACAAGAACAAAGCATCTCTGAAATTCCCTCCAGAAGGCAGTAAGTTTGCATTTAAGTATAAAAAAATTACTTTCAGAATTAAGAGATTCCTTTTGTGACTAAGACAAGGACTGTGATCATTGTTAGATAAGCAGTAGAAACCCTAATTTTCACAGTTTGTTACCTATTTATATTAGCTAATGTTAACGTGCAAGCATATTTTTCTCCAACAGAAGCTTTTGAAAGGCTCTCATTGAGATCTGAGCATGTACGGGATCAAAATGGTTTTGGTTTGTTTTTCCAAATGCCTTTACAAGTAGTAGCAAATTGTAAATTGCATATTTTGTCAAGCATTAGTAATGCTCCATTAGCTTAATTTGTGTTGACAGAGAAACAGAACTCAGGTCTAGTAAGAAAAACACAAATTCAGAGGTAACAATCAAAGAAAAACACAGACATACCAAAAGCAATTGTAAGAGAGAACCAGTCAGGTTTACAGCTACAGAACGGGTTTAGGTTTTTCCACCACATAACTCTTCAGATATCAAAGCCCTGCTAGATTTTTTCACAGTTACAGTGGTAGCTTTAAAACTCACAAATGACTGCTGGAGTAAGTCAAACCTGGGGGAGTTTATGTACAGAACATTTAGGAATTGCTTAACAGGTAATGCAGCTGCACCTTGGGCTCCAGAGCTGACTATCACAAACTAAATCATGTAAAGCTGTGAGCAAGCTCTGAAATGGTTTTCTAGAAAGGGCAGTTTCCAAGCAACAGTAGTTATAAGTTCTGAAAAGAGTCTGCACATACACCTCTCCATGAACCACAACACAACATCCGTGGGTCCTGGAGACTCCCTCATTAGACAGCAAGTTCTCCATGGAAAGACAAAGGCAAGGCAGGGCAAGGGAAACTGAACAAGGGGCCCAATGCCTCACATTTCTCTCATGTCAAGTGCTGTGACGCTGGAACCCAGATAAAAAGATAAAGCCACTTGAAAAAAAATAACATTTCAGAACGGATGAAAAAGAAAACAAAGTCTTTTGTGAACTGCAAGGTTCACAACAGTTTTATGTATCTATAAATTGGGACAGAAAAAGAAATACTGTGGAGAGCTAAACGATTACTGATGTAATTTTGGAAAAATCAAATGCCACTAATTAAATCTGTACGTGAAGTAGTAAAATTTTGTTTGTTTAGGAAATTGCTGCCATGTACTTTCTAGATAGGAAGCAAGGACAGCATATAAACAAGCAAGAGCAGGACAAAAAAGGTGTGCTTCCTTGAGAAAGTATTAAATACTTTATCAGGATCTTCATCCTCACCCTGAGGTTTTTACAGTCATGTACTTCCCTACAAAGTGAGTGCTGAAACCACTGAGCGAAAAAAAAGAATCGTACAAGAGCAATGTGCTGGTGCAGGGTGAGAGAACCAGAGTCCAGGTACTTTTCTCAGGCACTTACAGTCTAGACTAGAAGGTAAAAAATACCCAGTATCCGCTGGCAACACTGCACTTGCCTCCCTGCTCCACAGAATTTTCTCCCCTCCTCTTTGAATAAATAACAAGCACAGGCTGAGCAGCAAGGCTGCATGCAGGCAATGTTCTGGAGGTCCATCCACACTCCTCACACCTGCACTCTGTACACACAAAGCTCCGCAATCCGCAGCAACCAAGGCCCCACAGCACAGGGAGAGGATCAGCCCTGCTGGGCAGCCTCTGGGCCACCTTCAGTGCAAGAGCTCAACCACCTCCAGAAATCAGAGCAGACCCAGCTGGAGCAGCTCTGGAGAATGATTACAAAAGCCACAAAAATACAAAAGAAAAGTTATAGTTACAAAATATTATGCTATAAATAATTTCTTCTATGAATTGCCTTGGCAGCAATTAAATAAATACATACGAAGGTATACTTGGTAAGTGTTAGCCCCACCACTACCTCACCTGTGCAATAAAACAGGCCCTTCACAATTATTAAATAGTCAAAATTTAAACTTAGGCTAAAGAATACACCTTGCCTCAAATCAATTTGAGAACATATTATCTGCATGTTTCAGTATGTCAAAGTATATCCCGTGATGAACCAAAATGGGACCAAACATTTTCAAAATGCCAAATTCAAGGCAAGTAAAACACTGTCGCTTTCCTGTAACACTAAAGACACACATCTAACACACCTGTTTACTCTCCTGAACCGAAACAGAAGGCTTGATTTACTTTGCTGTAATTGTTTGTATCCAACAGCTGTCTTCAGTTTCAACTGACACCAATTTGGTATGTCACAAGGTCACTGGAGTACTCTTCCAAAGGGTATTTTTAGGCCTTCAGCTTACACCAGAAAAGGAAAAGAATATTCAATTTACTTAAGTACTATTACTTTTAGCATAAACTCTTTATATTGCCTAAATGTTTTACAGGGCATATGCAAATATAACAGTCTCCCCCAACAATCCTTCTCTGGATTTAAATACATATAGCTTTACTTCATATACAATTATTTCATTAAAAATTAAAATCTTTGGCCATGAAAAAGCTCAACTAAGCTGACAACAGAATATGAAGATGATAAAAAAGGGGAAAGAGTAACGCTCACTCATTTGCTTAAATACAGCCCTGCTTTGATTTCCACAGATCAATCCAAGCTATACTACCTTTAAGCAGGACAGACTTCAGAGACTGAGACCTCAGTTGGCCTTGTAAATCCACACACATAAATACACAGAAATCCATGAGCAAATAGCACTTTAAAGTGAGTAATTTATGTAACACTAAATAGCAGCTCAGTAGTTCTTGTCCAAGAGTCTAGATTCATCTTTACAAAAATCCTTTTGGAGAAAAAAAAGTATCAAGCAACCCTTTCCATCTTTTGTGAACATCAGGTTTATGGGTGACTTGGCCGTGCCCCATCTGACAGGCAAATTTACAAGGTTAGCTCTAAACCTAATCGGAGATAATCAGAAATCTCTTTCTCTCTGGTGTCATTTTCTGCTTGGACAGCTCTACTATGCTATTATAAATAGAAAAAGCTTGCAGCACAAGCAGGGTAGAAGACTTCAGAGAGATTTTAGTAATCACCTTCCATTCAAATCACACCTACTCTTTAATCACAACTGGATCCCTTTCCATTTTATAGCCCCGGGAGTAAACTGAGGAGCTCATAATCAACACAGATTAGGAGTGAAATTTTAGTCCCACTGAAGCTGTTGTGAAGTATTATTAATTCACGGGGCTGAGACTTCAATAATGGTTCTTCCCTCTGGATTCTCTGTTCTAATTCAAGGTGGATTTCTCCACTCTCCTCCTATTTCTCATAATATAGAGTAAATGCTCAGTGCTTTGTTTTAATCAGAGGTGATCTAACAAGGAGAGAGAAGAAAGAGAGAGAGAAAAAGATCCTGAATGCAACAGTATTCTTAGCTGGTTCTATGAGATGATGAGGATAGTTTCAGGTTTAACAACCTCAACCAGATAAGTATTGCACTTTTCCTCGAGGTAAACACTTACTTCATAAAATCCTTCCCACAGAGCTGGAAAAAATGGTTAAGAATTTTATTTAATTTCACAAATTGCCCATCTTGCACTGTCAGAAAGCTGCAGTTTTCACCTTCTGCTATAAGACCTCTGCAACATAAGCAACCCAGAAAACCATAAAATACATTTCTTTGTCTAAGTACAAAGTCCTGCAAAAAAGGGACAGTAAATTTACCTCTACAAAGGTACTTTTTATATCAGAATGGATCACTGCTAACTTCTTGCTTGGGCACATTCAGAGCCAAAGGCCTCATCTCAATTCTCACTGCGAGAGCAATGAGCAGACTCGATGAGGCTGGGACCTGGCTGCTGCACCACGGCACCAGAGCCTCCTCCCACCAGACAGCACACGAGGGCAGCAGTGGGGAGCAGGACCGATTAAACCACAGGGAAGCCAGGGAGGAGAGGAAGCATTTACACCTACGCCTGCCTTGTTCTAAAAAAGTCATGTTTGCTGACCATTTGATTTTATACTTTATTGGTCAGTAAGAGAATACTAACACAATGCAGGGCTCTGGCAAAAGATTCATTTGCCAGAACAAAACAACCTTTCAGAAACCCTAATATAAATACCAGCAGGTTAAGCTTTCCTCACCCTTTACATTACAAANCACAGTTTGGTGTTTACCTCCCCCCCATACCAGAATGCTTTGTAAAACCAATTCTAAGCTTTCCAAAACAGAGATGCAAGCAGAAATGCAGGCCTCTCCCTTAAAGAGATGCAACACGGTCTGTCTTCCAGAACACAGCAGTTCTACTACGTGAGGTTAAATCTTTTTGCCTATTGATTTATTTCTACAGGACATGAGTAGCACAAAGTCAACCTGCTCAAACCCTCTAGACATTATCTGGTTCTTCTGCTTCATTATTTATAATTGCCTATGCATGACAGCTAAGCACACTGCTTTTTGTGTGAAAAGACAAATCTGTATTGCCAGATACCACACATTCCTATATATTTTGAGATATCATAACTCAATTGCCCTCAAAAGAAAGAAAGCTGGACCAATGGGGTCTACAGAGTAAACAGGACAACTCGAAAAGCTTTTTGCTCAAAATAAATCTAAAGAACCCAGCACTCTTATTATGAGCAGCATCTTTCTGTATTAATTCTGAATTATTACATGGATGAAAAAGAACCAGGTAACAATTTGGTTTCTTTCCATAAGAATAAATAAACAAAAAATTCCCCCTATTTGAAACATAGTTGTTATTAATTAATTTTTAAAAGTGTACCTGTGGGGGAAAAAATTGAGTAAAGGCATGTATTTCCCACCTACTCCAATTCTGTTTTGTATAGCTGTTCCTCTACATAAACATATCCACGTGCATAAGTGATTTTCTACACCCTACTGAGACAATAAACAAGCACAGCCTTTCAAATTCACACTTGAAAATTAGATGGCAAAATATGCATGTCCCAAAAAGGACAAGATTGCCTCCCTATTGGTTTATGCAGTGAAAATTATATTTCTCCTTCTTACCACATACTCTTCCATGTCCCTGTAATTGCTCACTGAGCCACCACTGCCCATATTCTGAATGTTATTAGCAGCAGACAACTTCACAACTACCGAGTTCGATTCAACATCTCAGATGAACACAACTACGAAAGCAGCTTGATAGGCATCAATCTAACAATCATAAAGAAGCTATAAAACCACATTTTTATGTCACTGCAATGTTACTCTTAGTCATTGAGGGAAAATGAGTAACTAAAATGTTACAATGCTGAACTAATATGCCTGGATATTTCATCAGCTGGGCCACTGTGCAATAAAATGCAAGGAAACCAGTCTTTGTTGGAGTTTTCATGGTTTGAGTAAACCTAACTGTTCATTATCAGAGCTCATGCAGAGGGAACTCCAAGATGTAGGCTCCTGATCCTTTACCAGCTTCTCATTTTAAAATAATTAGCAGTCTTTGTGCATGCACATGTATGAGTACATTGCAAGAGTGCAGAAAGGTTGCCCACTTGATGCAGCAGACATACCAAAACCAACTGACTGAATAAAGTTCTATCCAAAAGTTCCAATTAATTCAGAGAAATAAATAGACCAACTGCTATTTGTTATCAACAAGGTCTCTCTTTTGTTTTGCTTTTTGCTGCTTTGATAAAATGAGGGAGGATAAGGTGGGAACAAGCGGCAACATCCTCTGCTCCCTGCTAAACAGAAATCAGCATTTTCAATGCACTCAATTAGCAGTGTTTTTGGTCTGTGTCAGATTCCTCATCAGAGCTAACTGATTTCAGGCACAGGCCAATCTCACCATCCAATATTATTATGCAGAGATAGGTGGTGAAAAGGAAAACAAATCTCTGATTAACGAAAAGCATGAGGGGGAAGCACACGATTTACAAGCTGCACACAGCATTCCCTTTCAGGGAAATAACAGTGTTTAAAAACATTGTGAAGGGATGCCTCAAAATTAAATTTCATAGGACTGCTCTCAATGCCCCAAAATTGGAGATGTGACACTGGACCAAGCTATGTGAAAAGGCACACAACTTTTGTCTCAGGAGAGAACATGGGCAAAAGAAAATTCAATTATGTTTCCTGACTTAATTCCCTGCTCCCCCTTCCACTCACAAACTGTGTTCTAGGGCAATAGAGGAAATTGTGATAGTACAGAGGAAAATATTCAGAAAACAAAGACAGTTATCTAGCTAGCTAGATGAAGTGCAGTTTGAATGCACAACTCTACATGTTGATGGGAATATCTGAGGTCAGCACTTGTCAGAAGAAAAATACGTGCTCCTGTTCTCTTGGCACAAAAAGCATATGTTGCCAGCATGGGAAACAGCTTTCCTGGCCTAAAGCCCACACTGGAGTCCCACAAGACAAGACTGGAAATGTCCCTTCTCTCCCACTCCTTTACACATGCGGTTAGTCTCCAGACCTGATTTTGTGCTGAGCTAAATTCTACATTTATAGTCATCCTAACACTTTGAAACTAATAAATGCAGAATTGTGTTTTGACTAACTTTCATCTCACTCCACAGAGCTACTTTCAGCAAGCTGAAGCACAGCAAGCTGGCATGGCTGGCTCCATGACATTAATCAGCCCACAGAGCCTGCAAGTGTCCAGCTGCAGGCACTGGCATATAATCATCATACAGATGATTGTATTTTTAGCACCATCTAATTAAGCCCTATTTTCCTGGCCTTAGAGACAGCTATATGGTAGCTCACCTCTTCCAGCTTCACCTCATTAATTACAGACCGTTTCTTTCAAACAAGACAGGTGCTGTAGCCAGCAACACCAGCACCACAACTGCACCACAACTATTTTGGATCAAGTCATGTCACATATATAAGAACTTTACCCAGCTCCTAAATGCTTTTCATATAAATGTGAACAAATGAATAACTGCTACTTTACTCCCTTATTATTCAACAGAGGATGTGTATATAAAATAAAGGAAGCAAATTGCTATTACATTTGCCATTTACTTCTACTCTATCATAGCTTCCTCACTGCTTTCTACTGCAATGTACTGTATATTTGCACCTTTTTTTTCCTGTATGTACTGAGAGTATAAACTATTTATAAACTTCATTTTAACACACTAAGCTTTAATTACCCTTTCTTTCTGCCTTTTAAAAAATGCATTTTGCTTACATTCTACTGATTCACAATATCTTAGCAATTAGAACAAGAAAGAAGTTTTAAAACCCAACACAGCTGTGGTAAGTAACAGTGCCACAAAAATTTGCTGCCTCACTGAACCACAGAAGCATTACCATGCTTCTGCATCAGACCACAAGTGAGCAACAACTGTTACCACTTTATCTTGGTACAATACTGCCTCAATTAAAGCATTACATTCTTTATTTAGGTACCTCCTGCAGCCGCAACCAGCACAGCAGATGAGCACTTTTGACAGTTGCTACTCATATCCCAACACTTCTTCCCCCCCTTCTGGGGAGGTGTATAGCGAGTCGAACACGATTTTCATCCAACTGTATACTCTATATATATTCCACTTCTTTTTCTAGATCAGCAAAAACAAAAAGCTTCCCTGATCATTCATTTTTTTTGCCAGAGAAAGTATTGCTCCAGCTAACTATTTTGCAGGTGGATTAGTCAATAACGGTGCAATACTTAGACAAATGTACATTAAAACATATAAAAATAATCCAAAAGCAACGCTCAGAATTTAACTCCTGGTCCTGCTCAGCAGCCTCTCCATCGCAGCACTTATCACCTGGGTCACTCGTAGGTGCACGTTTAAGGTACCTTTTTTATTTCCTCACACTCCAGCACAAAGTGAATAACCAGCTGCCAGCCTGCAGCCTGGCCCGCGGGCGGACGCGGAGCGCTCTGAGCCTGCAGACCCGAGGCTGCCCGGAGGCCGGAGCCCCCCCGGGGCCAGGCCCTGCCCGCCGCCCGGCCCCGGCCAGCACAGTGCCCAGAGACGCGGTGCCCAGACCCCGGGGGAAAGGCTCACTTACCGTTGTTGCTCGCCAGCCGCACGGCTGCCGAAACCCAGCCCAGGGCCAGGGCTCGCCCACCAAGAGCTCTGCGAGCACCAATCGCCTCAAGAGGCCTGACCGGCCCCAAAGCGCCTCACCTGGGCCGCGGGAAAACCATTGATTTCTTGAAGTAACACCTTGGGAGCCTTAAAAATGGCTTCTGCAAAGCCCTAGAGAGCAAGGAGCCAAAGCAACCCTGTGCCCCGAGGCAGTAAACAACATTTCCTCCCCTCCTCCTCCCCCGCTCCTGCTCCCAAACTAAGTAAGGGCAGCAGCCTTTTGTAATAACAACGTTGTAATCCACTCAGAGCATGGAAATTCAAGATACAAATCAGTTTGTGCAATACATCTTTATTTTAATTTTATTTTTTTAACCTTTGCAGTCATCTTGGAGTAATCATCATGTAAACAGTAGGATGGAATGGCATTACATTGAGTTGTATGCAAATAGTTCTAGAACACCTCAATGATTATGACAAGGCATTATAAATAACTTCTCTTAATAATATATATTTGCCATTTTCAGTACATTAAAGAGCTGCCACTTATCTAGGATTAACTAGGAAGTAGTTTAAATTGTAACCTCTGAGAAACATGTCTCCAAATGTGGAAGTCTTTCTAAGGTTCCCTAGCTCCATAGTATCTATGTCACAGGTTAAGCAGAGGACTACTTGGGTTGAAGTGTTTTCATTGTAACAGTTTTACTTCATCATTGCACAAAGCCCTATTATTTTCACTCCATCTTGGTATTTTGCATAACTTCAAATAAAACTGCAGTTCCATTCTTCAAGTTTTTATTCACCTGTATGAAACCGGTTTCTCTCATTAAGGGTAAGTCAGATCAGAGATGGACACAGTAAGTGTTCTGCCTTAACAACAACAGTTCACTAGGTCTAACTCATAGACTCCCCAATAAAGCGTAGTCAAAATACTCCAACACCTTTGCTACTGTATATCCCCTCCTTGCTCAGATAACTAGATATATTTATATATAATGTACCATATGTATGGTACTTCTAGAAAATGAAGATTATTTATATAAGCAGCCTCAGGCACATTCTTAAAACATTAATATCTGCAAGGCACCTCCCACTCCCTTGACAATCAGTTTGTGGACTATTTTTTTTACACACAACCAACAATATTCTTGCTAATGCCGAATCAAATAATTTCAAAAAACCCCTAGAAGTTACCAAATACTTCAAAGACATACCTGAAACTTTTTTAAATAGTGGGAGATTAACTGCAAATAGCACATAATCAAGTCAAATAATTTTCTTATTACTAGTATATGTAATGCATAAATATATGAAAAATAAAATTCACAGTCATTTTTAAAACTAGAATTCAAGTTTGGTTAATAATTCTAAACTTTTATATGTATGTTAATTTCTAAATGTAACAGAACAGAGGCAGTATTATCAACCACAAGTACAGGTAAAATAGTATCACTCAAAGTCTATGAAAGAAGTAAGCTTGATAGAAAATTCCTTTTGTAACCAATAAATACAGCCACCTGAGTGCATTTCCACAGGCTTTTCACTTAGGGGAAATCCAAATCAACTGCTAAGGGACATTTAGGAGCATTTTGAATATTAACAGCAGTGGTGTAGCTGTGGGCTTTGCTTGTTCTGACTTTGTGAATTGCTAGATAATGAAGCAGAACTCAGTGTGTGGTGCATTAATTTTCCTTTGCATCTAAGCTGGCTTTTTCGCAATCTCGCAATTCGGCTTGGGGTCAAGGGACAGACATCAGCTGACACTTAACTGAGCAAAACCAATCAGTTTCACTTCATCAGGAATCTCAGTGCCATCACAGCCAGAGGCCTGCAAGTACAAACAGAAATGTTTAGTATATCACACTACAAAGCAGCATTTCACAGCCAGGATATAAAGTTTCTCCATATTGCCCAGTCAGCAAACAGCTTGGTTGAAGGAAAGCTTTCAGACTGCTTCATGTAGTCTCTGTCAGCATCAACCAATTGCATCCTTAATTTTAGCAAACTCTTGTAGTCAATACTAAAAATTACAGAAAAAAATACTGGGAAATGGACACTGAAAAACCCAAATTCTTTAAACCAAACTTTCCAGACTGGAGCCAGATTTGCTTTTTCATGAGAGTAAATGGTTTTCACTCATGAAGAGCAACTACTTTACATGTACAGAATCCACTTTTTAGCACAGTGCTGTACACAGCAAAGGTCTCATGAGTCCAGCCAGGAAGTTAGTTTGGAATACCAACCAGCTGAATTTTTAAACAAGAAATTGAAGCAGTCAACGAAGAGTAAATACTAATATTTGCAAAAGGACAGCTCCTTCCTGACAGTACAATCTAGTACTTAAAACTGCACCATTTAGATTCTTCAGTGAAGCCTATCACAGTACAGACTGGCACAAGTGATCAGTTCATTTTTCATATATAACAGTAAGAATATAAAACCACTTTGCTCAGGACCAAACTATTACTTTAAATCTGTTTTAGAAAGAATATGCTGGAGGCAAAATACTTTTATGTTTTGATTTTTAAACACAAAATTTGCATCTGTAGGACAAAGTGACTACATTTTGAATAAAGGTGTTTATACATTTTTATCTCTATGTTAGATAAGACAAAATATTAATAGAATTGGATTAGAACTGTGTAACACTGACTTACTTATGATAGATGCCTTCAGATTCTTTTCCATAACACAAAATATCCCCAACAGAACAACTGGTTCACCCTAGAAAAGTGCTTTTATCCTCCTTTTGTATTAGTAGCAGTTGAACCCTTTAATAGAACTAATTCATGGACATGCACTACAAGGTAAAGAGCTTTCACATTGTGCATACAAGGTGCACCAAGTGACATAACTAACTGAACTTTCATGACCAGAAATAAGCTATGTTGACACTTGTGGAAGCTGTACATCAGGCTACTCCTTCAAATTGACTTTAAGCAGACACAGACAACAGAAGTTCTCTCTTCAGATAGGATTTCACAGCTCTTATTCCACAGAAGCAGCAATTTCAAGACTGAGATCATCACTCTTGGTAACTATTCGGATATCTGAGTGGTTCTTGGATTGGGAATTTACCAAATAAATGGAGTTTGAATTTTGCACTTCAAATTTAATGCTAAAATGTGCTAATACTACTAACACCATTCTACAGTCTAGCTAGCTATCAATCTCTTCAAAGCCATGCTAAGTAACATATCTAGATGCATATAGATTTTTAAATGCCTTTCTTATCAATATAATATGTTATCTATTTAATGCATCTGGAATCTATTAACTTAGATATTGTGCTTAGCAGAAATACAAATACTATAAATGAACTGCAACATAAAAGTATTCAGTAGAGACTGAACACACTCTCTCCTTAATGGGTTTTTTCCCACCCTTTTTGATAAGCAAAGTCCTTACACAAAATGGAAATTATACTGTGCAATTATTTTGTGTTTCCTTGAGTGTTGCCAAGAGTATTTGTGTATTAAGTCCCAAAGTGTGGACAGCCAAGTCCTACAGGGAAGTTTGCATTCTGTGTTAGCCAAGATAACTAGGGGATATTTATCACTATGTATGTTTCTGCAGAATGACCTCATTGTAAGATCAAAGATACACTGTTTAAAGAATATGCAAGAGAGGGAATCCAACCCCGGCCATCCAGACACCTCACCTTAAAAATTTTCTTTACTATTTCAGTAATAATTAAATACAAAAATAGTTAAGACATAAAATGTTTCTTCCCCCCTCCATATGAAAATTCTTGCTGTGTGAATAGAAATATTATATACCAGCAAAATACCTGCAATAGCAGCCTTTTAAGCAGTGAAATACTAACCAGACTCCATGTCCAGAAATACTAGCAACTAATCCTAGACTAAGGAATACTTTTCAATTGAATTGTCAGAATGGATATAGAATTAGCTACATTTAGACCTTTAATCCTCATTAAATATTTACCAACAAAATGTGTTTTAATCAAGTTGTATACAAGCGCTCTCAAATTCAATGAGATCTTGCTAAGAGGTAATAAAGACCAGTTGTGTATACAAAGATGTAAGAGAGTTCTCATAGGCAACATTCATTCAGCAACTTCACTATACAATACATAAATAGGCAGAAGCAGAACATATATTAAATTAATCCAAGGAGAAAAATAAATTAGGATACTTCTTGTTATGGTCTTTCCCCATAAAATAAGAACTAGTGCAGGAAACCTAGGTCAAAAGTATCAGGGAGAAACTAAGGTTAAAAATTAACCTCCAGAATTGCTGGAACTTACCTACAGCATGGACATTGACTTTGGATTGTCTAAAAATTCTGATTATGGTAAGGAGCAGGATGATAGCAGTATTCACTCACTGGAATCTGAAATACTATGTGACATTGACTGGACCCCAACAATAAATCCAACTGAAGCACCAAAACCAGAAAAAAATATCCCAACCTAAATTTTCAAGTGGATTTGTTTTCAATATATATAGCCTAGATACTATGGGATATTACATTTCTGAATCACAAGCATCTGTTATAGGTGAGGGAACGAGAAACCCAGACTTCTGCAGAGCCCCTGGAGTATCTGTTATCTAGATGCTCTTGGTGAGATGCCATTTACTACACAATAAAGTCAGATGTTTAAGCAGCAAGAGCACAGATCAGCTGCTAAAAGAAAAGCATTAGCCTTTAAGCTATATTTATAGCAAAGGTCAGAGAAACAAAGGAATCTGAGTTACATGTCTTTATTCCCCTACACCAACCCCTTCTCACAAGGAATGTGGAAGTTCCAGGGATTTTGCTGGACTGTAGAGGAAAAATGAGTTCAAATGAGTAGGCTAAAACTCCTCAGCTCGGTAAAAAGAAGGACATGGGAAGAAGAGTCCTGAATTAATACATCATTATTAACTAGGTCTAAAAATGGCACTCTACAGCCCATCTGAAGCAGCTGCTTTTATAAACAATGCTGTGATTCTGGAGACCTGCTTATCTCACAGACATTCAGTCTAGTCTCTCACGTGTGACTGAGTCACTCTTAGCAAAAGGTGCTGAAAGCTAATTGCTATTTACATACCTAATAACTCCATAGCTTCAAGTATATAAATTTTTCAACTTAATTTTAGCAAGAAATAAACACAGCACATCCCTTCTGACTCAGGTTTCTACAATGTAAATTTATTAAGTTAAATCTATCATGCTACGATCAAAGTTGACCAAGATTCAGGACCCATGTTCCAGGGCACAAAATGCAGCACAGAAAAGAGTCCCAAGCCCAAATCCAGGTCTTATGACACACATACAGAAGATAGAAAGAGGTGTGGAAGGAGAAACAGTAATGAAGTACAGTGGGAGAAAGATCAGCTTGCAGGTCTGGATTGTCAACTGAAAGAAGGTTGAAAAGAAGAACTGAGGAGAAGCAAGCAGTGGAGAAGGTGGCCTGCATGCAAGAAAAAGAGTGGCAGGTGCTGGAAAAAATGGGATTGGAATAATATGTCCATTAGAAGAGGAGACTTCAAGCCAGGGTAGAGCTAAGGGGATGGGGGTGAAGGAGTGTTAACCCAGCAATTAGAGTTTTCTCTGCTTTACTTGTTTCTGCAATTCTTCCCAGCAGTTTTCTTACTGCAGTTTCTCACCTAAACCTCAGACTGCCTCAGAACTCATGTGACTGAACCTCCTTTCCCATGCAGTTATGGAGCTGTCCTTTCAAAACAGGGTTTAAGCTTTTTCTCTAATACACAGCAATTTCAGTCCCCTTATCTGTCAACAAATTTATTCAACAAAACAGCTGTAAATGAGATAGAACCCAGACTCTGTGAATATTGTGATAATTTACTTGCTTCTTCCATTGATGCTTTTACTTACCAACTTAAAAGTCAATGTTTTCAAGGCCTTTGGATCATCTACTATCTTCTGTAAGTTAGCAGCAACTGTAAAGGAAAGACAAAAAAATATGATTTACAGAAAATTGCATTCAACTTGACATCAAGCCTTTTGTTGAATCTTCTATTTAATTCTACACACATGCATGTCTGTAAATTACCAGTGGAATCATTTAATCCCTCCCTAGCTCACTATGGGCTGCCATAAATCCTGCTTCTTTTCTTTTGCGGTCACCAATATTTTGTGACTGCATGAACTGATTCAGGGGGGAAAATCTGC